>JARHVA010001114.1:2542500-2555000 GCA_037957365.1 Torreya grandis | reverse complement strand
CTCTCAACCATTAATTTATTAATTACAAAATTTCTTTGACACTAATTTGTATGGTGCAACATCTCACTGTGCACAAGGTTGAACACTGATGGACAAGCTTAACTTTGATTAGGTAGTACCTAATACATCCATTGTAGTTTTATGCACTTATTTAATACATAGTGTTATTTAATGAAAATAATCATTTTATGTTTCATAAATACATTTATGTTGATGTGCCACATATATGACATTGCATTACATGTGTTTAACATGGATTGATTGTATATACATTCTAATGACAACATATTATCCACATATTTACATGATTTTAATTGATGTTATATTTATATACAACATGATATATATTACTTTTATTTTGATATGAGTAACTTAAAGGATAAATTTCTCACCTAAAAATGGTGCATATTAGTGGGAATGGTCATAGAGACTAAAACCCCCATGAGAAGATTTGAGTATACTATAAAAATTTAATTTTTCATATATGATTCAGATATTAGATTGGGATAGTTATTTGAATTATTAGAAAAATTTTGATGGCATTTACAAATCATGTATACTCCATTTTACAGTCCATCAATGACATATATCATATTAATACAAATTTAAATACATTTGGGCAAAAGTGGAGTGCACAGGTACTCTATTTTATAATTTAGATATAGTTAGGCATTATACAAGTTCATGCACACATACAAACTTTAATTGGAACAAATTCATTTGGGAATGCTAATATTTTATACACATATAAAATATTTTTTATTTTAGTTAGACATTTTTCTAATTTATTCATATTATGATAGTTTATAGTCAGTATTTTTTTAGTGGGCCATGATTCTAGTTCATGCACATCCACACATTTGCAATTATTTATCAAGTATTTTCAAGTGTGGATCATTGTTGAATATATAATTATATTTTCAATCATTAATTTTATTTTAAATATGTAAATTTTTTAAGGTTATGTGGCTCATTTTTTTAAAGTTGGTGTTATAACATAATTGTTGGATTAGTTATATGTGTGGTATAGGGCATTTGTCTTCCAATCCATGGACCTTGTCTTAGTTAAATTTTGACTTGGGGATTGATCACCCTTAATTACCCTATGTTCTTCAAGTATTTCAATTATTAATCATAATTATTCAATTAATTGAAATAAATAATCATCTATAATAAGTATAGGGAAACATAGTCTACTCACAAAAAGTTGTTATGCTTCCTTACTTTTCAAATTTATGTATCAAGTATAGTTTAGATTTAAAATTTAATTATATGGATATTCACTACTACATTTTCATTGAATTTTTTTTTCGATTAGTGTGTACACTTGGAACCTTATCCCAAATTTAAAATATGTCATATATACTCATTTATATCTTTATCATTTTACTCTAGTATTTTTATTGCATTGTAATATTCTAATAAAATAGGGGTACTTTTGACAATATCTAGTAATATTCTAATATATAGTATTTGACATTTGACAATGTCAATCTTGTCTTCCATTTATCCTACATGATTTTTCATCTCAAAATAGATCTTGTTCACCATTCCCACATGCATGCATGCTAGTTACGAGCTTGATATATCACATTTTCATATTAGTCACCTACAGTGACCTCTCAGTCTCATTAAAGATATTAAATTTTCTACTTAGAAATTTATATATCACCACATTTGCATTCTTGTTTCCTAAAAATTAATGTTAGACATAGACAATAATGTCAACTTTACTAGATCCCAAGTTTGACCTTACCATCTTTCACCTAGAAATTAATAGTTTTATAATAAAATCATTCCCATAGGTCAAACCATTCACTTACAATGTTATTAGTGTGGGAATTGACATAATTAAAAATATATAAATATAAATCAAGGTCAAGTGAATTTATCATCAAGCACTTGTGTATCATGCATCTTTACATTACTACAAATTGAGACATTTTTATCTATTCTTCTCAAAATGTAAATCAGTTAATATGACTAGTCATCAGCCAAGTTTGAAGCACACTAAAAAAGGTCAATTGTTCACAATTTTTAAGATTAAAATCATATTTTTAGGTTTATTCATATATTGAAAAAACCACAATTAACAAATTTTATTAAAGGGAAGAAATACGTGTGGCTTGACTTCTCTCTTCAGACTATTAGACATTTCGGTATCCATCAATCATCAAGGTCATGTTTAGGGTTAAATATTCCTAATTTTTTATTATTTTTTAATTCTTAATAAGTGACCTAGGGTTTTAGAGTTATGTAAAAATTCAACTACTAAATAATGCACATATAAATACATAACAAGCATGTGCATAATATTATATGGTTAGAGATAATTGAATGTGTTAAAGATAGTGACATCATCTCTTTTCACTACTACCAACATTTCTTCCTAGTCCTAACATTACTTACTCTATGCACACACAAACATAGTTTTAGATCTAGATTAATCGCATATCTCCTTCTAGTCTATTTCCTCTTTTAGGACATAGCCACATTCAAGCATTCAAATATTTAATCTAAGTTTCTTGTATTTGTTATTATTTCCAGGTTAATTCCAATATTTTATATTCAAATTTATGCTTGATTTCTATATATTACACTTTGAATCGACTATTATAGTTTATCCTAGTGTGATTCAAAATTATTTAAAAATAGGGTAAACAATAATATAATTCATATTAAATTATTAGTTTTGATAATTTTATTTTTGTCAATAGGCATTGTCTTATTAGATTTGAATTTGTCTTTCATAATTGATTGACGATTGATAATGGATATTGGAGGATGAATACAATCACATCACCTTGCTTATGAAACGTGGTGTGGCTATGTTGTAGGGATAGAGATTTTTCATGGTGATTTATTTTATGTTAGAACATTTTGGGAGATAGAAAGGAGAGTGGTAAAAAAATTGAAATAATGGCATGACTATATTATTTTCCATGTTGGCAAGTCTACTATGAAAATATGTATGGCATTGTAATAAACACAATCATTTAGTTTATTTTATTTTTTTGGGTTAATTTTTTTTTGAAAGTATGTAAAACATCATTTGATGTATTATTAATCAAAACTAATGGTGGCATTAATAGCATAATGAAGAAAATAACCTATATGTGAGCTCACCATCTATGAGAGAGTTTGAGATTACATTGAGAGTAACTCTATTTGAGACTTTATAATCTAGGAAATTTGTACATATATTTTATGGTTTTAGAGAAGGATTTTATTTAGAAACTGCATGGACATTTTTTGGTTAGGGCTAGCGTCTGTTGAAGGTAGGATCTATCCTTTGAGTAATAAAAGAATTGGTTATATTTACATTATTTTTTGAATAACATTATATTCTTTGATAACATGAATTCATTGGCTTCATTGAAATAAAGATATAATTTTATTGATATGTTTTTTTTGATAGTGATAGGACAATAAAGCTCTATTCTTTTGATAAGTCAATACTTATAAACTAGAGACTGAACATACAACTATTTTCAAATAAATTAACATCTATTAAAATTTTAATTTATTTATCTTTATATATATATATATATATGAATTGTTCATGGTTTTATGTGACTATTCAAAACATTTTTTTTCGTGAAGTTTTGGACAACCTACAACATTGAGGGGAAATTGCCAATAGTTTCAAGGATTTTCAAGCCGTTGAAATTTATTACAATTTGTCTCAGTTTCAAGATTCAAACACCTTATACCATGGTTCAAGACACCATACAGTTCTAAATAAGGGAGCCCATTTCTTATTGACTTCTTTCTTCTATTCTCTTGCACGCTACTAAATACCCCTTCATATGGATGACTTCGTTTATAGGCTGCTGAGCCATTTTAACCTATCAAATCATGTTTCTCACCCTTTAAATGTTTTATATTAAGGTAAAATCAGGTTTTGAAGGGGCCCTGAAACCCTTTAATAGAATCAAGAAAGATAAAACATTAAAAACCTCCAGGAAAGGCATTCCTGAAACCTACTGAAAAATACTATCTAAACCATGTTTTAAAGGGACTTGAAACCACCAATAAAAGCACCTAGGTTTTACAATGACCTGAAACCTAAACAAAACTAGGCAAAACAACCTAAAAACTAGGTTTTACAAGGACCTGAAACCTCATAAATGGAGACACCTTTGCCCATCTCCAAAAACAATAGAGCGGGCTCCAAGGTTCGATCCAGAAACCCCAACAACAAAAATTCAAAGGAATTGCTCTCAAATGATAGCCATCAAAATTTTCCTTTGCATGACTGCTGATTGATTCCCACGGTGTCTGGTATGCCTTTCTCCCTAAGCGCCAACACGGCATAGGTAGATCCGCCACACCCATCATTTTTTCTTGAGCAAGGCTCCACCATAGCTTAGGGTTTTCTCCATATTTTTGTGGAATAGGGCACCATAGATCACTCACTATTCATAGAGGAAACAAAGTTTCCCCCATCTATTCACTATTTTCTTTGCAAACCAGATCGAGATGGCAGTCTAACTCGGGCTAGAGATCCAGCCCAGGTTCCATCTGCAATATGAAAAATTGAAGAAAAATAAAATACCACGCAATAAAATATCTTTCATTTCTGTGCCACACACCAACACCATGGATTCCTCCGTCTGTGGACTAAGATCTGGTCACCAAAGTTTGAGAAAGCAGCTGTGAAGGTTAGGGTTTCAGCACGATTGCATCTGTGGCCACACTCCCTCTTCCCTCTTCCTCTCCCTCTTTCATTTCCATGCTCACCCTTTGAATGTTATTTCATCCTTTCATGTCATGGAAAATACACAAAGATAACCTGACAGAATCATATTTGGAACGATAGAATTAATATCTCTATCGACTTTGAAATGTATTTACTTTTATCTGGCTGCATCCCGTTGTCTATAAATGATAAAACAACACCCTTTTCTATAGTCAATTCGTGTAGTTCAATTTGCCAATCCTGTAAATAAATGGCTAGCTTCTTTACTTAAGAGTGTGCTACAATGATGTCCCCAACAACTGTTGCATCTTACCCGTCTGACATATGGCAATGCTTTAGTTCAGATACATGTGGATGTCACATTTCCACTGACGTTTATTTATTTATAAATGTTTAAACTGAGATTAAGGTAGGGGTCTATGTATTAGGGGTTTCTTAACTATTTTATAAGAGAGTTATTGTTGATAAATTATCCAAGTTCCTTTTTTAGGGTTTTATGTTTTTTTTAATTTTATGTATAATATATGTTGTTGAGAAAAATTAGGAATATTTTATTAAAAATTGTTTTAAAAAAAATAAAAATAAAAAATTGATTGGATAAAAATATATATTTGAAAAACAAAAAAATAAGAGCAATTATATAAATCTTCAATTCCTTACTGCTTCCACCTCTTAAAATTATTTTTCTCAACAATAATTTCTCATTATTTTAAAGAACAAATATTTTATAAATAATTTTTAAACTTATAATAATATATGCAACCATTGTACTTAAAATTATAAAAATAATAACTCTTAATATGAAATTTTTTTATAAAACTTAAATCTTTTAACCTTATGAAAATTAGGAAAAATCAAAAATATTTATAATAATAGTAATGAAGAAAAACATCAATCCAATTCTGGTTAAATAACTAAATAACGATAAATGAATGCAATTATTATTTTATACATTGATTATTTTATATGATGAATTTTATATATCCTCATGGGATACAATGATTATTTCCACAAAATCAACCACGGGTTTGAAGTGACCAGTTCACCTTTGCCAACATACTCAGCAAACATGTTTTTGAGGAGATAATGGCAGGAATCATGATTGTCTATTTAAATACTATTTATTTGTGTTTTCTAACTATAAAATTTGATATTTATTATAAATAATAAAATGATTTCATATACAACAAATCAATAATATTTTTATGTTCATGGATTAATATTTTTAAATAAGTATAATATTTTAAAATATAATAATAATAATAAATATATAAAATAATATTTTATATTAATAGAGATATATTTTTTAATTTAAAAAAATTACTCAAAATATTAAAATTAAAACAATAGAAATTTAACTCTCACTTATTAATATTTATTTGCTAAGTATCATTATCTTGACCTTGCCAAATTAAATTTTGTAAGAATATAAAATTACAACTAAAAATTAAAGCAATTGTATAACGTGTCGATGAAATATATCATAAATGGGGGTTTATATTTATATCAAATAATCAAAAAAATTATTTATTTTTTATGAATTAGATTGTGCTAATGTTTATGATCTAAAATTTGTGTATTTTATAAATAAATATAGTTGTATATGACAAATAAAATTATAAATTTCTTTTTAACTTTTAATGTATTTCCTCTGCCACCTTTTTATTACTGCTTACCTGGGTATTAGTACATACATGTGGCTAATAATTTACATTCGAAACCGATTACCAATAATACAAATTCATTCTTATTATTAAAAAATAAAAAATAAATTAATTAATGATTTCATATATTTTTTTATTATTATTTTGTCCATTCATAGTAAATAATTACTATAAACCAAGTCTAGTAAGAAGTTTTTCTTGTTGAACTTATTTTTTTCATGGATTGTAGTTCTACAATGCATGTTGCATTTAAATTGGATACTTTTTAACAATATATAATTTCCTTAAATTTCTGAGGAAGTAAATGATACTCGGACTAAGACTAAGATGACACTTGCATATATTAGAAGTAATGACACTAAAATAATACATGCATACTATTGTTATTGCCAAGCTAGATGGGTATGAACTAATGTACATAGGTCACATTAGCTAAAGGATATGTTCAAAAAATTATTATTTTACTCATTTGAAGAAAAAAAGATAATAAGTTCTTATCAAGTAAAGAATAAGTTATGAAAATTATGCCCATAATATTTACAGAGATTTACCACTCTCACAAAGGCTGCCACACTTATTCACTTTTGTTGCACTTCTTTTATTATTAACACAGTCTGTAAAGATTAATAAGACTTCTAAATGTGTGTATTTGTGAGCTCCATGGACACCTATTACTGCTCTGACGTGCTCTACTACTACCCTTAACATTTATGTTTTTTATTTCCATTTTATGTACATCTACAAGACCAAAAAAATGCTTCTTAGTTTATTGGATAAATAGAACTTACAAAATAAAATTTTATGATATGCATAGATCAAACACAATAAATTAAATTGCTTAAAAAAAATTGGATTCGCATCTCAGGAACTCCCTCTGACAATGAGAAATTAAGAAATCAATTTCTAAAAGTAATAAGCATTGGCATAAATATAAAACATGATAAATAATGTTTTGTTAACAAATTCCAATCACCATCACAATAGTTGTATCTTTCAGAACTGTTTGCATGAATGTACACACTCAAGTCATAATTATGTATAGTAAACCCATAGCATATCGCACATGAGTCCTCATAAGAACAGCAAACATGGGTCATATTCCATTTGATATCAAATCCCTTCTAGAGGAACTATGTGAGATTATTTTTAGTTATGATATTGTAGTTTTTTAAGCACAAATGGCAATGGTATACAAGGTACAACTAGGTATGGACAGTCAAACAAGGTTAAAGAAGTAATAATTATTTGACCTTCCACAATCCAAGCAATAAAGTCACTATGGATTTTTTTTTTCAAGCCATTACTTTTCCTTTCCCTTGTTTATATAAAACCATAGATAGTAGGTTTTAAATGATTAATATAAAATCCTTCACATCAAATGAAATGACTATATAAGTTAATAAGTAGAATTTATACTTCCATGTCGCTTTCAAAATGAGAAATGAAATGACTATAAGATCTAAGAAGTGAAGTTTATAATTTCAAACCCCTTTCAAAATAATAAATGATTTCACATTTAATTTAATAACATAATAATAAGAATGTTAAACAAATATATTTCCCACTAAACGAAATATTATCTATAACCACAAAACAACTAGATGGTGAAGAAATCATAACCATATATCAAAACTACCTTGGTGATAATAACTACTGAGGAGTGAAATACCTAGTGATGTGTGCAACTTATCGTCACATGTGTTGATGATTAATGCCACCAAGGGAATGTATTTGTAAATTCATTCTAGAGCTAGATTCAACTAACACAATTAATAAATACAATTCAATGTCAATTCATTCCCAGACCTAGTTACATGAGAATAATATATTAATTTAGAGTTTATAATGATTTAAAATCTTAACAAGCAACACTATTTTATGATACTTTATTATACTAAGACATAATATACTACCTGAATCATTCAATTTAGTCACCATTACAATATTATATTTATTCAAACTATTCCTATTCTTAATTAAGGTTGCAAAACCCTATCTCCCTAGGTTATTGGCTCTAGAGAGAATAACCCTAGAGCTATGGATCTAAATCAAGGTTATAATAACTAAAGATGCCACTAAATACATTAAATATTTGAAAAACCTCTATTATAACATCCAACACCTATGCTTTAAGTCATGGCCCCTTTGAAAGAGTCCTACATAGTAATGCCTATAAAATGGATATAACATCTTTATGAAAATATCTAACATATTGAGCCATTGCATCCCTTCTCTTAACACATAGTGTATAATCCCCTCCCATTCGTTTCTTAGGATAAAATTAAAAAAAATTATAATGATGATTTTCTAAGGCTCACAAGTTCCCATTGTAATAAGAAAAAAAATAATTGTCTATTATTATAATGTAATATTTGGCAAACATTGATTTCGAGGTCACCTAGAATTTCCCCACACACTTAATGTGAAAACCCAAAATTTATGAAAAATTCATTTCCTTCTAAGGTAATAACTAAAACCAACCATTTGAATTTTATTTTCAAATCCTTTTGATACTCCAACCACTATGTTGTTAGTAATAGTGATGTGGAAACAATAAACCAAACTTATAAGTAATAAAATTTGATCATACTAATCAAGAAACTTGCACAATTAAAACTAAGCTAAAAATAAATTATATTCAGAATAGAAGGAAAAGGGAAACCAAAATGTAATTATTTGTAAACATTTATAGTCAATCAGGAGGTAAAATCCAATTTAATGTACACAATAAGTAGTTGATTACTTGAGGGAATCATCCATTTAAAAGTAGTTCTAACATATCTTCCACTTTAAGTTGAATGAAAAATTTGAAATGGTGCATGACAACATGAATTGGTTAAAACCAAGAAATATTATAATGAAACAAACACCCTAAATTAGGTATAGATTCCCATGCAACTCATCAACAATTTTATTTGATGCATCTTGATCATAAAAAAACACACAAAGGATGGATAATCAAGTGTTGCTTATCATAACATAAAGGAAAGAACATATTAAGTATCCTAAGTGAAAATTGTCAATTATACAGTTATAGAATTCAAAAATTATAATATTATAACTCATGAAAAAGAATGTTCAATTCATCTTTTGTCATATATAATATTGTGTGTGTGGAGATAAATAAAAAAATATTGAAAAAAATGCATTGTGTTATATGTAAGGAAAAAAATTACCTTAGGAATATTTTTAAGATAAGGCTAAACATCAAATCTAGAAACCCATCGATATGGAACGCCATTCTCTATTTTGAAGGGTGCCCATAATATTTTTCAATGTTATTGTTTTAGTATTTTTTTATGATTTTTCAATGTGGACTAATTAGCTACTAAAAACAAAGACATGTAGGGTTTGTAAGATTACTTGGAGATATGGATTGGTTGAAAACTGTTGATCAAGATTTGTAAAAAATCCTCTTTCACTAGGGAGGAATGACCTGCAATTCACCACACTTAAACACAAAATGGATTAATAGAAAAATAAGTGGGCTACCTAGTAAGAAATCAGTCCCAAGAAGCAATATGCTTCCTTAGATGGATGTCAACCCACATTCAACATTTGAGTTTATAAATAAATACAAAATTACAAAATATGTAAAATATGGATAAATAGTGCTAAAGAAAATTAATCGACAACAAGATTTATATGATTGAAATGAGTGTCCTAAAATTTAATATAAATATCTATGTCTTCTTTGATTATAGTCAACTATTCTTCAATGTATGCAAAATCACATATGAAAGCCACGAGGTAAAGTCCTAACTCAAACAGAGTATCACTCTGATCAGCAAACAGAGATTGAGGGATGATAGGAAGAATAAAAATGCTAACCAAATCATGTATTAATCCAAGCAAGGTCATCAACATGCACAAATAGATTTTTAGAAAACCAAAATGTAGATATAAATAAATTAAATTTAAGCAGGGATCGATGGTGATCTAACAAGATTGATGTCGATTCAGATGAATCAATGTTGATTGTATATAAAAGCTTAATTTTTAAAAATGGACTTAATAATGACCTATATTTTTGATAAAATAATAAAAACTAAATGTAGAATAGATAGAGACAAAATATAGATGGTAGTACATTTAAAATAGGCTACTTAAGACTTATGTTACTATCTGGCAAAGGATCAATAATGATCTGATAGGATTGACATTGATTCTATATAAAAGTGCTTAATATTAAAAATACTATAGTGATGGCCTAGAAAATTGATAAAATGAAAGAAATAGAATGTAGATAAAAGATAGAGATGTAGAATTAAATAAATACTTAAATACAATACAATACTGACCTTAGATGGTTTGAAGAAAATGATACTAGAAACAATTAAAAATGACCTTCATAATCACCTGACAATAATCACTTATCAAGTGTTCTTCAAAGATATCAAGAAGCTGGTAAGGTTTATGTAGATTTGTGACTAGTTTTAATATAAATTATTTATCAAAAATCATCTCCTTCGTTTCACATTCATTCCTCTCAAGTAATGGAGGTCTATTACGATTTTATAGATCGGTGTCGATCTAGGAGGATTGATGTTGATTCACCAAAAATGGGTGAATATGAATGAAAATCCATTATGACAAGTTGGCATGGGGTAAATGAGGGTTAAAATGACTTGTTTGGGTTGTTTTAACGATGGAATAAGTTTGTTGGGAGGTTGGGTAGATTTAGATTTTATTTAATTTTGATATTTTATGGTAAGGACAGTAAAAAGGAGGTTAATTACTATTTAACTATAGTAATTAACTTATTTAACCTATGTGGTAAAAGGTAAAGATGAATGTAAAATGTAATTATTTAAATAATTACTCAAGGGGGGGAATTATAACACATATCATGATGACATGATATACAAGGTGTATAAAAGTATCATCTACATTTTCCCCTTTTTGAGGAGTGGTATACAATGGTGTGCTATGAGACAAAAACTATTAAGAGCATACTACCCTAGTTTTATTATGAGAATGTATTCCCGCTCAAATCAAGGGTCGGGAAGTGAAATGGAATGGATGATAGGTTTGAACAAAATGGAATGGAGAACAATAGTGGGTAAGGTAAAAGGTACAAAAGGGAAGATAGCTAAGGACACAAAAAAAATGTGAATGACTACAAAGGAGTTCAATGTTTACACTTAATATAATATAGAGTAGTGAAATAAATAATTCCCTAAAGACTAAATCAAATAGCGAAATACCATAGCTAAAACAAGTAAATCTAGAAAAAAAGGTTATCAAGAGAACAAGAGATATGAATAGTGGACCAAAGCATCTAGTGTGTGTATGGTGTATGTGTTACCTATTGAAAAATGTTCTTAGGATAAAAATATACCATTAAAGTCTTACATGGGGTAAGATACCAAAAAAAAATTCCAAGAGATTAAAGCATTGATAAGGGGTTAAAATTCTCTAGTCTAAAGGGTAAGAAAAAAATGGGATAGTTATGACAAAGGCAATAAGATATGGCTTTAAAACCAAACTGTAAGCATGGAAAAATAATCCAAAATGAAAACATTTATCAAATTAGGGGAATCAACATCGATCACAAGGAATAGATGATGATTACATAAAATTGACATCATTCTAAAGAATCAACATCGATCATAAAAATTGCTATAAATAGCCCATCGACAAAGAAGAAGGCTCATTCATCTATCAAGCATATAAGATTTCTCTATGTGAATTTTGATGGTTTTTAAGCATTCAAATATACGCACAAGATGATGGAGGGTAGCGAGAGTAGATGATGATGATGATGGCTTCTTTATGAGGTAAGTGACACATTTTAGGTTAATTTTAAATTTTTATTTATTTTACTATTTTTTATGTTTTTAGAGTTGTTAAAATGTTTAACTTAAGGGAAGGGGGTAACTTAGGGTATCAGGGGGTGTAGATTAGGAATGCTTGGGGAAAAAGCATAAAAAATTAGTTTTGTAGGGAAATGAGAATCGATGTTGACATGAATAGATCGACTATGATCAAGAAGAATAAACATCGATCCTGATAGGATCAACATCAATCGGAAGGAGATGACATCGATCTAAAATGGGTCAAAAGTGATCAAAAAGAGATGAAATCAATCTAGAATGGATCGATAGCAATAACAAGGATATGACATTGATCCA
>JARHVA010001114.1:2495000-2535000 GCA_037957365.1 Torreya grandis | reverse complement strand
GGGTCTACTTCTATTCCATTAATAAAAACAATGAAGACTAGAATTATACCAATTAAAACACCAAAAATACACTTTATTAGATTTAGACGCACATGATACTGGAGTAGATGATCAAAAATAATCTTAAGTACAGATAGGTGATCTTTACAAAGCTTGGAATTCCCTAGGAGATCATCTACATAGTCTTTAACAATTATGTGGATTATGTCATGAAATATATAATTCATGGCCTATTGATAGGTGGCTCCTATATGTTTTAGGCCAAAGGGCACAACATGGTAGTATAAAGTCCCCCAAGGAGTAAAAAATGCCATTTTATGTTGATTTTTTAGTGCAATAAGTATTTTATTGTAACTAAAGAAACCATCCATAAGGGACAACATTTCATGACTAGTAGTCAAATCCACTAATTGTTTGATGTTAGGGAGAGGGAAATCATCTTTCAGATAGGCAAGATTTAAATCATGAAATTCTATACAACTATGAAGTCCCCCTGATGGCTTAGTAACCAGAACAAAGTTGGACATCCACTAAGGATAATTGATGGGTTGAATAAAGTTAGTAGATAAAAGGCACTACAAATTTTCTTTTACTAGAAGTGCAACACAAGGATGAATTTTGTGAATCTTTTGCTTCATCAGCTTACCATCGAGAGAGGTAAAAATGTTATGGATAATGATCGAGGGGTCAATACAAGGCATATCACTATAAGGCCATGCAAAGGCTTTACTACGATCTGATAAAAAAAAGTGGTAAAATCCTAGTTTTATTGTAGATCTAAGGATTTGGTAATTTTAATAATCCTCAAGACTCCTTGAGACCTGATATTAATATCAATAGTGGCTTCTATGCTAGACATTTTGGATGGAAGACAATTAGACAAATAAGAATTTTCAGCACTTAGATGGGTCAAGATTGATTCATCATCCTGACACTAGAAAATAGGGATGGTTGGCATATCATGTCCTATTAAGTTATGATATACTAAGTGGATGGTTCATATTTCATCATCACAAAGGAAGATGAGGGGTTCTAAGGAGATCATATTGACTAAAAAAAAGTTAGGAGGAATGGATATAGTATTGCTAGTCAGGGAAGAGGTGTCAGATGAGGAAGATGGCTCTTCTTCTTCTAAAGATGGTAGAAGAATAGGTTTGGGGGTGGATTTAGAATATTTCTTAAAACCTAAGCTTTTATTTTCAAGTGGTTTTTTTAATTCTCCTAATGTGACATCATGAGAACCCTACTCATATCTACCATGCCAAAGCCTTTCTAGGCATAGCGATAAAGATAGGTCTGAACAAACTAGTGATTTATAAGAAAGGTGTAATTGTATGTAAGTGGTTTAGTGTAAACATGATCATTAGGTTTTGAGGTAGCTTGATTGATCCCACCATATATTAAGTGATTATTCAAGAAGGGTGGTCCAAAAGGAATGAGCTCACCTAAGCCAGGTGAATACATGGGTTACTTATCAGGACAACCATATTCTTTAGGAGTCGATAAGGTATTCAGAGTTAATAACTAATATTCACCCATCAAAAATTGTTGCATCAAGGAGTCAATGGACTCTAAAGCATGTAATATTTAGGTATGGATCACCATGCTAATTGAAGCTTGATTGGAAGATGGATATGGGATAACATTTGGTGAGGCTATTATGACATCACCTGGCTTAAGGTGAATTTGCATGATTTAAAGGGATGAGGATCAGCAAGGATGATGTGTACCTAACCTTCATGTTCATATTTAAAGCATCAATGAATTTTAGAGGGTACACATCGTATCACATGAATACATGGACATGCTAATAGAATGTTGTATTGGAAAGTCTTTTATATTACATAAAAGATCTCATTAATGGTGCAAAGACCTACATAAATGGGGAGAATGATTGTTCCTACTATGGGCACTACCATGTCATTAAACACATTAATAATTGTTGAGGATTGGGAAATAATGGTTTTTGGTAGTTGTAATTGTTGAAAATCATGTGATGAAATAATATTAATACTTTCCCCATTATCAATCACAACTCTTTTAATTTGTGTTTCATTTATTTGAGCTATAATGAAAAGGGTAGGATCTTGATCTTCAGGTGATAAAGGAACAACCTCAAAATTATTAAAACTAAGAGTTGAGACCATTTGAAGAGATCCTATAAAAGATAAAAAGGGTTCAATTTCATCTGGTCAAACCTCAATAGCTTGGAGAGATTCTATCATTACTTGTTGATGTTGCAGATAATTTTGATAAGCTCATATAATGACATATTTATCGGTGCTTAGTGGAGTTATTTTAATATGGAGATTTGTACCAACTCCTTGGCTTCAACTGGGGTAGTTCTTGTAAGAGAAACTTTAGGCTTTTGTGTATATGGTTTAAGTGTATTAATTTTAGAAGCTCTTATAATTGAAACCTTAGCCTTATTAAGATTTTGGTTTTGAGAATGGGTGGTTACATAGATGACATTGATGTGTAACAAAGGTGGATCTGAAGAGGCTACTGACTCTTTATCACTTATAAGACTAGTAGGATTATGGGATGGTGGAATAAATAGAATAATGACCTTTTGATTAGGATTTTTATCATTGAGATCATCAATTAAGATTTCATCATCCTGGACTAACTATTGGTTAATAACTTTAAGGGCTTTGTAATTTTTTGTATCATGCCTAGGTACTCTATGATATGCACATTTTTCCTAATTTCTATACAAAGCAGGTCTTCGAGGGTGAAGGTTGGTAGTCTGTATAGGTGGTAATGTAATGAGGGACATATCTAATAATTATTTCAAGATTACAACATAAGATCCCTTCAAAGCATTATATTATGGTTTTATACAGGGTTTAATAACAGACTCTTTCGACAAAGTATTAGTCCTTTAGTTTTGTCATTTAGCCTTTACAGGAGGGTTAGATTTAAGCTATTTTATTTTAGGTTTTTATAATGGTCCCTTAATGGAGGAAGGTGTATATGGAGATGTGACTAATAATGGAGGAAAACTTTGCATTTTCCCATGTGTTTTGGCAAAAGTACTTATGATAGGTATAGAGGATGGATAGGGACCTAAAATAGATAATGGAGATGGTAAAAAGGGGATATGCCCTTTGTTATTATTAAGGTTAAAAATAGAGGGGGTATTTAGATAAAGGTTTGTATCTTTTGACATTTTAAAAAGATCAACTTTAACCTGAGGATGAGGTAAGGATTTCTTTAGTGAAATATAAGACAATTATCCCAGCTATTGATGATAGGAGATTTACCTTTTCCCTTAATATCTTTATGGTAGGGAGGTGTCATAATAGGAGATGGTTTCAAATCATCAAGGTTTTTTGTAAAAGGATAAGATTGCATTATATGATTTCTTGGGATCAAAGTGGTGGAATGTCCAACTCTAGAAGTATTAAGATGTTTATCCGTGACATCTGGAGGAGTAGTGTCATTTTCCCCTTTAGGATATTTGGTATGAGAATGTGATGGTTCATGTGAATGATCCCATGTATTGAGATTAGGGAACTCTACAAGGTTTTCAAGATTGGTTTTAACGATATGAGGTTGACTCAAATCAAAAGCATCCCATGTAAGGAGATCCAAGATTGAAGGTTTCTTTGGGACTTCTTTAAGCAATAGTTGATCATATATTATGTCACTCATATGAGTAGTTTTATTTTGTGTTTTTTTAGGATTAGTTTGGACTACGTTTGATGTGGAAAGATGGTTTAGAAATGGATATTTGTAAATATCTAAGGTTTGGTTAGGAGGAACATTTAGATTATCTAATTGAAGGTTCCCCTTGTCAATAACACTTTGTACCAATTATTTAAAGGATTAACACCATTCTATGTCATGTCTTATTACCTTGCAACAATAACAAAACTCATCTTATTTATGCCAAGTGGGTTTAGGATGCATATCATCAACTAGTCTAATAGGAGGGAGTTCAACAACATTTGCATGCAGGACTTTATCTAATACCAAAGTATAAGGCTATCCTATAGTGGTATATTTCTTATGGTTAAAATGAGTAAGGCCTCTAGGTTACTGTGTTTGAGAAGTAGAAGACCTTTATTGGTTGGATGTGGGAAGGGAAGAAGTTTTTACAGCAATTGCATTTGCTACCCCTATTGGTTTAGGATTATATATATTGATTTTGGAGGGATCAGATTTGAAGTTCTTATTATGCAACTTAAATTTTCCTTCTTCAATGCCATGGAGTTCAATATTATGGGACATGATAAAGGCTTCATCAAAAGTATTAAAATTTTTAATTTTTAACATGGATGATATATATACTTTTCACAAGAATGTGAAAACAATTCAATTAATTCTATTTATGGTAAGGAAAAGGTTAGTTGGTTGATTAAGTTATGACATTGAGCCACAAAGTCTGATATGGGTTCATCATCAAACTATATAATAGCATAAAGATCCATAATAATCACTTTTCAAGTAATATTAATCGAGAAGTCTTCCAAGAAAATTTGGGCCAACTATCTAAAGGAAAAGAGGGAATGCTAAGGAATGGAATTATACCAATCCAATGCAAATCTCACTACTAATATGGGAAATATTATAAGTAGAAGGGCATTATCATGTGCTATAATATAACACACCTATTGAAAGGCCCTAAGGTATTACTGGTGATCTTCTTGGTTTTGGAATTTGGTAAACTTCGGAAGGTCCCATTGTGATGGGTATCATTGGATAGGGACAGAGGGATGGATTGGCTCATTAAAAAATTTCTCATATTTGAGCATCATATTATGTTTAGAGGTGGAGGCTTCCAAACTAACCATCCTATTCATAAGGATGTTCATGTGGTCTGTCTGAGTATTAATGTAGGGCACACTTCTTAAAACACCTTGTTGAAGGGGTTGATAGCTTGGTAAAAAGGTAGACATAGGCTATAAAGGAAGGTATCTTGTTGTGATATACATAATAGGTTGAGACTCCACTATGTATTACAAGACTTGTAGTGTAATATTTTTCTATGGGAGAGACTGTAAATGAGTGGTTATGACTGGTTATGATGAAACCACATACTAGGTGGGCAAGGAGACATATTGTTGGAAAGGTTGGGCATAAGGGATTTGTTTTTCATGAGGGATTTGTTTTACATGAGGGATTTGATGTGTACTATATGATAATTTAATCCTAATGGGTTGGATAATTACAAGAATTGACACCACTAATGTTTGGGAAGGTAAAGTGGATATAGGTGGAGTGGTATTTTTTGGCTGAGTAATAATTGGATAACTGGTAGATACCATGAATTGTTGGTTCTCTAAAGGTTATGATATCTGAGCATTAGAACCATGTGAAGAAGATCTGATGGAAAAGGTTACCATGGTTGTGGTATATTATCCAATTTTCTTAGTTCCCTTGAAAGGCATCCCATACCTATGCAAAAAGTCTTGGGCATGGGGGAAAGGAGAAATATGTATTGCTCAACTATTTAGATAATAATTAAGATCAATAGGGTTATTTTACAATATTTATGCAAAGGAAGGATCTCTTTAAGGATAATAATATCGAAACACATGATTCTCAAAGGACTCAGGGGAAGAAGCAGGACTAGATGTATGCTCCATATGAGAGGATGTAACACCCTCCTTAGATTATTTCTTTGACTATTTCCTAGATAAAACCATGAAATAGAAAACAAAATCATTAAAAAAACAAATAAATCTTTTTTAATTATCTCTCTTTAATAATGGATGAAAGACGCACACACACACACTAAAGTCATTTCAAAAAAGTTTTTTTTTATTTCTTTTAACTTTAAGATGTGAAAGTAAATATAGAAAAAGAAAAGATAACAAAGATCCTAAGAAATGGTAATCTAATGATGGTTTTAGGTATTTTATTTTGTCACTCAAAGGAGATTTGTTCTAGTATATGTATGTTTCTTGATACTTGGGGCTTTCTCCCCTCACATCATAATCCCACAACTAGTGTAGGTGCTTAGCCAAAATATACAAATCATCTAGGGATTATACTCAACTAAAGAACTAAGTTGGCCCTCCCCTTTTTGGTGAAATCCAAGTAGGATCATCAAAAATAATGTTGCCATAATGTGATGAAATCCCCATTAGTTTCCTTATGTCAGGTGTTTAGATGTGTTAATTGGTATTTTGATTTGGTTTGTGTGTGGATAAAGTGATAACTACAATAGATTGCTTCCTAGATTATTCTATATAAAAGAATCTAAATAAGAAAGATGAATGCAATTTGCAATCATACTTTCATCTTTGGATGAATGCACACAAACACAGAAAGGAAAAGGGAGCAAAATCAATAATTTTGAACTTAACAAAGAAAAATGAGACCTATGTCCCATTGGACATACCAAAATGTTTTAGTATTTTTATATGTTTTTTCAATGTGGATTAATTATCTACTAAAAATAAAGTACATGAAGGGTTTTTAATATTACCTAGAGATAAGGACTAGTTACACACCATTGATTAAGTTTTATAAGAATGCCTCTTTCATTGGGGAGGAATGGCCTACAATTCACCAAACTTAAACAAAAAATGGATTAATAGAAAAAAAAGTTGTTCCCTATTAAGAAACTAGTCCCAAGAAGTGATATGCTTCCTTAAATGGATGTCAGCCCACGTTGAACATTTGAGTTTATAAATAAAAATGAAATTACAAAATATGTAAAATATAGATAAGCAATGCTAAAGATAATTAATAAAAAACAATATTTATATGATTAAAATGAGAATCCCAAAATTCAATAGCAATATCTATGTCTTCTTGGATTATAGCCAATTTTTATTCAATGTATGAAAAATCACGTATGAAATCCACAAGGTAAAGTCCTAGCTCAAATGCAATATCACTTTGAATAACAAATAGAGGTTGAGGGAATATAGGAAGATCAATAATGCTAACCAAATCGTGTATTAATGTAGGTAGAGTTATCTACATGCACAAATAGATTTTTAACAAACTAGAACGTAGATATTAACAAATTAAATTTAAGAAAGAATCGATGGTGATCTAATAGGATTGACATCTATTCAGATGAATTGATGTTGATTCTATATAAAATATTAAACTTTAAAAATAGACAATAATAATGACCTATATTTTTGATAAAATGATAAAAATCAAATGTAGAATAGATAGAGAAAAAATATAGATGATAGTAGATTTAAAATAGGCTACTTAAGACTTATGTTATGATCTGGCAAAGGATCGATAATGCTCTGATATGATCGACATCAGTTCAGATGAATTGATGTCGATTCTATGTAAAAGTGCTTAACACTAGAAAGACTATAGTGATGGCCTAGAAAATTACTAAAATGAAAGAAACAAAATGTAGATAAAAGATAGAGATTTAGAATTAAATAAATTCTTAAATACAATGCAATACTGACCTTGGTTGGTTTTAAGAAAGTGATGCATAAATAATCAAAAATGACCTTCAAAATCACCTGACAATAATCACTTATCAAGCATTCTTCAAAGGTAGCAAGATGCTGGTAAGATTTATGTAGATTTATCACTAGTTTTGATAGAAATTCATGATAAAGTAATTGTCTCCTTCCTTTCATGTTCATTCCTCTCGAGCAATGGAGTTTTTTGTGATTTTATGGATCAACGTCAATCCTAACCGATCAGTGTCAATCTAGGAGGATGGATGTCAATTCACCAAAAATGGGTGAAGATGAATGAAAAGTTGTTTCAATGGGTTAATATATGGTAAATGAGGGTTAAAATGACGTTTGAGGTTGTTTGGGTTATTTTAATCATGATATAAGTTTGTTAGGAGGTTGGGTATATTTATATTTTATTTAGTTTTGAGATTTTATGGTTAACAATAGTAAAAAGGGGCTTAATTACCATTTAAATATAGTAATTAACTCATTTAACCTATGTGGTAAAGGGTAAAGATGAAGGTAAATTGTAATTATTTAAATAGTTACTCAAGGGGGGCATTACAACACATATCATGATGACACGATATACAAGGTGTATAAAAGTAGCATCTATATTTATATGTTAAGAACTTTCTTAACTATTTAGATGAATTTAGTCCATAGAGGCTTGGGAACAAAGTGAGTAACCTATGAATGATAATAAAGATGATCAAAATTAGGATAAAAACTAATACAAGCTCAAATTTACTTATTAGTTTAGAGATATTATAAACTAAACTGAGATTTTTCTTCTAATTACTTACACAATAGATTAAGGAGCCACAATTTATTTTATGTGAAGTCCAAAAATTAGTATTTTATGATACATATTGGCAATTTATCAAAAAAAATTGATGTGTAATTTCTATAGCTTTCTCATTAATTCTAAAAATTAGTTCTTCCTCCAATGCCTTAACTTGAACCAATATATAAATAACATGTGTTTTACTGATCAATAAGGTGAGGAGCTCGGAAATATCATTGAAAAAATTATCTTCAATAACATGGTAAAACCATATTATATCTCTACTTATGTATTATTTATTAATATCATGAAAGGCTAGATGGTGAGAATCCCAATGCATCAAATTACATTTACCATTCCTCCCATACTAACAAATACTTATAGTGTTTGTGAACTAAGTTGGTCCCTTTACTTTATAATTATTACTAAAAATACATGATAAAAATTTTCACTAGGGTTATGAGACTCAGAATTTATGTTGAGATGACTTAAACATACAAGTAAACTCTCACAAAAATTAATAATTTAATCATCAAAGGAATTATTTAAAACCCAAAAAAGGATCATCATCAAACCAACAGTTACCTTTGAAAGACAATACGCTATCTAACTAAATTCAAACCAAAAGTGCAACCTATAATCGTAAAAATGATAACATATATGTGATAAAAGTGATAGTGCCTATCCACCAATGTCTAATTATCCTAGAAAATCTAATTAGCTGAAGTAACTATGAGGTGATAATATTACCATACTTAATAGAGTGGGTATTTTCCCTAATAAAGTTTACAAATTAATATGGTTTGGTACTTGTAAATTCTCAAAGATTAAATGTATCATATCAAGTGCATGATGTGCATTATCTACCCATATCTTTTCTATTCTAAGGTCATAGAACCTATAAATATTTCTTAGATGGAAATGCTTAGCAAAAGCAAAATATCCATACCTTCTTTAGAATTGGGAAAATGGAAGTATATCTTGCATAGGATTAGTTTAAAAAATAACTCTACAAAACATGTGTAATCTAATCATGGATTTATAAGCTTAAGATGATAATTTATCTTTATCAACAATAAAATAATAAATTCCCTTTTTTTTGTTGTAGGAAAGTATAAGTATTCAATAATTTATGAGGGAATTCCTCATATAACATGTCCTTTTGGAGGTTGGACAATATATCCTCTACCTTGAAATATTGTTCTTGAAGCTCAGGTATGGTATTTATCCTCTTAGTTACCATAAGTCTCTGCAAAAAAAATGTTTTTGAGCTATGACTGAAAATAGGATCCAAATGGTGTAACATGAAGATTTAAACCAGAATTTTAGATTATGCATTTCTCAATTTATGAGCTATTGTCAAAATCCAAGACAATGGAGATTTTAAAGAAAAAATTATGTCTAGATTTTTCAAAGTGATATAGAGTCTTTAAATAGTTTCCAATCTAAAATACAATAGGTTTTGTAGTTATGAATTTGAGAGAAGCTTTATTATAAAATATAGACCAAAACAATAATTCAAATGTAGTTCTAATGTTAATGAGATATGAAACTCTACTAGTCTAAAAAGGTAATGTGATTTCAAGCACATTTTAGAATGAATAATTGGTTTAGGAGTGATATGTAAATAACTTTGGATTTCATAAGTAACTATACTAAGATAAAATGACACAAAGTATAGCTTATAATCTAACAAACAAGATAATTTTATCCCTGGGCTTAATTAATCTTGAATTAATTTAACGTAGAGAATAAAAGAATAGCCTAAGAAATAAGAAGGAAATAAATAAATTACATTAATGTCCACGACTTCAAAATATATTCAGGAGGAAACTAAGAATAATTCCTATTCTTACCTCTCTATGATAATTGTATACCTATAAGAAATATAATAATGGTTGTATGCTTTCTCCATCATGATTGAGCCATGAAGACATATGTTTGATTAGAAATTGAAATACATTTTCAGTTGATGAGGGCCTTTTCATATGATTAAATGATGTATTAAAGGGCTAAAAGTCTAATTCCAATGCTTAGTCATCCCTGGGTACTGCAAGAAGATCAAAATGTACTAAAATTAGTGAAATAGGACTAAATAATAAATGATTCATAAACAATATGCATCATTATTTTCATATTTCAAAAGTTTTAGCCTATAAATGTGTGTTCATCATGCATATAAAATATTGACTTTCATTTTTCATTGATGAGGCTTAGGGATAAAATATTGAACCCACACTTATTAAGACACCCAATTTCAAATCTCACAAGAAAATCCTCAATAGGGGATATGAAATACCTAAGGACAAGCCATCCTAGTCACCCAAAGAATGTTGTTGAAATACCTATCTAGATAAATTTAATTGTGTGCTTTTTAGTGTCATGTGCTATTATTTATTAGCTTAAGCATACAAAATATATATTTTCCACAAAATAATAGAAAGATGTTTTTTGGAAATTTCCCTTCTTTTATCATGACCTATAGGATTGATTTAATGCTTACATAACATTTTATTAAACTCAAATTATCTACTTCTTTTACACTTATTTCTCTACCTTAGACTTGTATCAACAATAATCCTTATCATGCGCCTTATTTATAGTACATTTATTTAAATTTCTAATGAAATATATAGATCAATAAAGTATTTTACACTTTTATAGATTATTAGTTTGTCTCTACATATTCATATTGGGATCATATGTCATATATTAACATTCCTTCTAGTTTTTTAATGGTTATTTTCAAATTTTTGATTAGGCTAAGCCAAATATTTTCTTCTGTCACATTTTTTACAACATTATACTACCCAACATAGATATGGAGGATTTGGTTCCCTTTTAATGACTAATATCTTCTCTAGAAATGATAAAATAGTGTATATAGATAGAAGTCAAATCATCTGTAGAGTTTGAATGAGGAAGTTAGTTGAAAATGGAGTATCAGAACTTTGGCTTGAGATAAATAAGAGACCCTTTCATGACTAAATGAGAAATCTAGATGAATTTTAGAATTGTCTTAGTTTAATGTATAAGAGTTTTAAATTTATACACCTAAAGTAAAATCCTATAATTTATTAGAAACTGATCGAGAATAAATTATCTTAAATGAAACTACCAAGATGGGTTGATGGAGTTACAATGGAAATCCAAGAAAGCAGGGGAAAAGGAAGTATGCAGAAATCATAATGGAAAATATGCTTGAAATATTTATGTAAACTACCAATAGAAGGGCTCAAATAAAAGGTATATATGCCAACCTCAATAAAGGAATAATAAGATAATGAGAGTTGATGGTGACCTGAGGATTGTAGATGACACTATTCAAAATAGAAACATCCCATGTTGGAATTTACATAGAATAAATCTGCTAAGATCCTATCCTCTAGAGTCTAGCCATGTGTGGAGTAGAAAATAGGGCATGCATGAGAGAATGAATAGGTGCTTTATTTTCTTGAAGTCTATAAATAAGTAGATGGAATTTTAAAGCTTAAAACATTATAACCCATACTTTATCCCATAGAGAAGATTGATGTGAAAGATAAATATTCAAACTTTTTGGAATTATATAGTGGCATCCACAAAGGAGGATGGCACTAAGTTTATTGGGTAGCTACAGGGAGGATATAGGATAGAAGTTTCTGTGTCCACATTAAAATAGAAATAAAAACAAAAATAAATGAAAGGATTCAGTGATCTCAAAATATTGGATATTATTATCTCTGAAATGAGATTTGGTTGGTTCTATGCAAATAAGGAAATGAGAAGAGTCATCATCTGAGTTAGAATATTTTGGGTCCACTTATCTACTTACCTTTTTTCTTTACTTTTAGACCTTTCTGACATGGATAAAACAATATTTAGAAACTTTGTTACTGAGGTCAGTGTACAGAGGTGTCATGGGATGTGCTTCAATTCTCAAATCCTTGCTCACTATCTTTGGCATAGTCAGGAAACATAGCCTAAAAGTGTTGATTATTATCAAAATAAGTGTCTTTTCTTACCATCTCTAACTTTTTTCAAGATAAAATTAGGATTGAATATGTTAGGATGGTATATGAAGGCTCTATAAAACTCAAGATAGACATTTGATTGTAAGATATCTATATATTTTTAGCCATTGTTTTCAATACTAGCTATAAACCCTCAAATAGTGTTTTAGAAGACATGTTATATCTTGTAGAGAAATGAAGTAATTATCTTAAAATTTTATATAAAGGTTCTCAATAATACACACACACACACACACACACACACACACACACACACACACACACACACACACACACACACACACACACATTATATATAGGTAGAGGTGTAAAATACTATGTTGACCAAAATAGGTTCATAAATAAGTCTTTAAATTTGAAATATCAATATTTTCTACCTCCCAGCTTGTGTGACAGTTTAGCTAGGGTTTAGAGAACCATAACCTTTGTATCTTCCAATTAAATCATGTAAAATGAATGAAACTTCATAGACTTATTTTTCAATTTATTTAATAAGGTTTGAACTTTTTTTTAAGGTCTATAACCATATTAATAAGGAGACATGAGAAAATTATTGTTTGTAGATTTGTATATGAACTTACAAAACATTGATTAATAATCTCTTATAAAAATTAAACTTAGAGGTAGGTGTTAATGTGTTTCTTATTTCTGATAAGATTCAAATGGATGAAATAACATGTTTAATTCCTAAAATAAGATTATAGGAAACCATTCTTAATGAGAAGTGTCTATGGTCAATTAAGAATATCCTCAAACAAATTGTAGTGTTGTGTATAAGAGCAAATGAAGTTTGTTCTTATTAAGTGAGAAATTTATAGAGGAATATGATAGATATAATTGGGCTTATAAAATATATTAGTGACTTAGGGATAGTAAACAATCTTTGAAGAAAAAATTCAAACCTACTAAAATGGACTACAAGCCTAAATCCTAGAAACCCTGTCTAAGATTGTAAACGAAATGAAAATTGAAAGTTTATATTCATGTTAAAATGAAATGATATAATATTGATAGATTATCACAAGCATGTTTTTGGAGTCATAAGAAACTTAAAATAACTATGTACAAGAGAATTTAGTACAAACTAGTAGACCTAGTATCAAGATTGGTCTTGTAAAGACCAATAGATATCAAATTAATAAAAATATAGAGGGTAAAGGTATTTGGAATAAATCATGCTCTCTGTATTTAATGTATCCATAAATGACATAAAAATTTTCAATGCAATGATTTAAAAAATAAAT
The DNA here is from genome assembly GCA_037957365.1 of Torreya grandis. Taxonomy (NCBI): domain Eukaryota; kingdom Viridiplantae; phylum Streptophyta; class Pinopsida; order Cupressales; family Taxaceae; genus Torreya; species Torreya grandis. Next base: position 2,521,559 of record JARHVA010001114.1, on the reverse strand, counting down.
AAATTTATTACTACTCATATTTCTACAAATTATTGAATAAATAGGTTTTTAATCTCATCAGAAAGTTTAATAGCCTATATATAATCATCATGAATTAAAGAATAACATTAAATCTATTAGGAATTAGTAGTACATATAAAAACCAAATATCTAAACTCTAGGAATTGAAATTATGAAAATAATTATATCCACTTTTCTTTTTAAAGAAATTGTCACCCTCTCAGCATTGTTGAAGTATGACCTTTCAACCACTTTCAAGTATATAGTCAAAACTCGGTATGCAGACACCTACAAAACCATAAATCCATAAGCATAAAATATAACACATTTGGAGCTTAAGACCATTTTGAAGGGCTATAAATTGATATATTTGTACCTATTTTTCTATGTGGAAAGTATGCTTATTCATTTTTTTCCTCTTTCAATATGCAAAATACTAATAGATGATAAAACCACATCAAAATTTTATTTAACTCAAATGTTTCCTTAAGTATTTTTAAACCATCCTTGTCCTTCACAAAAAAAATGCATAAACTATTCTTTGCATTACAACTGAACATGTATAGTAATTTTTCCTATTGTTATTTTCCCCCTAAAAATAGTGTAAGAAGTATCAAGGATTTGGCACTTTTATGTATGGGGGTTTCAAAAACTACCACTAAGATATAATCAATAGTCTTTTCGCATTTATAATTCTCATTTTGATGGGGGTTGAGCCTTTAGCTCCTTCTGATCAGGTTTTGTGGCCATGGATTACTCACCCTTGGCAAACTGTTCAATCGACATTTCTAGAATCATATCCAGATTTCATTCCACTATCATATGCTCTACATCTGTATCTACCTATTGATTATTTCTTCTCTTATGTTTCATACTAAGACAATCATTTAAAATATGTCTCATGAGGAAAAATTTGTGACATATAAATGGGAGGCCCTCATAATCTATTAGTTGAACTCATGTTTTATTAATCACAACCAACTCTAATTAGGATGGGAGTTCTTTGGAGAGATCAACATAGGTGAGAAATATGGCATAAGTGGAATGCCCCTATTCATTATTCATCAAATATAGAAACCAAAATTTTCCAACAACATCACCAATAGATTTTAAGACAACAAGATTCCAAAACTATAGGGGAAGTTTTGGCAATTTGATCTAGACAGGGTTTTTGTTGAATATTTTGGTGTGGGGTTAAATTTGGGATGCCAATGTTTCAATAGTAGCCAATGCTTATCACAGTCATAAGAATTTTTGAAAATAAAATATTTATCTATTTTATAATTAATATTGACAATGAAAATACCTTCTACACAGGGGCGATTGTTAATTTTGCCTTCAACAAGGGTTTGCTAGTTGTCAGTTGTCCAAGTGTGGAGATCATGAACGGAAGGCCAATAACCCTCAATCTTGAAAATCATTCCATATTTGGCTAGATGTTATTCCATACTCAAAATCACTTCAAGAACTTTGTTTTCAAAAGTAATAATGGTTTGATTGTTTATGGGGCTAAATACTTGACTTGTACCTTCAAGCTGCATTATCACCGCTTCCATTATCATTGGGTCACAAATCCAAGATTCCTTAGAACTCTCAGGAAGTATTGGATCCCCTGTTTGATCTTCTATATCTATTGTTATGGTTCTTCCCTTGATCACCAAAAGAGGAAATGCAAGCCCTTGTATTGTCAGCTTAGTAAAGCCTTTGGTTACAATGAAGATAGGGTTAGAAACCCCTGCTCTAGCTCCATTTTTCTCTTATAGTCACCATCATCATCATGGAAAAAGTCACCGTCATAAAGCTTAATATTACCCTCACAGATTCATAGCAATTAGGATGTTTATTACTAACAACTCTTCCTAAAAACCATTATACATGGATAAGAATAAGTCTAATAATATGTACATATTCTAGCATCCAATAGCCATGGAATGTTTGGCTTTAACATTTCCCACTCTAAAGTCCTTACAATTATACTAAACATAGCATTATTAGCATACAAATGAAATTTGTTACATCTACCATAAATAGGAATTTTGATTTAAGAGCATTCACAAAACAATGAAAATCATAAGCTAAATGGTTGTTGACATGTAGAAGTACTCCTAGAACAATAAACCTAGAAAACATAGCTAAAAAATTGTATTATAAGCATTTTTCATTCAATTCGAAACACTTTGCACATTACAAGGATTATGCATTAATTAACCAACGTGAACATAAAAACCCTTCAATACATTAAAAGGAAAAGGGTTCTACCAAAATTAAATTATAAAAGGTACACATGTATCAAGAACAGAGAGTAGATAATGTAAGTATAAAATATATGTATTAATGTAAGCTCAATACATGAGTACAATACATAATGTTAAATAAAAAAATTATTTATGTCTATAATGCAAAGATTAATTGCTTTGCTACAGTAGATGAGAATTTTATTTGGGACAATGTCTACAAATTGCATATCTTTATCTTCTTTTTGCTCTATCTTACTTAGCAAACAAAATGCATATGCACAACAATACAAAAGTAATTTCGTTCTCAATATTTTATGCTTCGGATTTTGGAACAATCATTATTGATACACAATATGGATGGTAGAACTGACCACAAGTTATAGAAAAAAATCATAAGACCTGAATGAAGTAAAATAACATGAGCATTAGGGAAGTTACGGATTATATGGATAAAGGATCACCTAATTTAAAAAAATGACTCACATAAGAAAGGATCAAGGTAATAGTAGACAACCATCATATAACCTACGTTTGCTACTGAATACTTTTGAGATGAACCTAAATTTTGACAAGTAAAACACAGATGCTACTTATACTCGTAGTTTAGACAATAAAAAGTTTTGCATTTCCTACCTAATTTAAAAAAATGACTCACATAAGAAAGGATCAAGGTAATAGTAGACAACCATCATATAACCTACGTTTGCTACTGAATACTTTTGAGATGAACCTAAATTTTGACAAGTAAAACACAGATGCTACTTATACTCGTAGTTTAGACAATAAAAAATTTTGCATTTCCTACACAAAGATGAAGAATCGTCGAAAACACATCTTTTAAGTGTAAAAAATGTAGACAAAAACATAACCTATGCACAAAAAAATATGTTGAAGATAGTTACATTGATTTGATAATTTGATAAACCTAATGATTTCCAAGCCAAATCTTCACTCGCTTCACTATTTGGATTAAAAGAAATCAGGCAAGGACTTTCAAAACTAGATCATACAAAAAATAAAACAATGGTGAGAAAGATCAGAGAGACATTAATCATAAATAAGAACAAAAACATCTAAAATTCACCTGCAAATACAATTGTGCAATATATCTATTTATTTTTGTGGTTTGTTGCAATATATGTGAAATTTATTTTGGATTTATAATGCTAGCATTGCTTTTATGGAAAATTTTCAAGCGCTCTACAAATTTATAGCACATTGTAATTATTTGCATATAATAATAAAGAATATAAATGCTCAACCATGTGATTCTTGCCAAGCCACGTAAATCATAATCACTTTTGGAGTAGAAAAATGGCAAAGATGTCTAGAAATTCAAGGAAATTTAATTTTTCAGTTGAAGCAAGGTACAATACTTTACTTCAAATTTTGTTCAGAACATCCTTATGTTTCTATTTTTCTAGGAAACCCTAATTTCATTAGTGTATTATTTACAAAGGTCTTCCAAAGCATGGATTATTTATGCCTCCGATTGTATCAATTTATCTATTTATATCTGTAGTACTTAGTATTTGAATTCAATCCAAGGCACTCAAATTGGAATCCATAAGGGAGGTGGAGAAAGAATCTACAAAAATCCATGAAGACAATGAACATAAGAGGACTGAGATAAAGCAGTTTAACGTAATTGACGGGGAGACAGAACTTAAAATATCATGTTGTAAAGAGCAAAGGAGAACAAAGAAGAGAAGCCCATAGAGAATTTTAAAGATAATACTGAGATCAGCAATGAAGGTATAATTTGGTAGAGTTCAAGCTTCCAGTGGAGTAGTAAGAAACTACATGCAAGGATTAATAATAATCTTTAACTAAGTATGAAACCTACCCGAAAAACCATTTGAATGTCTTAATATATGAGGTTGAGGAGGTAAAGGATATGTCCCCTGATCATTAGCCCACATTTTCATTGGATTTTTTATACTATCAACAATAGAAGAAGAAGACGATGACAAGCATAGCGCATTTTTATGAATGCTCTAATTTTAATAGAGATTTTCTCTAAACCGAAAAAAAAAAAAAAAAACTAAAAAATACTTACTAGAGAAAATTTAAAGCTTACCAGAAAAGTTAAGTATTAGAAGCATCATACATTATTTTCCTTTTAAGTGTAGATAAAATGTTGAAGAATGGAATGGGTCTTGTTGTTTGAAGTATTAATTATCGCATTGTGTATTGCAGACTTTATTTTGATTTCAGCATGACAAACATTGGAACCAGGATTATTTGTCCTCACCTTGTAAATTTTTTCTCACTGTTGGGAGCAGTCATGTCTTGGGGTCTCATGTGGCCTATAATCCACAACCCAAGAGGATATTGGTATACTATCCCTCATACTAGTATACAGGGCCTTCTAGGCTACGAGGTATGCAGAACATACTTAGAGAATTAATAAATATATTATTAAAATTTTAAATTCTTATGTGTATTTTTATTTGAATTAAACAATAGACTGGATTGAATCTAGGAATCAGTAGGATCAGATATGTTGACCTTGATATCTGATACACAATCACGGTTCCTTGACCTTGATGTCAGAGTAATTCTTATCAAAATACCAAGTAGAATTGCATTATACTACAAACATTCTCATGCCATGTAGGATTACTCCTCAGCCCCCCTAAAAATGGTTCTCAAGGAGGCTGCTACTTTTGCAAGTATGAGGTGCTCCATGGAACCTAAAAATTATACAGTATTCCATTAGAAATAGGATCACATACTAAGAGTTTTTAACTGCCATGGGCCATGTGGCAAACTTGTATATAGTTAATTATGATATGTCACTGTTATCAAAGTACCGAAAACTTGCTTAGAATGTACTGAAACTACTGTCCTATAAAAGTATCGTTTTACCTGAAATCATGATATCTATGGGACAATATTATTGTAAAAGCTTCTTCACTTTAACCATAAATTTAGGAAAGCCTCTCCATATCGCTCTTGTTTTGAATCTTCTTGCCACAACTCAAGTGATATATGATGAGAGTAATTGGAAGTATAGATTGATTGTCCATCCTCACTCCATTCCTAGTAGTCTACTCTTTCAGTATTATTTTTTCTATTGTTTGTAATGCAACAATATTATACTTTTAATAGAGCTCTTGCAGGCTGTTATATCTGGTTTCCTATACGATGTTTTTCAGGCCCAATCTTATTTTAGTTATTATTTAAATCATCATAAATCCAACTACAATTTAAATTTTGTATAGTGGTAAATCTATTGATTAATTTTATTTTATTTTATTTTGTCAAAGTAGGTCTTCGTATCCATTACTTTTGTTTTGGGGGATGGACACTACAATTTCATTAAAATACAATACATCACTATGAGCACCATGTATGGTGAATGGAAGATGAAAAAGACTGCTCCGACAGAGACTCCACTGACATCACACAACGAGGAACAACCAGCAGAAGCAAATGATAAATGAGCAGCGAAGGAATGAAATGCACATGACGGGAAAAATATAGAGCATTGAGATATGTTGCTCTGGCTATTATATCCATAGGGATTGTCCCAGATATACACCCTCCTGCAAAATGGTACCATGTATTAATACCCTGCATATTTGCACCAGTGCTTGGATTTTGTAATGCTTACGGCTGTGGACTCACCGATTGGATCTGGGGCTCCAGTTATGGGAAATTAGCTTTGGGCGGGTAAGGAGAACAGTGGAGTAATTAAAAGATAAGCCAGATGTGGTGTAATTATGTCTATAGTCTCCATAGCTTCATATTTGATGTGGTATTTCAAGACTGGGTACCTAAGATCAACCAGCGTCCAGATTGAGAAGCCATTGGCAGAGTATGGGAGGTTAGTTGCACAACGAGGAAGACATGAATGTAGATTAGGAGGATGTGGAAAAATGTGTTGTTGTTGGTGTTGTTGACATATTACAAGCAAGTACCTATTATAGGATCCAAACTTTGCATTTTTATCGTTTCGGAAATATTCAGCTCTATAAGAAATAGAATGCGTGCAGGAGGCACAAAAGTTCTGCCCTTCTCTACAGTATTATTGTCTTGGTTACTACATTCATTCTTGTCCGAAAATGAGATACAAAGAAGCATATAATCCCTCTGAACTTTTGTGTCCTGTGTGCTATCAATGGATCCCCTTCCATGTTGTAAAACCCTTGCTTGATAAAAAGCTCTATGCTTGCCTTTCTAACTTTCACCATGCAGGATCCATTTCAAGCCCGTACAATGATGGACAAGATGATAATGAAATGGAATATGCATTTGAATTAAATAAATGCATGATGGCGAGCTAATTGATTTCCAAAGGTCGGATAACAATGGTTATTTCATAGGTATTGAGTATGGCATTCGAACTTTTGATGGCGATTTGGCTGCTGAAGATATCAGCGGGGTTCTGATTCAATTTAATAGTGTGCGGTTTCAATATAAGGATTTAAAGGATTACATGGCTAAAAGTCTGTAAGCTGATCGAGAGATCAAGATTAGTGCCCAGGGTAATAAATACGAATATGACGATTATTCTGTATCTCAATCACAACCACATAATATCCCTAACCATGATTATGCATCTCGTGCAGGCTTATACTCAACTGAAATATGTCCTCATCATTATAGTTCATCATTATAGCTGTTATATTTTTAATTGTCATATTGTGAATGAAACTTGTTAAGGAAATGGGGCTCCATCATACGCATATGCACGTGAACTAGAGTTGGCAAACACAAACTCATTTTCCACTTCTCTTTCTTCTATGAATGGGCATGGATATCGATGCGACAGATTGAATGATACCCAGATATTCGACCCTTTGTACCTCTTCCAATGTACGATTTGAATACCCTGTTTGTGAAGGGTTTGTCGAACGACTGTACTCAAAAGGGACGCGGCTCACATATTTAGTGGTTTGGAAGGATACAAGGTGTTGTCCCTGAAACTGTCAGCCCATTTTTGAGACAACATATGAACTATTCTGGTTCAACAGACCAAAATCCTTTCTTCCCTTTTCAAAAATTGTTCTGTGAATTCAAATTCTCCATTCTTCAAGATTTTTCAAAAAAACTACGGACTCCGTAGGATTGAAACTACAGACTCCACAGGTGGGATTCTACAGACTCTTTCAAGGCTCGAGAGACTTAGAGAAAACTGCGGACTTAGTTTCTACAGACTTTGCAAGACTAGTTTCTACGAACTCTGCAAGTTCGTTTCTATAGACTCAATTTTTACGAATTTCAAGGCCTCAAAACTACGGACTCTGCAGGTAGAAATTCTACGGACTCAGTTTCTACAGACTTCCACTATTCTACGTACTTGAATCTATGGACTCTACAGGAAAGAAACAAGCTCTCAACACTTAGGCGATTTCAAGGTTGGTTCAATGACAAGGTTCAACCAAAAGGTCAATCGGCAAGCTTCAAAGGAAGGATCAAACCATTGAACCATTGAACCTTGAACCATTTTGATTCAATCGGTTCAATGGGTTCAAAGGTTCAACGTCATCGAAAAGAGTTGCGCTTTGGCAAAGGTTCAACAAGTTCAACCGCTTCTAGGTTCAACGGCTTCAAAACACTTATCAAAGAGAAGAAGGCTTGAACCATTGAACCACTTTGGTTGAACAGGTTCAACAACCATATGGTTCAACGCATTTTTTTTAAGTGATCAAAATACTTAGTCAAATAAAGAGATTGAACCGATTGAACCATTGAACCGTTGAACCAAAGCTGGTTCAATTGGTCGGTTTAATTGGCAGGTTCAAGGGGCTACCCCAAAGCCAAAGGAAAAAGTGCTCTTGCAGAGGGCAATGAACCAAGCCAAGTGCCCTTATGGAGGGCAGTGAGCAAAAGTGGACAAAGATAATTCCTTCAGAAAAGTAAACCAAGGACAAACAGCCCTTGCGGAGGGCAAGCGAGGAGCAGATGGACCATTGCAAAAGTCCAAAGGATAGTTTTGGGCTTGAACAGTCCTTGTAGAGGGCATAATTTTCTTTTAGGAAAAGAACATGGCAAAATGATTAAGGCATTTCCTCTTTTGTCCAAAGAAATAAGCCCGAAGCAAAGAGAAAAGCCCGTGGAAAAATGCCTGACAGAAAAAGATAAAGCGAAAGAATTCCTTCGACATTTTCTTCAAAGGAATTAAAGCCTGAAGGCCGCCCAAAAGATCCTAAAGGGTAGGTACCCTCGCAGGGGACACTCGACACTCAAAAAATGAACCATCTTTCAAGACCCCAAAGGGCAAGTTCCCTCTAGGAAAGATCAAACCTCAAAGTGCAGTGGAAGCTGTCAAGTGTCATCTACCAGGACACAGTTTCTAATATGTTTCAAAGCTATGGAACATGCCACATGTTCTGTTATAACTCAGTGGAAGCCACCAAGTGTCAATATCTGTAGTTTCTTTTTTTTTTTGTAAGGACTGTGGTGGGCCTTGGGTGAGGTGCTAAGGTCAGCAGAGCATGACAAGTGTCTGCATCCACGTGGATCTAAAAGAGTCTTGAATGTTTCTACAATGTTTCTAGGAGTTCAGCATAAGCCACCACGTGTCATCTTCCACAGGACTCTCAAAAGGGGTCTAGAGCTTCTATGAATTAAGCGGATGTTGCCAAGTGTACTCACCTATTTCACAACAGAAGGTGCCATGTGTCATTTGTTAAGATCAGTGGAAAGTGGCCAAAGCAAGTGAGAAAGACATGAAAGAATTGCTAAGGAGGATGACGGACCCACAGCCATCAAATTAGGGACAATCAACTAGTCGTTGGCTTTCAAATGATAACAGACCTGAAGACGTCAAATTTGTGGCAATGAAATAGCTATTGATCTTTGCAAGCTTAAGCACAGACCCAAAGGCATTCAGAGACCTACAGGCCAAAAAGAACCACCAAGAGGAGGAACCAAAATAAACATAAAAGCACAAAATATAGCCAGTAAAGGGGGAATGATGGAGAAAGATCATAAATATCCATGCATGGAATATGTATCTAGAAGGTGAAGTAAACCAGGCTAACATTGGAGAATGCAAACATTCAATGGTGCAGCCTATTTTTTTGCATTGAGTAGAGCGAACAGTTGTACACACATCAGGAAACACATCAGGTAGCCCATATTAAAAACTAACGCTTGATTTCAGCATAGCCCATGGACAAAATTTAAAATGCATTAAAGGCATTGAATGCATCATAAGCCATTTTTGTGAAACAAAGTGCCCATGTCTTTCTTGGAGCACTATATATTGGACTCTCTCTTATTGTTTTAAAGAGATCTCTCTCTGTTATCAAAAACAAAACTCTACCCAAATTGAAAAGCATTACTGAGACTTTGAGCTTAGATTGTTGATCATATTTCATTATTTGAATAAGAAAACAAGTGACTTTTCAGACTTTGTGCTGGAATAGCTTAGTTGTTGGGGAAATTGTTCTTATGTCTATTTCCTTAATATACTTTTTATCCATTTAATTAAATAAGTAGAATTAGTGAAAGTAATCAAAAAGGTGTCCTAAAGCCAATTGTGGAGAGACTTTATGCCCCCACAATTGCCTTTAGTGTGTTTTCTTTCTATTTTTGTGTAAACGATCTTGGGATGACTTTATGCCCTCATTATCCTTCATATTCTATTTATGTGTTAAGGACCTTGGGATGACTTTATGCCCTCATTGTCCTTCGTATCTCACTCTTACGTAGTTGAGGTGGATACTTTGTGCTACATCTCAGTCTACTAGTTACTACACTTTTAGTTACCAGTTACTTGTCACTACCTGAAAGAACTCATGATATTTCCTACAAGATCACTTCTGAAAGAAGAGAAGTGCCTTCAGCATTTTCACTAGGATTTTCTCCTCTATTTGTTTACAGCATCTCTAAAAAGAGAGAGATGGATGGTTTATCCTACCCCTGAGTGTTATTTTTAGCTTATATATATAGTATATAGCTCCTGCATATTTATAGGGAACCTCCCCTTGATGAGAGGAGAGATTTATCCCCTTTTGATGTAGTAAATCTACACATCTGGCTGACCAATCTCCCTATGCTATGGTTGAAGAGACCTATTTTGCTCATCTGTTAGCTAGTGACAAAATATTCACCCATTAATTTTTGGCGACTCCACTAGGGACACAGTAATTTTGTGCAATTTAGAGCCTCAAGCTTCAGATTGAAACATCACATGTGTCTTATCCATTATCATTATATCTTTAACTATTTATCTCGTTGGGGAAGAACGTGTAGTTTGAAGCCTCAAGCTTCAAGCTGAAGTAGTGCCAGTTCTTTTCCATTTTTATTTGTACACTCTGGCAGATCCATGATATACACGAAGCCAAAAGGCTAAAGGTATTATTGATACTGTATTCGACTTGGTACAACAAAGTAATTTTGATCTATTTCCTTCACCATCTTGCCTCCAAAGAACCAAGAGCTTTCCTCCTACTAAAATCAATTTTCCATTATTGGGTAAAGCATCCATTTCTGCTATTTATAAAGCTTTTTCAATACTTACCCCTATGAGATTTCTTATTCCACCTTTCCATAGTCATACAATGGTAGTTCAAGGCCCTTGGGGTAACTTTTTTAGCCCATTCAATTTAACTCCACCTCTGCATGAGCTACCACGCAGTTCAAAGAAAAATTTCTCCAAGTTCTATGGTGATAGGAAGGTTCATCCTGATGAATATATTATAGCCTTCAACATAGCCTGTGGCATAATAGGTGTGGAATATGATGATGTAGCAGTCAGGCTACTTGTGGAAACTTTATAAGGTGCTGCTGTAGACTGGTTCTATCATCTGTAGGGTTAGACTGTGACTAATTGAAACACTCTCAAAGCCAAATTTGAAGCCAGATTCAACCCTGTAGAAGATACACATGCCCTGCTAGCTCAACTCACACAAATGAAGAAGGAACCTCATGAACCAATGAGGGATTTCATAGCCAAGTTTGACAAACTAAGGAATAGGATTTCTGTAATTGCTCAGCCAACACCTGAAAACCTCAAATGTTTCTTCATCAACTCTTAGCTACTTGAAGTGAGTTTTCTACTGAGATGTGCTCACCAAATAGACCTTGTTGTAGCTCAAGATTTGGCCACTAAGGTGGAAGATGACCTTATCTTGGCAGCAAAGATAAGGAGAGATCCTAACAGAGGTAAATCTTCATCTTCTGAATATCCATCTATAGGTACCACTGATCCAATGGTGTAGAAGTTGGAAAATGAGTTGTTAGCTCTTAGGAAGAAAATGGCGTAAGGGATATCTTCATCTCCTTCATACAGAGATATGCCAAGAAGGACATTCTGCAATCAGTCATACCAAGGCAATGCTACCAAGAATCAAGGACAGCCAAATCATCTTCCTCCCCCACAGGAAAAACTTGCCATTGAAGTACTTCCAACCAATTCAGTAGTTGGATATCTCAAAATAGAATCTGATTTATCTTTCCAACCTGAATTAAACCAAGAAAATGATGCTAATCTCTTTGCAGAATGCCAAAAAGAATTAGTTAGTGACTCCAACATTGGTTTCCTAAATTACCAGGATGAACCTAGAGGTAAAGGTGAAGCAGTTGATGGATCATATGTTGTATTTACCTAGTCCAAGAACCAGTCAGCCCAGCAAGCTGATAAAGAAAGAACAGAAGAGTGACCTCAACTAGCAATTTCAATTTCTAAACAAGGATCCAGTCTACCTTTCTAGCCAAAGGACCCGGTGATTGTAGGAAAGGTAAGTACATCAAACATATATGCACCTTCTACTTCAACTTCTCAGATCAATCCTCCCCCTCTCAAAAACTAAAAGGATGAACTCCTATCCTCTGTTCCTAGTCCATTTCAGTCATTTGACATAATCGACCATGTCAAGAAGACCAAAATTCAAATGTCTAAATTTGAATTCTTGTAATCCAATCTCGAGCAGTTGGATAGGTTAGTTCAGTGTGTGAAGAATAAATCCATCCCTGTAGGACAATATGTTAAAAAGGTAACTCATGATTCCCCAAGGAACATGTCCATCCTAAACAATCTTGTCATTACTCCTCCAACTAGTCTTGGTAAAATGGAGCCTTTCTATGTTTCCCTGTTGATAAATGGTCACAAATTGAGCAATTACATCATACACTCAAGTGCATTTGACAACGTCATGCCTGCCAAGGTGGTAAAATCTCTTAGACTCACACTAACCAAAACCTTTGGGAGATGTTTCTCCATGGAGAAAAAATAAGTACCTCTACTGGGACAAATCAAGGATGCCCAATTTCCATTTGTAGCATTCTCAGACAAAAGAATCAAGATGACAGTCTTGGTGGCTGATGTTCTAGCCTCATATGACATTTTGGGGTGAAATTTTTGTAAGGATTTTGGAGGAGAATTTACATGGACCTATCTAAAGTGAGGATCCCTATCAAAGGCATCATGCAGAGGCTGCTTCCTGAAAAGGAATCAAAATATGTTGTCACTCAGACATCAGCCCCTGAAGCTCAAATTCTGTTTGAATCTGTAGACATGGGTAATTATTTATTGACCACAGAGGATGTTCATGTTTTAGCTGATGAAACTTCTGAAAATGAAAGTCTAAAAATTAGTTCAGACAGAATAGCAGAAGATGTGAGAGAGCATAGTGCAAGCACAAAATAATTCCCCCTTCCAAGCAAGGAGAAATCTAAGGAAAGATTAATTTTTGATGATGTTTTGATCTTAGAATTCGATGGTAGTAATTCTTCTACTAGCTCAGGAGTTGGGATTGTATTGATATCTCCTCAAGGAGATATTTTACCTTCTTCATACAAGTTACAATTCAACAACACCAATAACACAACTGAGTACGAATCTCTATTGCTTGGATTGAAGGCTGCTCAAGATAAAAGCATCAAACCCCTTCATGCCAAAGGAGATCTGAACTGATGGTTTGTCAGGTAAAGAACTTGTATCAAACCAAAAATGAGAGATTACGCCACTACTACAATCTATTCTAGGATCAAATTGAAAGCTTTGATGCTTTTAGCATCTCTGCCATACCTAAGTAATTTAATGACTGAGCTGATGCACTCACTATTTCAACAACTCTCTTAGTTTCTCACCTAGACTTCAAAGGAAATAGGTACACTATTTAATTGGTCTTTCGACCAAGTGTGCCCGATAATGCCAATCATTGGCAAGTGTTCAATGGTGACAACTAAATCATCACCTTTTTGAAACAAAAAGATATCTTTGAACAACTTCACTTTGAAGGCAGTAAGCTCTAAAAACTTGAATCAGCTCTTGAAATAAATTCAGACGTAGGTGAAGAATTCTTGCAGCTAAAAGGGAATACAATTTCCAAAGGACTAGTTTATCTTGAGAAACTATTTGACAAGCACAATAGGTTCATCAAACAACAACAAATGGTTTCAAGTTCCTCCCAGGGGTTTGATCAGATAAATTTGGTTACCAAGGAAAATTCCAAGATGGTGAACATTGGGAAGTGTTATACTCTAAAAAAAACTCAAATTTACTAACCTACTTCACCATTACATGGATGTTTTGGCATACTCTTATGATGATCTGAAGTCACTCAGGCCTGAAAAAATTTACCATGAAATTCCTCTCAAGGATGATTTGGTGCTTTACAAGTAGAAATCTCGGTAGTATAATCTAAAGATATCAGGTACTATTCTATCTGAGATACAAAAAATGTTGAATGCTAGGATAATTTTCTTAATCCATCATTCCACATGGATTGCCAACATAGTCCCTATGAAGAAGAAGAATGGCAAAATTTGCATCTGTGTGGATTTCAAGAATCTAAATCAGTCATCTTTAAAGAATAACTATCCTTTACCCATCATAGATCAATTGCTTTAGATAGTGACCAGCTCAGAGATATTATCAATTATAGATGGCTTCTCAAGATACGATCAAGTTGAAGTTGGTGAAGTAGACCAGCACAAGACTACCTTCACCACACCTTGGGGCACCTTTGCTTATTGAAGAATTCCATTTGGCCTGATAAATTCTGGCACCACTTTCTAGAGAGCAATGGACCTCACTTTCAAAGATGAAATGGGTAAGTTCATTGTGGTATACCTTGATGACTTGACCATCTTTTCCAAGCATCACTCAGAACATGTGCGCCATTTGCAACAAGTGTTGGAATGTTGCCGCCAAAATGGAATTTATCTAAACCCAAAGAAATCTATTTTTGGAGTGATAGAAGGAAAAATTCTCAGACACATTATATCCCAAGAAGGCATAAAGATTGACTCAGAGAGATTCAAATCCATCTAAAGACATACCTTGCCCATAATTAAGACTACAGTTCACTCTTTCTTCAGAAAAATGAATTTTTTACGAAGGTTCATCCCCAAGTTTGCTGGGAAGACTCATCATATTATGGATATGATGAAAGGAAAGACCACTTTCAGCTGGACTGAAGAATGTAAATTGGCATTCTGAGATATCAAGATAGCCATTGCTCACACCTCAATTTTGGTTTGTGCAAATTATACCAAGGATTTCATGATGTATAGTTATGCTTTTGAGCACACACTTTTAGTGATTTTGGTTCAACAAAATGAAGAAGGCATGGAATCTCCCATATCCTTCATGAGTTATCCTCTTAAATCTCATGATCTAAAGTATTCAAACATGGAGAAGCATGCTTACGTAGTGGTCAAAGCAGTAAAGCATTTTCACTTTTACATTCTAAATTCCCACACTACCACCTGGTTCCTGATACCATAGTTAAATCCATATTAACTCAGTAGGAGTTTGGAACCAAAAGGAGGAATTGGATTGCAAAAATTCAAGAGTTTGATCGAGTTATCAAACTAATGAAGCTAGTGTGGTGAAGGGGCCTTTATCAATTGATTGCTGACAATAAATTTGAAGAAGCAGGGCATGAAAAAAAAGAAGTGGAAGACATGCCAACAGTCCTCTTTGTCTCCACCATGAATGAGTGGTATTCAAATATTTATCATTTCCTTACTTATGGTAAGTGTCCTACCCACTTGTCTCAAAAATAAAGGACTATTAAATTTAAAGCTATCAATTTTGTCCTCTAGGATAATGGCCTGTACAAGAAGAGCCTTGATAGAGTGTTCCTTCACTACATGGACAAGGAACAATAGAACCAAATTTTAAAGTCCTTCCATAATTTGGTCTGTAGAGGATTTTTTTTCTCTTGTAACTACCCATAAGATTCTGTGAGCTGGGTTTTACTAGCCTACTCTTTCTCAAGATGCATACAAGTGGGTAAGGAAATGTAAACTATGCCAGTAGTTTGTTGGAAAACCCAAGTTGGTTGCCCTACCTCTCAAGCCAATGGTGATAGAATAGCCATTTCAGCAATGGGGAATTGATGTCATTGGTGCTGTAAACCCATCTTCAAATGCTAGACATTATTATGTCCTCATAGCCATAGACTACTTCACCAGGTGGGTGGAAGCTATCCCAACCAAGCATGCTACTTTAGAAGTAGTGTGCAATTTCCTCAAGGAGAATATCATTTATAGGTTTGGGGTCCCAACCAAGATTGTCACAGATAACGTAGCTTGTTTTACTTCCCAAGAGATTACTTAGTTCTATTTTTATTATGGGATTACTCTCTCCCACTCTTTTGATTATTTTTCACAAGGGAATGGCCAAGTGGAATCGAGCAACAAAAATTTGGTGACCATCATCAGGAAGCTGGTAGATGACAACTAATGAACCTAGCACAAAGCATTATTTGATGCTTTGTGGGTAGATAGAATTACACCAAAAAGGTCAATTGGTATGTCTCCTTTCCAATTTTTTTATGGACTCAATGTTGAGATACCAATCACCCTAGAATTACCAGCATTAAAATTGGCTAAGACAAGAGAAGATCAGACATATGAAAGCTCCATTGATAAGAGGATCATGTACTTGACTGAGTTGGATGAATAGAGAATTATGGTGGTGGATCGAATTTCTACCCATCAAAGTTTGGTGAAGAATCTCTTCGACCAAAAGGCAAAAAACTATGATTTCTAGGTTGGAGATCAAGTCTTGTTGTGGGATAAAAAGAGAAAACCAAAGGAGATTCATGGGAAGTTTGGCTCACTTTGGAGGGGCCCATTTATTATTCATCAGCTCAATGGTTAAAATAGCTTCCTACTGAAGTATCAAGATGGCACACCCTTTTTATTGCCTCATAGTGGGCAACATCTGAAGCACTCCAATCCATGAAGTATCAGAGAAGATTAACTTATACATATGTATATTTGTATAGTCTTTAGTTCTATTTTTGTGCTTTTATTTTTGTTTTTTTTTCCTTTCTTTTTAGGTAACATGACTCCATGGCCCAATGGCATACTTTAAGGCATTGGAGATTATGGTTTCTACTCCCCTTAGCTATTCCAAGTTTTTAAGTAAAGGAAGTTCCCCAACTGGAGCCAGCTATTGTCCCCAAAAATGTCAGCATATTTTTGAGACAACATATGAACTATTCTAGTTCAATAGACCAAAATCCTTTCTTCCCTTTTCAAAAATTGTTTTGTGCATTTAAATTCTCCATTCTTCAAGTTTTTTCAGAAAACTATGGACTTCGCAAGCTTTAAAATACAGACTCCATAGGTGGGATTCTATGAACTCTTTCAAGGCTCAAGAGACTTAGAGAAAACTATGAAATTAGTTTTTATGGACTCTACAGGACTAGTTTCTATGAAGTCTACAAGTTCATTTCTATAGACTCAGTTTCTATAGATTTCAAGGCCTCAAAACTATGGATTCTACAGGTAGAAATTCTATGAACTCAGTTTCTATGAACTTCCCCAATTCTATGAACTTGAATTTATGGACTCTATAGGAAATAAACAAGATCTCAACACTTAGGTGATTTCCAAGTTGGTTCAACAACAAGGTTCAACCAAAATGTCAATTGGCAAGCTTCAGAGGAAGGATCGAACCATTAAACCTTTGAACCTTGAAATATTTTGGTTCAACAGGGTCAATGGGTTCAAAGATTCAATGTCATCGGCAAGAGTTAAGTGCTTTGGCAGAGGTTCAACAAGTTTAACCACTTCTAGGTTTAACGGCTTCAAAACACTTATCAAAGAGAAGAAGGCTTGAACCATTGAATCATTGAACCATTGAACCACTTTGGTTGAATAGGTTCAATGACCATATGGTTCAATGCATTTTGTTTGAGTGATTAAAAAACTTAGCCAAATAAAGAGATTGAATTGATTGAACCATTAAACTATTGAACCAAAGTCAGCTCAATTAGTCAGTTCAATTGGCAGGTTCAAGGGGCTGCCCCAAAGTGAAAGAAAAAAGTGCCCTTGTAGAGGGAAATGAACTAAGCCAAGTACCCTTGTAGAGGGTAGCAAGCAAAAGTAGACAAAGAGAATTCCTTCAAAAAAGTGAACCAAGGACAAACAACCCTTGTAGAGTGTAGGCGAGGAGCAGATGGACCGTTGCAAAAGTCTGAAGGATAGTTCTGGGCTTGAATAGTCCTTATGGAGGGCACAGTTCTCTTTTAGGAAAAGAACATGGAAAAATGATTAAGGCATTTCCTTCAAAAAAAGTCTAAAGGAATTCCTTTGGACTTTTGTCTGAAGAAATAAGCCTGAAGTAAAGAGAAAAGCCCGTGGAAAAATGCCTGACAAAAAAGACAAAGCGAAGGAATTCCTTTAGACATTTTATCCAAAGGAATTAAAGCCAAAAGGCTGCCTAGAAGATCATGAAGGGTGGGTACCCTTGTGGGGGACACTCGATACTCAAAAAATGAACCGTCTTTTAAGACCCTGAAGGGAAAGTTTCCTTCAAGAAAGATCAAACCTCAAAGTGCAGTGGAAGCTACCAAGTGTCATCTATCAAGACACAGTTTCTAATAAGTTTCAAAACTATGGAATGTGCCACGTGCTCTGTTATAACTCAGTAGAAGCCACCAAGTGTCAACAACTACAGTTTCTTCCTTTTGTTTTGTAAAGACTGTAGTGGGCCCTGGGTGAGGTGCTAAGGTCAAGCAGAGCATGACAAGTGTCTACATCCACATGGATCCAAAAGAGTCCCAAATGTTTCTATAGTGTTTCTAGGAGCTCAACAGAAGCTGCCACATGTCATCTTCTATAGGACTCTCAAAAGGGGTCTAGAGCTTCTATGAGTTAAGCAGATGCTTCCAAGTGTACTCACCTATTTCAGAGTGGAAGGTGCCATGTGTCATTTGTTAAAATCAATGGAAATCGGCCAAAGCAAGTGGGAAAGACAAGGAATTACAAAGGAGGATGACAGACCTGTAGCCATCAATTTAGGGACAATCAACTAGCCGTTAGCTTTCAAACAATGACATACCTAAAGACGTCAAATTTATGGCAATAAAATAGTTGTTGATCTTAAAAGTCTTAAGCACAGACCCAAAGGCATTCAGAGACCTACAGGCCAAAAGGAAGAACCACCAAGAGGAGGAACCAAAAGAAATAATAAAAGCACAAAATATAGCCAGGAAAGGGGGAACGATGGAGAAAGATCAAAAATATCCGTGCATGGGATATGTTTCTAGAAGGTGAAGAAGTCCACTAGGTAGACATCGGAGAGCATGAACATTTAATGGCATGGCCTATTTTTCTGCATTGAGTAGAGAAACAGTTGTGCACACATTAGGAGACACATTAGGTGACCCATATTAAAAATTGATGCTTGATTCTAACATAGCCCATGGACATAATTTAAAATGCATTAAAGGCATTGAATGCATCATAAGCCATTTTTGTGAAACAAAGTGCCCAAGTCTTTCATAGAGCACTATATATTGGACTCTCTCTTATTATTTTAAAGAGATCTTTCTCTATTATCAAAAATAAAACTCTACCCAAATTGAAAGGCATTACTGAGACTTTGAGCTCAGATTGTTGATCATATTTCATTATTTGAATAAAAAAACAAGTGACTTTTAAGACTTTGTGTTGAAATACCTTGGTTATTGGGGAAATTGTTCTTATGTCTATTTCCTTAATACATTTTTTGTCCATTTAATTAAATAAGTAGAATTAGTAAAAGTAATCAGAAAGGTGTCTTGAAGCCAACTGTGGAGAGACTTTGTGCACCCACAATGGCCTTTAGTGTGTTTTCTTTCTATTCCTCTGTAAAAGATCTTGGGATGACTTTGTGCCCTCATTATCCTTTATATTATGTTTCTATGTTAAGGACCTTGGGACAACTTTATTCCCTCATTGTCCTTCATATCTCACTCTTGGGAAATTGAGATGGAAAATTTGTGCTACATCTCAGTCTGTTGGTTACTATGCCTTTGGTTACCAGTTACTTGTCACTACCTAAAATAACTCCTACTATTTCCCGCAAGATCACTTCTAAAAGAAGAGAAGTGCCTTCAGCATTTTCACCAAGATTTTCTCCTCTATTTGTTAACATCATCTCTAAAAAAATAGAGAGATGGATGGTTTATCCTACCCCTGAGTGTTATTTTTAGCTTATATATATATATATATATATATATATATATATATATATATAGATCTTACATATTTATAGGGAACATCCCCTTGGAGAGATTTATCCCCTTTTGATGTAGTAAACCTACACATCTAGCCAACCAATCTCCCTATGTTGTGGTTGAAGAGACCTATTTTGCTCATCAGTTATCTAGTGACAAAATATTCACCCAACACAAGGGAATGAGGCTTGAAAACAAGGGTCCCCAACATCTTAGAAGGAGAAAAAGGCACAGAGAGATAATGTTGTTCTATGCTTTATGGGCGTCATGTGTGCAACCTATGTGATAGACTGACAGTTGCAATGGAATTTTTACAAGGTTATAATATGGATGAAAAGTACCTACATTCTCTCACCTTAACAACACAATTTGCATGAAATAGTGGTCGTGGTGAAAGAGAAATAAGAAATTATTTGTGCGTTGGTTAGTACAAAACATATAAAATGTGAAATTAAATAAATAAATATTGGAAATATTAAACACATACTTATTATAAAATCTTTAGATCACTTAGAGGAAAGATCAGATGTCATGAATAGTAAGGGGCACATGAAACCTATGGAGGAGACTAGTGGTGATCAATATCAGAAGTAGTGGTGTCATGAAAACCAATGAGCGTGAAGTGGAGTTTTCTCTTCTCGCTAATTATGCCCCTTGAAAAAACCTTAATTATTCTCCCTTGAAAAAATTATAATTTTGTTACTAATTTTTATTTCAAAACACTACCTTGTAGTAGTGTGTTTTTTAAAACATAAATATATGCAAGAGGAAATGAATATACTTAAAAAAACATTGTTAATTATTTTCGTTGAATTTTTTTTTCATAAATTTGTACAATGTTCTTGTTAACTTACCTACACTTCTTGTATTAATTGGAAACTACATTAACATTATGAATAGTGTTTACTTAGTTTTATATGATATGTTTTTTTTTAATAAAAAATTGCAAATGATTTGCATATTGGAGTTAGTGCATTTCCCTTTTGACTTCATTTTTTCAAAAAGGTGATTGTAATTTTCAATTATTTTTAAGTCACTTGAAGTAAGATGACATGGGTAAAAATACTTTTTTTGCCATTTGCAACTGTATTTTTAGTTAATTTAGTATAAAAGGAAAAAAATACATATCTTTTATTCCCATTGAGTTGACATAAGGCTATTTTTGAAAAAAAATATTTTTTATCACGTTTAATGTAGTTGCACTTTTAAATGATAAGAAAATGATGATAATACAAAGAAAATCAAAAAGGAAAAAATCATGAAGTTTGAATAGATGTCAAAATATATGAACAAAAATTAGAGTTATTGTTTTCCAATATTTATGACACTTTAAAAAATAAGCAAATTTTTAATTTAGTTCATTCAAATATAATGTTAGTGAGTGTCTTTTTGACATAATTCAAATTTTACTTAATTTTTTATCTACATCAAATGAATTACTAAATGGAATGATATATTAATTCATATTATGTTTAAATAATGAAAAATTAGATGCAATATGTTCATATGAACATAAAATACATCATGAAATATTTTACAATTTGCATGGAATATATGAAAAAATCACATATTTACATAAAATGAAGCTATGTGTAAATAAAAAAATCAATTATAGGTGAAACTATTCTATGGGGTGATACATTTTGCATTCAATGTACATATAAATGGATAAACATATTTATTTGCTTATAGTCATTAACACACAAAAAAATTACATATACTTTAATAGAGAATCATTAATTCCATCATATTCAATATTATTTCATTATAGAAACCTTATTTCTAGTCATTATGAACCCTTGATATGCAAAAGAGTCAATGTTGAGACTACTCTAAGTAGAGAAATGTAAATATCTTGTACATGTACTAAAATTCCACATGAATGGAATGTTATTGTGAAAGAAATAGAAAATTATGGCCTTCACATAGCAACTCCAATTCCCAATAATTACATAGAAAGTTTATTTAATTCGATAGTTTTTTTAACAAAATACAAAATTAATGGGCAATCTCTTCGACACTATATGGCTAAATCATTTTCTAATGCATTTTTTACAATGGATAAATATGCAATGTGATTTTTTGTAATCATGTAATTTGAAATTGACACAAAACAATATTGGAAACATTTTAAATGAAAAATATATAGAGATATTTTTGGAATGCAATATAAAAAGGCAAAATAAAAAAAATGGGATTTATGCTTGTTATGGATTTCAAACATTTTATATGATGAAATTCAAAAATGGTCAGCAAAAATTTTAAAAAATAAAACTAAATTATATACAAATTTCTTGTAATTTTTAAAAAAAACATAAATTCATTTAAATTAAAAATAGATCACTTTCACTATGAGCCCTTAAAATAAACCTATACCCAATTAATTCTAGGTCATTTGTCTCATGTTTCTCTACATTTATTAAAAAAAATATGCATTTTCCAAATTCAAATAAAATAAATATAATCAATTTAATATATCTTAAAATAAATGCAACAGTTACTAACTAAATAAACCAAACTCTAATTGTTTAATAATAATAATAATAAAATATTTTATGTTGTTTAGAAAAAGAAATACATGAATTGAAAATAATATCACACCGTACAAAAATAGATAAAAACAAAGTTGACAAAACAAATATTGAAAAAAAATCCAATATCTATGATAATGAATAATATAATGCATGCCATTGGAAAAGAACACAATGTAATGTACCAAAAAAAACATATACAATTGCATTGTTTAAAATCAACAATACAAAAACTTAAAAATAATTAACATGAAATGCAAATAAAAAGTGATATATTAGAAAAAGTAATTAAAATGTAATTATAGGTAATTACACACACACACACACACACACATCTATGTGTGTGTCCGCTTTGTGAGAGTTTGAAATTTAAGAAAGACCTATTTCACATTGACGACACTATTGCTAACATTTTCAATTCAATTACTATTGATTCATAAGTTGAGGAAAAAATATCAAAAAATATATGTAAGCAATGTAAAACATCACTTGGAAATGAAAAACTTCATATGTTTGTTTCTCCCTTTCAAAAAATAAGAAATAAAACAATATAGTTAGTTCACAAGCTAAGTTCTTTAGAATAAATGCTAGTTTCTATGTGCATCACTTTTGCACAAATAAGAGAACTTATATATGAAAAAGCACAAATGGAACTTATTAAAATAATTATAAATGTACCTATTGATTTTTTCCATGTTTAAAAATCATTTTTTTAAAAAACTATAAATAAAAACCAAATAATTGTAATTAAAATAAAATTAAAATTGGAATATGAAAATTCATATGTGAGAGGAAATATAAGACCCACATATGTAGTAAATGCATTAAACAAACTATGCACAATTCCATTGTATATGCAAGAAAAAGTCACAATTGAAAATAGTTGGTATCATACACTTAAAAATATAATAAGCCAAACCACAAATGACATTGTCAATGTCAAAGATATTGACCACAACTTAATCAAAAGTGGAACAAATCCAATTATAGAATAATTTATACATGGATTTTAAAATACAAATTCAATAAAAGACATTGAAGAAAACAACATTGGAATTGCACCACCTCAATATTTTAAACCATTAGATATTTTCAAAGATAAGTTTTCAAAGGAAATGAACTTTCCTACTTTATAATATGGTTATATCCATATTAATTATATGATGAAAACATTTTCATATAAAAAAATAGTAAAAATAGAAAATTGACATAAAAATGACATTGCAGTGCATATTGCATTTTTTTTTCAAATTAGTTCAAATTATCATGCAAATGTTAGCATAGTTTATTACATTATTAGTGTAGTTTATTACATGTTTAATATTATTTATGTTAGATGTTTGGGCATCATAGTAGTTAGGTAGTTAGAGTTATGTAATTAGTTTTTATGTTGTGTTTATTCATGTATTATCAATGAATATAATCATCAAAGCATTCGTTGATCCTTCATATGGTAACAGAGCAAAAAGAAGATAGTCACTAGTAGCTAAGAGTGTAGAAGAAGATGAAATAGAGCTGATTGATGCTTGCACAGTGGAAGCATGTGCAAAAGGACCTGATCAACACTTTAGAATGTTGGCAATGTATAGGTGCTAAGATCATGACACAATAATTAGTTTGAGTAGCATCTACTCATTATGGGTGTAATTACCTTGCAATCTTAACATTATATCCATAAAATCCACAGGGTGGAGCTTAAATGTCATAATAGAATTTGTCATCACATTAAGATTTACCAAACCTAAAACCATAATTATTATACTTGGGGCATTGGTGTTGACAAAAATAATTGCATATATCCACACACAATCAAAATTCATTGGGGTTGAAAAAAATCATGGCTCACTTGGTGCATGATGTTTAATCAATTATTAACAACATTGAGAATAAAATATTTGTAGTAATTAGGAAGACTCTAGTTAAGAAGACTAGAAGGAAATAAAAAGCATGGAAGTCCATTGAAAGAGTTTATAAGACTAAAGAATACATTATATTTTGAATGCTTGATGAGTTCTACTGACTTTACTAGATTTTATTATGCTCTTCAAGCTTCCCTCTAGAACATTGATAACTTTTAACTATACAAATTAGTTTTCCAAGGCCTACTTGAATATTTTATGTTTAATGTGAAGTACCAAGCATGGAAAATTTACATAAAGCTTAATGAAGGCTATGATACAGATGATGAATGAGAATAACACGCACATAAACATCCATGTCTAACTATACAAGTACATTGAGCACACTTACATGAAACTTTTCATACTTTAAAAAAGTAAACTTGTTTGTACATATAACAATTTTGAAGTAATAACATATTGTTTTGATTGTGAAATATTATACAAATAAATTTTAAAAAACTTTTCTACACCAAAATTACTATTGTTTGTTGTCAAAATTCTCAAAGGACCAAATTTTATCATATTAAGGATGAAGATGTGAGTGATTCTTTGATTCAAATAATTATGGGGCATCATCAAGTACAGTGACCTATCCTATCGTTGTTGATGACTAAACAAAATATGATAACTCAAATGCAAAATCCCTTATGTTGATCACACTTAGTGTCACTAATGTGGTCTAACCTCTTATTCAGGATGCATCAGCATCGAAAGAGGCTTTGGACATTTTTCCACCATTTAGAAGGCAAAAAACCAAATGAAGATCCTCTATCTCCAGTCCGAGATTCATATTCTTAGTATGAAAGATGGTGATAAAGTTGAGTTCTTACACTAGTTGGAAAAACATCAAGTAAATGTACTTTCACTTGGATATATGATTAAGGATAATATGTTGGTTTTGATCACATTGAGAGATCTTCCATCTCAATTTTTCACATTCATCATGATACTCAATATTATAAATCAAGTAGTGTCTTTTGAATAACTAGGGAATTTACTTCAATAAGAAGAAGCAATCTAGTCCATGAAAGATGAGTTCAAGGATAAAGACATAATTTCTAATTATCATGGTTCAAAGTTCTTAAAAGGACCACCAAATTAGTCACAACAATAGTATAAATCTAATAAGGAAGAAATATGGTGTCATATTTATTGCACCAATATACATGACACTAATTACTGCTTCTATAATGCCATGACCCAATGTTCATCCAGTCAAGAGAGCACATCTAGTGGATATGATTAACATAAATCTAAAAGACATCCTTGACGATGGAAGAAACATGGACATGGAATGTCACAACATCAACATGGTGATTAATCTAAAAAGGATACACCAATAAAAGTAAGTTATAGTGGTGCATACAAGAACATAGTTATTATCTCCCAAACCTCATACAAAATAGCAATGTTTGATTAATCAACACTAGTGCCTACAATCATATGATAGGATGCAAGGAGATCTTTGATTCACTAATGAATCATCTAATTGGAGATAAATTTTAAATTGTAGATGATAAGGAGTATTTTACAAAAGGAATTGGAACTATTACCATTACTCTTAGGATGAGAACCTATACTCTCACAAAGTTATTGTATGCCCCCAACTTGACAAAGAATCTCTTGTTTGTAAGTCATATCTTGAATCATAAGGTTAGGGTGGATTTTATGATCAAGAATGGTAAAAAAAATTGTCTCCTCTCATGATAAGGTAAGGTCATTGATAGATTTTTTTTAAGGATCGATTATTTTCCCTATATGCAATTTCATCCGATGTTGTTATTCTCTCTACCTCTGTGATAGAATATATTGCACTATAGCATTATCAATATGGGTACCTTTCCATTGGTTCTTTTTACTATCTTAGTTCTAATTCCATGGTATGTGGACTTCCTTAGTTGTCCCATTATTTACTTGTATGCGCTAGATGCCTTACCTAAAAATAACATAGGGTTCCATTCGATCCAAGTTCCTCACAAACCAAGGAACATTAGGATGTGGTACATATGATCTATATGAACCACTGCTTACTTATTTCTAAGGATTCAAGCATTACCAATTATTTACTGATTATTTATCTCATATGACATGGGTGTTCTTTCTCAAGAATAAGAGTGAAGCCTTTACTCATTTTAAGGTCTTCTAGTAGCTTGTTGTCACCCAGTTAGGGAGGCCTCTTCATCTCCTCTACTCAGATCAAGGGGGGGAACTCACATAAATAAAATTATTGGTATTCTTGAAAACACATAACATCAAAGAATACCTAACTATGCCTTATACGCCCCAGTATAATAAAATTATAGAGCGATGCGATCATTCAGTCATAGAGATAACTTGTTGCACACTTTCCACTATGATGTTAAAGGTACCATTTTGGGCATAAGTAGTTCAGATAGTTATATATCCTCTTGAAATGGAACTTATTAAGATCTTACAAGATAAGACACTATAATAGGTATGGAGTGGT
>JARHVA010001114.1:2432500-2490000 GCA_037957365.1 Torreya grandis | reverse complement strand
ATGCAAATGGTGCAACTACATAGTCTATTTCCTAATTACCCCATAAAATGTTTGAAATTATCTAATTAGATTCAAATACTTCATATATGATGAGCAAAAAATATGAACAACTTCACATAATGCTAATTGATGAATTATCTTTAATAGGAAGTCATATGATTTACAACATAGATAAAAGACTCCATCAAATCATGTATACATCTACAAAGTAATTTGAAAACCTAAACATAATTTTTTTTGGTGATTTCTACCAAACATAACCTATTTAAGACAATTGGATTTTTAAAAAACTAAAACTTCATATTCAAACAATACCATATTCATTCTAGAAGGAAAATGTCAGTTGCTCTGAACTAAAACATGTTTTGAGACAATTAGATATCAAATTTGATTCTATTCAAAATTGTATAATCACTTTTAACCAAATAGAAAAATAAATTGAATGATTAAATCACCATTTCCATAAAACTCCTCCACTTGATCCAACATTTCCATATTTGTTTCATAGAAAAATATGTGTCAAAATTCATAATAAAAATTGCTTATTATTTACAAGGAGAAACATACACATTAAGTGCAATTGACCATACATTAAATAATTAAACTGAGAATGATTATGTATATAATAAAAAAAACAATATTAATAAACATAATAACTATTAAATAAACATTCCAATAGAATTTATTGGCATAAATTATAACATACTTGATGTCTTAGTTGATGTTGTAGATGGTATTTTCAAATATTACACAAATTTAGTTAATCACATTATGTGGATACATATATACGATATAAACATTATAAAACTTTAATGAAAAAAATTAAATGTTTATATATTGAAGGAATAAATGAAGATTGGATTCCTATAACAATAATTATAATTAAAAAAATAATTATGCAATAACAATTCCCTGTGCAAATAGAATGTATTGAGAATAATTCATAGATCACAAAGGCTAACAATGAATGCTTTAGATTTTGACACTCATCAAGTCAATTATCATGGTCTTGGTTACACTACGCTATCTCAAATTGAAATTATAAAATAATTATCTCATATAAATACAATGAACAAAAAAAACTTCACAGTAACTGATGAAGTACAAAGTGAAATGCAAAGACTCCAAAAATTTAAACAATGGAATTTCTTATATTGCCTTAGCTAAAAAATGTATAACTATTTCACTATATTTTATTTGAACATAATTAGGTTATAATTGCATGTAGAAAATATATTACATGATTACCAACCCATGAAGTCACATGTTTTATGTTTACAATAAACTTAGACAAATGAAATACCAAATAAAACAATAATCATAGATAAATTCCATTATTTTTCCTACAATGAGTATCACAATATCATGACATGTTACAAAAAAATGTTTTCAAACAAAATATTGTAACTTTATGTAAAAAATATTATAAACAATCAGAATTGGGATTTAAATATGTACATATGCATATCAAATATCTATTTAGCACCAAATGCTTCTCTTACAAAGCTATTAAATTTTATAGAAATATTTAATTCAAATATAAAACCTAATATGAAGATTATTTTAATCGATGACTTTAACATTAACATGATGCAAAATAAAACATCATAAAAACATCTACACTAATGTATGTAAAAGCACAGTTTGTTTCTTGTCCCAAGTACGCCAACAAGAGATGCAGACACCATGATAGATCAATTTTAGATAAAATTTAGTGAAGAAAAAAACATTTAAATCTCTTTCATGCATATTGGACTAACCAAAACTAAATTTTCTTTGCATTTTCACTTTGCAAGATAAATTAAAAACTTTGTAAAATTATTTTATAAAAAAATTGAAAATAGGCAAATATGCCAGAAAATAAGTTCCAATGGAAATAACAATTTAAAAGGTATGCAATAACTTGATTTACATTACCAATGTCTATATACATCTTAATTATGTGTATTTCATATATTCAATCATAGGAAATCAAGGAAAAAACATAGTTTTATTTCTATTTTTTATACAAACAAATCAATTCAATAGATACAAAATAAAACACTCAAATAGAACATCTATATATTAAATCAAATAGATATAAAAATAGTTACGTAAATTTAAAAAAATACTATGTTTTTACTTTTTTGCATTGTTTTAAAAATAAGCCTAACTATAAAATAAATTGGAGATTAAAAAACAACTGATATGCAAGTAACAATTGATGATATCAACAACTATAAGTGTAGAGAAGTGTTCAAAGGAGATATCCTTGTTCCATATAAAAAAATTATTGATAGACAAAGAAAAAGACAAATCATGTGAGTTTATTGTAAATGAGAATAACCTTAAACATAATAGACCCTCTAATCAAAATCTATGAAAAAAACTTCCTACCACATAGAGAAATAAGTGTCACAAATTTATGTATTAATCTTGAAACTAACTATGACCATGGTAACTATGATTTTATATTAATACTAAATGAAACCAATATAATAAAATTTATAGATTTATTTTTTTCAAAGCATATATTAATTCAAAATTCAATAATTCAACAAATTCTCAACACCATAAAACACTATGCAACTAACATTGTAACAATCATTTGTATATCTACAATAGAAATTAACAACCACTCTATTATGGAAATAATATGATGTAAACATACTAATCGATAAAACCAAAGTAAGTTTAGTTACCTATATTTTTATTTTTTTTATATTACATTTTTTTATCAAAAAAATAATCCTCCCCTCCCCCCAAAATAAATTATAGGTTTTCCTTTTCCATCCACTAGCAGCGTAATATAATGAAATTGAAACCAAAATATGGAAAAAGGACCCTGTAGGCTACAATTTCCCTTTTAAAAAACTTATCCAAATGGGCTGAGGCAAGAGACATGACCTTTCACATAGTGGTCAATTAACTTTCACCACCTCTATACATGCAAAATGAGCCCTGTATCATCTACAAAAACTATTGGATAAAACTATTGAGGTAAATACAAACTGTTAATTTATATAATTTTTTATTCAAATAACATAAATACTAATCATATATTTCACTTTGTTATACAAAAAAAGGTAATGAAATTTTTAGAATCATAAAATCATATTCCATCCCCTTCGAACCTATATATGCAAAATACAATCCCCTGATAGATTAGTTTAAACATTTACATGTAACAATAACTTATGATAGTAATTATAAAATTGAATGTCTATATTAAAATAACTACCACCTATTATACAACATGAAGACTAAAAATAGAACCAATGTCTATTGAATTTATAAGGAACATGAAATTAATAAGTTAATACCTTCAATAAGGAAAATGAAACATTCAAAATATGTCACTAACAAAGAAATCATAATTGAATTGTTAATAAAAACATCGTCAAGCATATAACTATAACAAATGAAGGTGAATATATATGAATTATTGAAAAAAAAAATTCTAAATTAGAAATAACTATTGATGCACATGTGAACACTTAAAAAAATTTAAATTTCAAATTATTCAAAATGGTAACACTAAAAAATATTACAACTATCATAGGGCACTTGACTTCACAAGATATTAGCCATGCATCATCAATCCATGCCATGAGTACTCCATCCTTTTTTAAAATAGGTACCCTTCACACTAAAAACCCTTACAATAATAAGAAAAAAATAATTGCAATACCAAAATAAAAAACTATAGCTAAAAACTATTACACAATTTACAATAATTATTTCCTCTTTCCCATCATTTTCAGGGCTTTGTGTGAGAGTTATCAAAAGCATAATGCAATAACTACATGGCATAACTAACCAAAACCAAATGTAGATGAACATAAAACACTAGAAAAATAAATGGATAATCCAAAACAAATAGCCAATTCTATAAATAAAATTATATCTAATAAATAAAATCTAGTTTTAATTTATATTTTACCTCTCAAATAAAACTACACCCTTTGAAAAATATTTCCACAACTCAACACCAACGCAATGGACATTGTTAATATTTATAATCTCACATTAATACAAATTTATTGGTTCTGAAGTTATTTTTTTTAATTTTTACAATATTCAAATGAACATGGTTTGCTTTTTAACATTTCATACCTCATTAAATTACCATGTAGTAATGAAAATGTTATTGCCAATTTACATTTACTTAAATAAAAATCCATTTTTATTATTTATAAATATATAAAGTCTACTATAGATTAAACATACATCATAAACATAATGACTATCATTTTACTTCATTTCACTCTTCAAAAAAATCATAATTGTCTATAGTTATTTGTTGTTCATTTCACAAAATGACTATATTGATAAATTGGTAAGCTACCTAATATTCCATATATTTATTTTCCAAATAAATTATAATTGATATTTTTAACTGACATCATTTTCATTTATCATATATAACATAGGAAATATATCAATGACATTAAAAATATAATGGTTCTTCTCACACTATTTCTATCGTCATGAGTGCCATACTTTATATGGTAATGGCTGGTGGCTCTCACCATCTCAATGAGAAGTTATTACACTCTAAATACACAAACTTACCTCATTTATTATGACCAGTGTTCTTTTTTTAAAAAATCTTTTTTTTTTTTTATCTTCACCCTCATTTCGCTGCATCATAGGATATAAAGTACATAATTACAAAAGAATGATATTTATTAAAGAAATCATCACAATGGATGTGTTGGGCACTTCTCTTAAGATAAGTCTTAGATGTTTTTACTACCACTACCTATTTTTCCCCTTGTAATATTTTTCCTCCTTAAATTCTATATTTTTTCATATAGCACATACAATAGAATCATGTCAATGGTAAGGGACTCAAATTACATGTTACTGAGATTGGATTAGGTATTCCTCATCATCCTTCTAGCATCATATTTTAACTTGTTCCTTAAATAGTACAAGGACTTAGGATTATTGAAAGGTATTGATAATATTTGGTTACAAGTCCATATGTATTCATGCTTCATGGATTTCTTGAAATCTAGTATTCATGACATCATCACATGATTACATTAGAAAATAAAATAATTCATATAATTTCCCCTGACATCAGAGCCTATGGACTATCTAAGGTTAGCCTTCAAAAATAGAGAATGTAACCTTTATGGATCATGTGGAAGACATGGTTGTCCTTATTTATTCATTTTAAATTCACAAATTTAGTACCCATAATGTTATTTCATAAATTTACAAGACAATGATATATGGATTCCCTAAGTGCTTATCTCAAATATCTATTAGATGAATTTTATAAATATTTATTTTAGATAGGGATTTTAGAGCAATGATTCAATATTATATATAAATATTGTACCCTAATCTAATGAGATGGATTATAACATGGTATATACCTTACATGAGACCCAACTCACAAATGGTTTAGTAGTAGTCATTTCCTATAGCTTTTATATTAGACATTATAATGTTTATTTATGTCCTTATATAACTTAATAAAACCCATTATGTTACCTTGTATCTGGATGAATTTTTCTTCCTTTTATGTATATTTACCATAACATAGAATTTGCATATTGATGAATAATCTACATTGAAGAGATCACTACACAAATATAAAATATGTAAAGAAAAAGTGAAGTACACTAAAAATATCCTATAAGCTCCAATTTTGGCCAATCAATATATGTCCTAACACTCTTCTCTATTTTATATGGGTGAAGATTATAAATATATCTTTATATATTATGATTTAGGGTCTAATTAATGGACCAATAATTTTTACCTATAGCTCATATATACAGTCAAAGAAGGATAATCATGAAAAAATAGTCTTTTCCATAAATAAGGTATCTATCTCTATTATTGTGTTCTTGTTTAGTGTTCTAAATTTATATTATACTAAACTTTGTTTTTCTATCACAACAACCATACTTTCAATCTCAGGTTCCACCTATGATTGGAAGCCTATATTGATTAGGGCATTTTTAGTGAAAAAATGTGATTTTAGAATAGTTTTGATTTTAATCGTAGGTTTTAGCATATTTGACTTAGAATTTTTATTTTTATTTTTTTGTTTCATTATCTTGAATGATTTAAAATTAATTAAAAACATATATTTTTTATCAATTAGGTGATGTCTTAGTAGTCAGGTATAACCCTTATTAACATAATGATCTAGCTTCAAAGCCCAATGAGAATGTTCTATATGTTAATGTATTGTTTGTATTAAATGTCAAATTTATCTTTGTATGATCCAATATTATGATGGATGTGTCAATAGTTAACAATCTCAATTATATGTGAAATAACATTTGATCCACATCAGTTAGTGATTTTATATACCATTATAGGAAAAAATCATATCCAAATATGTATAGCCTTTTCAAACCACAACACAATATCATATTTTGAGCATTTAAAAACATAAGAATTGAAATAGGTGAATATTCAAAAGAATTTTCAAGCTCAATTTTTCCACATTTTGGATATTTTCATGTTGCTTTGTTTATGAAATCTTTGCCTTAATATGCAGCATAAGGGTGTTCTTACAAAACATGGGTTTCAGTGTAAGAGATTTTGTTAGTTATTTGAAATAAATTTATAAATATTATTCTAACTTAAGTAATAAATTGCACTATGTTTCTCCTATAAAAATAAGCATTAATCTTTCATTTTGTGAACAATAAATTTAATTGAGCATTAACAGTAGTGAAATAAGTGAAAGTCTTAGGCACTAGCTCAAAAGTTGAATTTGTGTTAAAATGGACATTATATTCCACATTCATATAATGAATTTGAATGATCATTTGATTGTATTTGATAAATATTTGGAGATATAGATGATTTATCATTATATGATCTAATTTTTTATAATAGAATGAGATATTATTTAAATAATGCATCAATGGATTTTACTATGGTAATGGTTAGTAGATTTGATAATGGGTGAGATTTTTTTAAACTCTTTCATGGTATTAGAGTTGGAGGTGTTACAAGCATCCATTTAGAGTTTGTAAGAAATTGTAATCATGCCATAGATCTTATTATTTAAATATATATTATTTTCATACTAAGTATGCTATTCTCTTGTATCCTCTTTAGGTGACCCTGACAATCAGTAAGGTGTAAAATAAATTCTTTTTTTTAGAAGGGTTTTGTGGTTTTTGTTGTAGGCACATTTTTGGAGATTAATCAAGTAAATATGAGTCCTCCATTACATTTAGGGTGTCTTATAAAGTCATATCTACCTCTTATTTTATCCTAGTTGTATATTTGAAGTTAGATCTTCTATTTGCATGTGCATGTTTATATTTTCTATTAAAAAACATGTCTTTTCTTAAATATAATTATCTATAGCTATATATAATCACATCAAAATGTTTCTAGGTTTTGTCCACCATGTTTTTAATCTTTCCAAGTCATTTTAAATTTTTGAATTTTATTAAAAAATGTAAAATTTATCATAGTTTTACTAATTGTTACTTTAAAAAATAAAATATGGTTGTTAAAGATTTTTTTAAAATAAAAATAATAAATTATGGGTTGATTGTTTGAGTCTTTGTACTGATTGATGATTTAATTCTAGTTCTAGTGAGTGGCTATAAAGCTATATTCACTCCATTTTTTGTCACAATTACTTTTTTTGGTGTCATGTTTACTTATTTGACCCATTTAATGATAGAAAACTTGTAAAGACTATAACCTTTGAATTGTGACTCAAAATCAAGTTATGTTTTTTTTAAACGTGTACTTTTTAATTTTCCATCCATTTGGGTCATTTATCTCATAAAATACATTCAATTATAAATTTCAAAATTATTGAGGGGATTTACACATTTGTTCAGGTTTATTTGTTCCTTGTCATTATTTGAATTAGAAGTCATTCTTTGGGGGAATCATTCTTTCTTCTTCCCAACTTCTTCCTTGTATTTTGATAATGGAGCCCATCAACACCTCAAATTACACTACTTGGAATATAGACATGAATATACACTTTTAGCTAAAAGGCTTTTGGAGAATGGTACTTTGTGACCTTCCCAAATTCACAAATGAGGAAGATCTCGATAAATTAAATCCATCAATATGAGGCTCTTAGCTTGATTCACCTCAATATTTCAGACAACTTACACATTCATATTATGGATGTCATTTTATGAAAGGAAGATTGGGATATTATTTCAACCTTCTTTAAAGAGGATATTGAGGACTTTGGGTTTTCTAAACCCTCTCTTACTGCACCTATTCTAGTTTTGTCTCCTCCTATTAGTGAGGATTTATCTTTTAACAGTGACGTGGATGATGTTTCTCCATCTCTTTCTCCTCTTATCAGTGATGTTTTATATTCTAATGTACTCTCTCATCCTACTATAGTTTCTTTTAATGACATAATTTTTATGGATATCATTCTTATTATTTTTCTTCTTTTTATCAATCAACTTCTATTGGATGATTTTCTACTAGCCTTGAAAAGTCTATTTACATAACCCACCTTTGTTCCTATGAAGAATGTTGAACCACCACATATTATCACTTTGGATGACTCTAATAGTTCCAACAAGAATATACTTGTTGAGTATTATGCTTCACTTTCCTTGGACATTCTTTTATTAAGTGTTCCATGTCTTTCTTCTAATCGGTTCACTTTTGTGGCATTACATATAGTTCATGTACATAATCTTTCCAGACTTATACTAAAATTTAGATTTGGACTTGATTCAATGATTTTTTATTTTTTTTTGCTTCTTTTATCTTCTATTATGTAATGGGAAAACTTCTAGTACATCATTTGTGTTCTTATTTTGGTAAAAGAAAGAAACATTATTTGATGCATATGGAGATTCTATTGTATTCTAATTGAGGCTTTTGATATCGACACTAGTCATCTTATGAGCATGATTTGGAGTGTCCACAACTTCAATATCAATGGTAGTTGTCCTTGGTAGAATTCCATTTGAATTCTTTCCTTCATTTACATCATTTTGAGAGAGATTTTTATTTCCTATCAGTTTTCTCTCTTTATCTACTTCATGGATATGCCACTTTATTTTTGACCTCTAACTTCAATTGAGGGGTTTGACAGTAGGTTATTTACCCTAGCTCATGTTCACCTAGGTAATTATGTGTAGATATTTTGTTTATCTTATTTTAGATATTATGAGATATTACATAATTATCTCTTAGATATTATGTGGATAATTTATAGTTGTTTCTTTCATTTAGGTATAGTTATATCTTAGTCACAAGTTTGATCTCTATCTTGATCTCTTAGTTATGATTGATCTTTATCTTGATATCTTAGTTATTATTGATCACTTAGCACGATATCTTAGTTAGGATTGATCTTCCTTACCTATAAATGCAAGGATAATTAATTGTATTTGATGAAGCTTTGAATATATAGATGATTTATCATTGTATGATCTATTTTTTTTAATAATAGATTGAGATATTATTTGACCAATGCATCAATGAATTTTATCATTGTAATGGTTTTTAGATTTGACCTTGGGTGAGATGTTTCTGAAATATTCCATTTCATGTTGATTTTAAGCTCAAAATCAATATATGTGTTTGTAGGCTATTTTTTACATTAGAATTATCTTCTTTGGGGATGAGTATGGAAAGGAAATTCTTTAACAATTATATATATCTTATGTATCTTGTATGGAATATAGTTGTGGAGGCTTTACTTATAGTAGTGATTGGTTTCTTATTATTTCATAAGATTTATAATCATGAAAAGCATCCACTTAAATCAAATTTTGACAATATTATTGGTATTTTTGAAACACTATTCTTGATATTTAGTAATATTTTTTTTTAAATTTGTTTTAGAATGGAAATTTTTTCAATAGCTTTTGAATTTTAATTTTTATGGAGGAAAGTGATTTATTTTTTGATAATTATGAGAAAACAAAGAATTTATAATTTTTTATTTCATATTAGCTTGAAATGTTTTAAATATGGTGTTTTTGTCATTGATTGCCTTAATGCCCAAGTTATTTGATTCTGACTAAAAGAGACATTAAGAAATAATAATGAGCATAGTACATGCCTTCATAATTATAATAAAATAAAATGAAATTTATTCATGGGAAAAAAATCAATCTAATTTACAGTCTTTCTATCAACATTTATTCTATGTAATTGAAAAATTCTTGCATTTTGACCTTATAAATAAAATAAGTGATTTTTTTTTATTTGATAGGGTTAAAAAATGGGTTTTGGGAAGTCATATAACCTTATACAAAATATATAAAAATTAAAATTGAATGGTATGCCACCACTAGTGGCACATGATGGACCAAGCATCCAACAAACATATAAACTATATCCTACCAAAAAAAACCCTTGCATATAGCAGACCTTGTACCAAAAATACATAGTCTTCCCCTAAGCTTATGTCTCGATAAATCAGCAATGTATCCTAGAGAAATAGAGGAGCCTCTAATACTCAACCACTAAGTAGATATTACCTTCCTCTATCAACCCATATGCCATCCAATAACATTTAATGATGTTTTTAGCAATCTTAATTAAAGGGTTAATCCCCTTTATGCCTATCTTTTGAACTTCTTCTCAAGATCCCCTTGAGTGGATAATCATATTATAATATTGAGCCACTACTTATTTACTTTTTACATCTTTTGCACCTCAATCCATCCTCCATTTTCATCTTTAGTTTTAATAGGTAAAGGATTTTAAATTGAATTATAGGGCTGAGATTTGTCTTTAGTAGTTGTATCATAAAATGAATTTTACCTCAATGGATCAATCATTTAGTCTAGTTCTATGGAGATATATAGAATAGAGGGGACTTGAGAATAGTCCACAACCTTCCTCCCAAAATTTATTTATCAAATTAAAAAAATCATTTGAAGATGATTTTGAATCCTCACTTCTAGATTTAGCCATCACTATGAGGTTGGTAGGAAGGGAATCCTTCTACCAAAAATAATATTTGTCTCTTATAATGTTGCTGAAATTTTTAGTGAGGTGTCCAATTCTGAAATAATTATAGAATAATAATATAATGCCTTCATATTCAATGGGTTGAGACTAAGATCATTCTCCTACTTGTAAAATATTTTTTTAGGTAGTTCTTTAAAGGTGTCTATATTAACCTAAATCTTGGCAAAAATACTGTTGGAAAATAAGTCTATTTTGGGTGCATTTTTAAGATCCCCCCAGATAATTAACAATGGATTTAACACTAGATTATGTCCAAAAATTAAGAGGGAGATAAGGTAGGTGAACCTAGATGGGTTTTACATTAAGTGGTTTTGTGAGAGGATTGAAGTTAGTGGACCAAGGTTTTATGATCAAGGAGTGGTGATTCATGCTCAAAACTAATTTTAAACCTTCACCTTGTCCTCAACATGATTAAATATAAAAATATTTTGGCACAAGGATAAATTTCAACTCTACCTTCTAGCAGGAGTTGCTAATTCTTTGAGATTCAGGGAAGAAGTTCTTGGAGTTTTGGCTAGTAATCCACAAAGTTGTAGATAACTCATTAAGAAGGACATTAACATATGTTTATGTTAGGTACTAACATTAATCTAAACATATGGACTAGAAGTTTTAAAATCAACATTCCCTTAATATTATTTTATTATAATCTAAAAACCCCTTCTAAATCAAGACATTAAAAATGATTTGCCTCTTTTGATATATTATATGGACTTAGGCTTCTTGAAATTTATTAATAATATTTGGTTATAGATATTATGGCATAAAATATTATGTTGTTAAATGTGTTAGACACTTAAAAATGGTCCCTAGGTATTTGTTGTTTATAAATTTGAATAATAGTATGTACTTTTTTACTTATCACTTATTTGTTTAAATTAAGATTTACTATTACATTTTACATTATTAGTGATAAAAATCAAAATAATTAAAAATAAATCCTAGAATCTATTTTTAAACACTGAAATCCTTGTCGAGAACACCATTTTCTTTTAAAAAAATATGTTAACATTATTTCATATATTTTATATGATTCTAATTTTTAACATACATTTGTAAATAATATTTTGTGATTAGTAAGGTATGTTCAATTATGCTTCATTACATCCAATAGTTTGATAACATTGTTTTAAAACCTTTTTTGCATAAATTTATTTGAACCTTCTCCTTAAATTAATAAAAATTTGGCATGCATTTTTTATGATCTCACATTTATTATAAATTTAAATCAAACAATTGCATGCTTATTTTATGATTTCACATTCCAATAAATTAATTTGAGGCATTTTTTTTAAAATAGTTGAATTTCCTTCTATATGATTCCACATTTCCATTCATGTTTATAATAATTTACATACATTTTTTATGTTCAATAATGCTTTTTTATAAAAAATATTTTGATAGTGTACTTTGAAAACATTTATGTACATGTTCATCAATCAGTGCATTCCATAAAATGGCATGTCTTTTAGGTTTGTTGTCAACCACAATTTTCCATGTTCATGGTATGTTCGAGAGTGTTTTGTTAGGTCAAATAGTTTAAGAGCAACATTTGAAAACCAATTTTTATATACTTCATTAAATATTTTTTTTCAAACTAAAGATCAATTGGCTTGACTTTCATTCTATCTCACATTTGTCATAAATTTTAAGTATGCAGTTTTTAAAATATTTTTCATTCTTATTATATCATTTCACTTTCCCATAATTTTAATTCAAGCATTTTCTCAAACAATTTAAGTGACTTTTATATGATCCCACATTT
This sequence comes from Torreya grandis, assembly GCA_037957365.1. Classification (NCBI taxonomy): domain Eukaryota; kingdom Viridiplantae; phylum Streptophyta; class Pinopsida; order Cupressales; family Taxaceae; genus Torreya; species Torreya grandis. The sequence goes on along the minus strand of JARHVA010001114.1, from coordinate 2,477,288 downwards.
TACATTGATGTATTAAAAAAAATAATGAATATTATTTGTAGTCATTTTATTCCATGAAATATTGTGTATTTGAATCTTTTTTTAAACTAAATTTTCTCACGGTGAAGGTGGTTACCAGATTTTGACCTCAAGTTGAAATTGGTCACGCGCTCTAGCTTGAAACATCATATGGTTGTCAAAAAATTGTGTATGGTATTTTTATGGTTTTTTCATGGTCTTAAATGATCTTAAATACTTTCATATGGTCATATTTGCCTTTGTCTAACCCTATCCAATTTTTGGTCTTATGTATACTTGTCTTGTCCTAGGGGTCTTTCAAGGTCTTGATGTTGTCAAACATGGTAAAATTTTTAGTATAGGTTAAGTTCATTATAAAATGTCATTTAGGTGTAATTAATATCATTCACTAGCCTTTTATTTGTCTCTTATATTTAAAAATGATAATTTGGCCATATTTTTGCCTATGTGAAGGATTTATGCATACAATATTCAAATACAAACATTTAAATTAAAAAAATAATGTACCTAATGTCATAAATAGGTTATATAATTTTATTTTATGGTCATAAACTAACAACATCTGTAGTTCAACTACTAAACTTAGTAAAATGACACTTTAAAAGCACTTTTGGGCACTTGTATAGCCTTGCAAGATCATATTTCAGTTGTAAATAGTTTAGAAGTGTCCCTTAGAATCCCTAATATAATTTTAAATATTTTGACCAAGTTCAAAGTCAAATAATTTCTCTAAGCATTATTTCTCCTCCATTGTTTCCTTCCCAAGCTCAAAAAGGCAAATTTGAAGTGAATGGTACCTTAGGAAAGAGAGATTTAGGATTTGAAACATTAGCCATTATTAATATTCCTATTAATATTCAAATAAGTTTAATTATGTTTAATATTAATTTCCCATTATTTATGAATAATTCCTAAGAGTGACATCATGTCAGTATGCCTTAACCATCTAAGTAGGGTATGTGCTTGCATCTATTTCTCCACCTCAGAATTTGATGGAGAAGAATTGTTTTTAGGGATGTTTGTGTACATAAAATATATAATTTTAATTTTTTTTAATCATATAACTCATCTCCATGAAGTTTCTTCACTTGGAATAAAAGTGTCTTGATGTATAAGGTGTTTTAGTCAACCCTGCTGCACGTTTTGGTTTGTCTGAGATATTTGTCAGTTTCAGGGGTTTCAAGTATTCCTTTACCCATATAAAATCCTCTCAATTTTAAATTATTAATATTTTATCTCTCTTAATATGTCTCTTTATTCTTTGTATTCAATAAATGTCATATGTCTTGCTCTTGGAATGCATAGTAAAGCTCATCAATGGTCTTCCACTAGTCTAAGTGTCATTTTTGATCTAAATGGTGATTAGAAACTAATGTTTGATATTTTTAGTAGTTTTTTATTTATATTTGGTGAAATTTTAAATTAAACCACACTCTCAAATAAGGATATAAGGTGTTACAGTCGCTCACTATCAAGTAGACCTGTAAGTGACCATCTATGGAGCTCAGGTTTCAAGTTGAAGATACTTAATTACACATGGGAGACTTGTTACATATACATTCATGTGGAATTTAATATCCTAATACCATCATAAATTGATATAAATATACTATATTATCTAATTATCAATTCACAGACCGTATATATAAGATGACTATATACAGTTTGTACAGACCAGTTAGATAGGTAAATTTAAAAAGATAAAATGCTTAGTCATAAACTCTTTAAGATATTGAATAGTGAAAAATAAGTTTGGATAATTTTATAGTGTTTAAAGGTTGAATAACTCAATAAGTATCTTTATATCCGTAAACAAGCAAGTAGTTACCTACAGGGCATAATCCTGTAGGTCCTCATTTTGGGGTCCTCATTTTGGACCAAAATCAACATCAAATCAACAAAATAACAAGCCAATCAGGAAAACTAATCTCAATGTAGATGATTTAGAATTAACAAACCCTAGTAAATACCTAAGTTATTGGATAGTCAATAGATGGTCAAGGAACTGAGCTAAGAAGACTAAAAGGCTATCTATATGACTATGTACAAAAAGAGAAAGTGAATAGTGGTTTGAGAATGTCATAAAATGAGAATGCAGACCTTGAAATATAATGAAATAAACTCTTTTGGTTTTAATCCTTCAAATCATCATAAAAATTTAGTGGACTAAGTTTAAAACATAACTCTCAAACAACCCACTAGCACTTATAGGTCAATTTGCGCATCACAAGATATATGCAAGATGCGATAAAAAGTGTCATCTATAGTAAGAGATAACATATGTAAATATTAATGATGTTATAGATAGTATATGGAACCAATTTTATAAAATATACCTTAATAAAGGTCAATGGATCTGATTACCTTATAACTCTAACCCTACATCCCACTAGCACATATAGGTTACTAGTGAGACAATTGGTCTCAAGCCCAACTTCAAGCTAATGAAAGAAGTTAGAGAATGTATTAAAAGTGTTTTAACCCAATTTAAAATCAAACAAATTCAAATTTCATTAATAATATCATTGATATGGAAATAAGACCTTGAGACTAAACATAGTCAGGGCCTAAAAAGGCTACCTACAGGCCTACTTGAAGGACCAATTCTTTTTCAAGTTGAAGAGAGGAGAAAATGTTTTCTAAACGTGCTCTAAACCTAACTATATTATAAATACAAATATAAAATCCATTTATAAAATATTTGGTATGAGGGTTGTTGATGTATGTTTATATTATTATTTATACTAATGTAATTATTGTTAATAAACAATAACATGTTAATAGTTGTTTGGAATATTATTGTTATTATGCATAACAATAATATACAAGATGAATTTTGTAGTTATTTGGGTTTTTAGTTTGAGTTATTATAGGGATATTCAAATATTTTGGTGGATATATGATCTCCCCAATTCTAGGATAGAGTTTTCCTATATAACTTTGTAATATCCCATATGAAATTGATGAGAGTGAATGAAATAATATTGTAGTGTGTTAAAATATATTTGTATATTTGTGATGAGTATTATGTTAATTATCTTATGTTGTGTTTGAATCTAATAAATCCTATTATTTGGTATCAGAGCATCATAATTAGATCTTGAATGTTACATGGGGAAGATTCATTGTTGTTACCCATATGTATGTAATTTTTTTGATGTGAGAAGTTTTTTAGTCTTGTATATTATATTAGGTTTTTTTTTCATGAGTTTCATTCTTTTGTTATTTTATGTGTAGACCCTATTTGTGTCTTACTTATACCTTAAAAGTGAAAAGGCGTATCATTAGAATCAGTGAGGCCTCCTTTCTTTGCTTAGACCTCTATTTAGAAATTAACAATATCTTATGAATAAGATTTATACTTGACATTGGCATATCCTATCTTTGTCCTTCATGTGGCATGCACCTTTGTGTTATCTTCATGTCATATACAATTTTTTTGGATCATTTTCTAAACTAATTCATCGAGCGTATAGTCCAAATCTATAATGTGATCCTCCTGCACACCTGTTGGCTTGATATATATAGCCTATTAGATTTTACTTGCCATATTATGCTAGTCTCTAGCCTATTACTTACATCCTTTAAGAATTTATTTTGAGGTTAATGAGTATGTTATATAATATGTCTTAGAATACATAGTTTGTTGAGTAAAAATGTAATACACTAATAGTTCCAAATTTTTTCCATCATATTTATATTGAGACTAGATCAGAGATCAAATAGAATTGATCTTATTTGGAGAAAAAATTAATATCTTATTTTACACATTAAAAAAAATGAATTAAATGATATATAACATTCATTCTATACCAAGCTCTCCCTTCCAATATTACTCAGAACATCTGAACTCAAAGATCTAAGTTCAACGAATGAAGTTTGTTCACTATTATGAATGGCATAATATAAGAGGGAAATTTGTTTATGATATCTTCATGGGATCATGATCTATATTATGTTCATGCACCATGAAATATAAAGTCAAACAAATTTTAAAATACATTATTTTGAAAATATTTTATATGTATTTCATTAGTGTTTTAAGAGTCTTTATATATTTAGTTCCATTAAGTCCTTAAATAGCATTAGTGAGTTTTGAAAAGCTTAGAGTCAAAATCCTTTTGATTGTCATTTTCATAAATTGTAAAAAATTCCACATGGATGCATTTTTTCTTGTATGTGATATCTAAATTATTGGGTGATTTATCCTCAATTAATTCATGAATATGAGCTTCATAACTTATTTAGTTGAGTAATTAGTAGACCTACTAGAGGAAGGAGGCAATAGATGATGAAGGTTTCATAGCCTCTCATTGGCCACTAGTGATAGAGCCACTTTATGTTTTAGTAGCAAATTTTCATTTCAGTTTTGTGTTTTTTCATTTTTTAAGTTGTGTCAATAAGAAAAAATGTTATTTACCTTGTCATGCTTGTCATAAGTGAACTAAATACTCCTATGTAACTTCTCTACAAATATGATAGTGATGAGAGATTTTAACTATATTGCACATCATGATGTGGTTTGTGGTAATCCACTTATAAAACTATTGCTTGTGGTTTTTGGTTATCCACTTAAAAACCATCCATTTTGGTTTTTGGTTAGCCATTTTCAAAACCATCTATAAAGTTTGTGATTCTCCTTTGAAAATCACTAAATTATGAGTACAAGTGCAGATATGGGAGAGATTGTTTCCCCTTATTCACATTAAAGGGGTGTAGACTAGGGGTTGATAATGTTCATAAGAGGGTGAATGTTGAGGTATGTTCACATTATTAATTTTTAATAACATAATTATTGTTAATAAATAATAATATGTTAATAGTTTTTTGGTATATTATTGTTATTATGTATAAAAATATATATAATGGTTGATTTGTTTTAGTAATTTGGTTTGTTAGTTTGAGTTATTATAAGGAGATTCAAATATTGTGGTGAAGATATGATCTCCCCATTTAATATATTTCCTCTATAATTGTATAATATCCCATATGAAATTGATGAGAGTGAATGAAAAAATATTGTAGTGTGTTAAAATGTCTCTTTGTATTCACCATGATTATTATGTGAACTATTTTATGTTGTGTTTGACTCTAATAAATCCCATTAAGGGTGGAGACCTAAACTAAATAAATTTATTCAATCATCCTAAAGGTCACCTACAGGTTACTAATAGAAGATAGGTTTCTTCTAAGCCTGATTAAATGATATGACAGAGACTGAGGTCTATCTCAGTTGACAAACAAATAATAAGGTTGTTTTATACCAAAGGAAACATGTTGTTTTAACAAATGAATCTGGTCAAAACTAAGTTTTAAGACCCCTACTCATAGCCAGTAACTACCTATAATTATACCTTCTCTTCATGTAAATTTTTTCTTGATTGAGGAAAGGGTGAGTCTTGTGAGAGTTATAAAGAGATTAATTTGGTAAATGGTTTCATAATTTCATGAATATCTCATTTCAACCCTCAAACCTGATATTAAGGGTACATAATTCAAAATCATGTCTAGGCCTAGTGAGCCTAATCATCACATAGAGGTAAACCTAAGCGAAAGAGTTTGAAAAAATGGCCTATGGAGGGTAAGATAATCATATAAAGGTGTTTAGGAGTTTATTTACATATTTAATAGTATCCAAGACAATGCATGGATAGATCAAAGTAATAAAATGCTAAATTTTACTTTAAACACTTTCTTCAGTTCCTTTCATGCAAACTTACACTTCAAAGCAATCTTATCCTACTTGGTAAAACCAAGAACCAAATGTATGGAGCCAATAGGTTATATGAGGAGGTGGAAAGGCATGTAAAACAAAATTTTAAGGTGTCAGATATGTTTTTAAGTCTCTGACCTGCATGAACAAAGACTAAGAGTCCAGACCCCTCTCAAATGGCTTGTTTGCAACCCAAGGAATGTCTTCTCACACTCAGAACATTCATGAGGATTTGCATGGGAGTAAGTGGTATTTTTAGGTGATGTAAGAGTCCCATAAAAAAAAAATTGTCATTATGATAGATAAATTTTATTTTTTCTTTATGAACAATCCTTAAGAATGAAACATGCTTAAAACCCTCCTAAAACCTTGATAATGACCAGTCAGGACAAATGGACCTCTATAGCACATTTAATTCCATATTTTTATTTTAAAACCTAATTTATTTTTGTTATACTCAAATTAGGTTATCCACGTGCTTTTTTGTACTTGTATCTGTACAAACTATAATAAATGCTCTATTTTGCATGTTTTTGGTGTTTTTTAGGGGTTTTGTGAAAATGAGAACTTTCCAATCATTAGAGGAGGTAATTTAGGATGTTTTAAAAAATTTAAATCCCAAAAATATTAATATTATTTTCTTTAATGGTTAAAAAAATATCATTTTCCAAGGTGGTCTCAAATAGGCTTAAAATGAGACTAGGTGGCAAGGTCATTTCATGGTTCTCATACTTCCACATGGTCTCAAGACCTAAAAATTGACATAGAGGTTTATGATATCCTAAATAAATTTAATAAGATTTTTTTGTGTGTTTTCACATGTTTTGGACAGGTATAGATCATAAAAATAGGGTTCTAAGCAAGGAGGCCTATTTGAGGCCTAATTAAAGAGAGAGAAAGCTAGAAAACATGGATTCCACTTAGACTCTAGACATAAAAATTGAAATTAATATGTAGGTAAATATTGGGTCCTATAATATACATTTTTATTATTATCCTTCATAAATTCTCTTACATAAGGAGGTTTACATATTTTTAGGGCTACAAGGAAAATAGGCCTAGTGAGAGTTTAAGGAATAAAATGGAGTCTTGTGAGTTTCTATAGGATTAAATATTGTTGTTTTTAGGTATAATAATATATTTTAAGGTCATTTATTGAGATAGAGTGACTTTAAGAATATTAACTTCAGTTTTGGGCCACTTCGACCAAGTTAGGCATGGGAAATGAAGAGTTTCAAGACACCTATGCATATGAATGATGGAATGTCATATAATAGGATTTTATTATTTAATTTTAGGTGTCAAATAAGTTTTATAATATAATTTCATTGATAATTAAATATTGAAAAGTCTATTTGTCATTCTTTTTATGAAAAGAAGGGCAGTTTTCAAGAAGCTAGTCAAGGTGTCAAGCCAAATTCTAACTCCAACACCACATAGAGGATTGGATCATATTTATGATTGAGAGAAATGTATTTTTAATTATATTTATTAATATCACATAACCAAATATATTATTTAAAATCCATTATATTTTTATTATTTATTTTTCTTTTGAATAAAATATTTCAATATGGTTTTGGGTTCTCAAATTCTTGTCTAATTATGTGAAGTATTTCATAGTTTAATGGAAAGTGATAGTAATATATTTTTGAATTAATATTAATATTTCATGTTTTATGAAACTATTCAACCCTCCAATAGGTCACATAAAGTGTAGTTAGTGTTCTTATATGTCTAGGTGTAACAAAGAGTAATATTGTCTACAATCATACCTATTATTCATGAACCTTGAGAAATGCATTGAATCTTACCTCCATGTTGAAATAATTATGTTAGAGAAACCTTGAAATTTTAAATCAATTTTTTGAATCACCTTTTATATTGCAATTTCATGATAATATTTTAGAGTTAAACTAGGTGCATCACCACATTAGATTAGTTTTATTTCATGTTTTTCTCGACCTTTTCATCCCAACAAGTTAATAGCATAGGTGATGAGCTTAAACATATATATAAATAGATCTATCCCTTCAATCTAAAGACTCATATCTCCCATATGTAACCCATAAATTTAGATATGTTTCCATGTTTCATAAAATTTAATGAGGTTATAATAGACCTATTTTAGGGTCTGAATTTTAAGCATAATTATTATTGCATGCCCGATGGGACTCATAGCCCAAGAATTTGTCAAAGGTAAATTTTGACCTTGAAAATTTTGAAGTTATAAGGCTTCCTTCATGTAGCATTTGGGGACTCTATCACTCATTGGCTCTTACTTGCAGACTAGTGCCTCATTATCATGCCCAAGGTAAACACAAGATCATCTACTAAAGGAAATCCATTTGATTTTTTATAGATACCTTAATATTTTATTAGATCAATTAGGTTTTATATTAGCCATCCATACTCTAAAATGTCTTTGGTTTCTCACTTACCCCTCTTTATTCTAGATTACCCAAGTTTTCCTACGACTGATAACATGGCTAGAAATCTACCCTTTGTTTCCTTCAATGGCCATATTCCTTTATTAATTGGTCACTACAATAAAATCCCTATGTTATACCTCAAAAATTTCCATATATATGAAAAGATACAACTAATCCTATTTAGCACATAAGAAACATTGCCATTTTTTGTAATATTCATATCACTGAAGAGGATGTTTCCATCAGGTTGTTGGTTGTCTCTTTCAATGGAAATGCACTTGCTTGGTATGTCACTTTGGCTCTTAACTCTATCACTACATTGGAAGATTTGGGTGATGCTTTGAGAAGGAGGTTTTCAGACAAATTAGATCACTTGTCCTTGACCAAGCAACTGACCACAATATAAAGCACCTCATGAGTCTATTCAAGACTTAAACATAAGGTTCTAAAAGACTTGGGACAGGATCCCACTATTGGTAAGGCATACTTCCCATCATGCTTCCCTTTACTATCTTAAGGATTTCAATTGTGATATATATATATATATATATATATATATATATATATATATATATATATATATTGATTTAATCTATGGGAGGGGATACTTTTCATAATGCTTATGAGATTACCAAAAGGGCTGAGAAATGACTTATTCAAGTTGGTAAGATATCCCCAAGACCTCTCGTAACTTTGTTTCCTGATGTGCAAGATCTTATGTCTACCATTGCTCCTATCCCCACACCCAAGCACAAGCAAGTTATCCCAAATCAACCAGGAAAACAAAATTAAGAATATATGATTAAGGCTCTTAGAGAAGAGGTTCAAACTCTTAAGAGAATAAGATAGCATTAGTAATTCATGTCTCTTAAAGGCCTTTTCTATCCCTACCATTCCTACCAAGCTCTTAGACAATCTTTTTGAGGTTAATATCAAGGAAAATGGAAACAAACTCAGGTGAGGTAACATAATGGTCAAAATTAGAATGTTCCTTCTACTTTTAAAGCAATTGTACCTATCCAAAATAATCTGATACAAGACAATGGGGAGAAGCCTTCATGATTCCACTTTTAATCAAGCCTATATGGTTCAATGGGAAACAATATATTGTATAACTTAAGAGGAGGTGCCCAATAGAGGAAATAACATGGGAAGAGGATATAAATCAAGTGTTATCTTGATGAACTACTATTAGGGAGACTCATGTGAAATCAACTACTAAGGCAATCCCAATATTGCTTCAAGCTCCATAGTTGCAAATATAAGGTCAAAGAAGAGAGAGATTGAAGAGGTCCAGGGAGAAATTAGTGGTTCAAATTTGAATTCCCAAGTACCTCAAGGATTAGGTATATCAAATTTAGCTCCCATGGCTTAGGTAAATCAAAAAATGTAGAATGTTAGAGCTCCTTTTATGCCCTCTCTTACACATCAAGTTTCATAAGCTGAAGGTAGTGTTATATCTCCTAAAGTACATGAGAAAGATTCTAGTTATCTAATGAATATTATGGAGTAGATAAATAAGTCTTAAGTAAGTATCCCAATGTGTGAAACATTATCCATACCTGGTCAAAGTGATCTAGTCTAAAATGATCTCTCCAAGCTCAATGCATCATCTAGGTAGCCTAGTGAAAGAGAAGTAGTTTTGACAAATGAAGTAAAGACCAAATATAGATAATTAATACAATATAAAAGGAAATATGAAACTCCTCCATTATACATTTCCATTATCATTAGAGACTCATTGGTACACAATTGATTGATTTATAGTGGATAAACTACATCAGTCATGCCTAAAAAAATGGTAGACAAAATGAAGTTAAATTATGAAGCACACTCCATGGGCTCATTATATTTATATGAATCATCTACCAAGATAGTTGGAATTATTAAAGGTGTGAATCTCATGCTCCATGATTCTCCTAAACTCCCCATCTCCTAAGATGTGGTGGCTGTAGATGTGCCACTTCACTTTTCCCTTTACTTGTCAACAGACTTCACAACAAAGATAGGTGGCTAATTTAATTCAGATTGGTCCTACATGCCATTTAGGACCAGGTATGGTGATAAAGCTTACATCAAGGATGAACCCTTATTTAAGTTTTATGTGGATCCATATGTGCCTAAAACTTTAAATATGAACCTCAACATAAATTATGAAGGAGACTATCCTAGTGATCAAGAACCTATAACACCTCTTGATGGCATAGATGACCTATACCTTAATGAGTGTAGAGCTGATCAACATGGATTTGATCCATATAAGCATATTAAAGAGATAGGACTTATTACATATATCATTTATGAAGAGGATGATGAGTATTGTGAGGTAAGTCTTTATGATCACCTTCAACAATCTACATGGTTTAATTAATTTATTCATATGGATGATGATGATGATGATGATGATGATGATGATGATGATGATGATGATGATGATGATGATGATGATGATGATGATGATGATGATGATGATGATGAGTCTTTAAGTGTGATAGAGCATGGTAATGAAGATGGTAAATTTATGCTAGCCCAAAATGAAGAAGTTCATGAGTGTGATAGTCATGAAGAGTTTTATTATCTATGGTATTAGTGTCATGCCATAGTACAGGAGTTTGAACAGGTAAGTGTCCCAACTTTCCTTCCTAAATAACATGAGCTTGACAATAAGGTCATTGGTAGACCAAATAAACATGAAGAAAAGTTTCAAGTAACTAAAAAATATGTTGTAGTATTGAAGGAATGAAATAAAACCAATTTATAAGTTTGTGTGGTTGAAGAGCAACTTTGGCCTCAATCTGATATTAAGTCACTTATAGACATGATTGGCCAGAAAGAAGGAAAGTATGATGGTCTTAAACATTAAGCGCATCATGGTCTAGATGAAGGTGAAGTTGGGAAAGATTTCATGACTCCCAAGAATAAAATTGACAAGCATAAAATGAGCATGAATGAGATCAAGTAGGTTTCACTATCAATCATATATCAATAAGAGATAATAGGACCATTCAATGGAGTTTCAAGTGATTCACTTGCAGCTAGCATAGATCCCATGAGTGGTAAGTCCTTTGATCACCTTCACAAGGAAATTTTATTTGACAAACATCCATCATATAGTGACTTCTTCTCATTGATTAGATGTGAATTAATAAGTATTATTTTTATCCTAGTTAAAACAATAGGAATTGTTTCATCACCTCAAACATATTTTGAGGTCTGTACATATTAGGTTAGGTGTGGTGTTTTGAGTCTTTTATGTGTGGTTCCCCTAAATGCCTTTCCCATAGTGTATGTTTGATTCGTGTTGTGTGTTTGGTGTGAGTTTGAAGTCTTTAGATTGCATGTCATTTTCATATTGTATCATAAGAGTGACTCCATTTGTAAATGGGAGGATAAAGACACTGATACATTAACATTACATGCATACTACCTCTGTGAATCACTAAATTGTTGACCTCAAGTTAAAATTGGTCACCCCTATAGGTAAAAACTTAATAGGGTTATTATAAAAGAATGTATGGTATTTTTATTGTTTTTTCATTGTCTTAAATGATATTAAATACTTTCATATGGTCATATTCACCCTTGTTTAGCCTTGTCTAAGTTCTGGTCTTATATACACATCTTTAGTCCTAGAGGTCATTTCAAGGTATTGATGTTGTCAAAAAAGGTCAAAGGTTTAATATGGGTTAAGGTCATTATAAAATTTTATTGAGATGTCATTAATATCATAATATCATGCCCTAACCTTTTATTTTGATCTTATATGTAAAAATGCCAATTCGGTAAACTTTTAGCCCATGTGGAGGACTTATATGTATTGTATTCAAATATAAAAATTTAAATAAGATTCATAACATACCTAATGTCATAAAAAGGTAAAATAATGTTCAAGTATGGTTAATACTAACAACATCTATAGTTTAACTCCTAAACTAAGAAAAATGACACTTTACAAGAATTTTTGGGAACTTGTATAGCCTTGTAAGATCATATTTAAGTTTTAAATGATTTAAAAGTTTATGTTGGAATAAATTAGATAATTTTACATCTTTGGACCAAGTCTAAATTTTAACATTTACTTCAATCACTCTTTCTCCTCCTTCACTACCTTTACAAGCTTAGAAAGGCAAATTTGAAGTGAATGGTATGGCCAAGAAAGATATAGTTAGGATATAAAAATTTGTAAATTTTTAATTGTTATAGTATGCTTGAAGTAAGTATAATTATTTATTATATTATTTTCCCATTATTTATGAATGGCTGCTAAGAGTGACATTAGGTCACTATGCCTTAGCCATCCAAGTAGGGTCTATTCTTACATCTATTTCTCCAACTTATAATTAGATAGATAATAATGGTTCTTGTGGATTTTTTTTATAGGTAAATATCTCCTTTTTATGTTTTTTTCATCATTTAAGTCATCTCCATGATGTGTCTTCACTTGGACGAAAAGTGTCTTGATGTATAAAGTATTTCAGTTAACCCTATTATAAGTTTTGGTTTGTCTGAGATATTTGTCACTTTCATGGGTTTATATATTTAATTTTTATATATAAAATCCCCTCACTCTTCCATTATTCATTGTTCTCTCTCTAAGTATGTATCCTTGTCATTAGTTTCAAGAAATGTCATATCTCTTTCTCTTCGAATGCATGGTACAATTCATCAATGGTCTAACATTGGTTTAAGTGTCAAGTTTTATATAAATGTAATGAGAAACTTACGTTTTTTTTTTTTGAGGAGTTTTTAAGTTCAAGTTATGTATATTTGGAATCAAACCACACTCTCAAACAAGGCTATATGTTTTTATGGTCACTCATTGTCAAGTAGACCTAGAAGCAAATATTTATGGAGCTCAAGTTTCAAGCTAAAGATACTTCATTGCTCATGTGAGACATGATATATATCCTTATACATTCACATGGCCTTGAATATCCCACTACCATCATCAATTGATATAAATAGACTAGATGTTCTAATCCTCAATACATATACCCTATATATAAGATGACTATATATAGTTCATACAGACTAGCTAGATAGGGAATTTGAAAAGGTTGAAACCCATAAAAGGAGTGACAAACAATTATGGTAAATTTGACTATGTTTAAAGTTTTAAGAACTCAAGAAGTGGCTTTGTATCCCTAAACAAGTAGTGACATATAGCCCTTAAGGCTATAGGTCCTCATTTTGAACCAAACTCAACATTATATTAATAAAATATAAATATAAATTAGAAGACTAACCTTAATTCATATGAGGGAGAATTCACAAACCCTACTAAACACCTAGATTATTGGACAGTCAAGAGATGGTCAAGGAACTAAGCTAAGAAACAAGTGATAAGTGGTTTTAAAACAAAATAAAATGAGTACATAGACCTTGAAAGTGAGTGGGCTATGTTTCAAACCTAATTCTCAAATATGCCACTAACACATATATGTCAATTTGGGCATCACAAGGTATGTGCAAGATGTGAGAAAAAGTTTCATCTTAAGTAACATAGCATAAAGGGAAATTTTAATGAGGTCATAGATATTATATGGAACTAATTTGACTAAAGAGACATTAATAAAGGTCAATGGAGTTGATTACTTAGAACTCTAACCCTATATCCCACTAACACTTATAGGTTGCTAATGAGAGAGATGGTTTCAAGCCCATCTTCAAGCTAATGAAAGAAGGAAGATCATGTATGAAAAAGTTTTGAACCCAATTGGAACTCCAAGTCAAAATCCATTTAGAAGATCATTAATATGCTAATAACACATTGAGACCAAAATACAGTCATGACCCTAAAAGGCCAACTATAGGCCTACTTGAAAGACCAGTCCACATTCAAGCTAAAGAGAGTGGCAAAAGTGTTTTAATGGTTCTTTGATCCTAATTTGGATTATCAAGACAAATCTAAAATCCATTAAGAAAGTATTTGGTGTGAGGGTTTAAACCTAAAACAAAGAATGCAATCAATCATCCTAAAGGTCACCTATAGGTTACTGAAAAGGTAGGTTAAGCCTATGTAAATAGAAAAACATGATGTTAATGACACTAAAGTATATCTCACAAGACAAACAAATCATAAGGTTTTTTGAAAACCAAAGAAAACATGTTGATTTGATAAATAAATTTGGTGAAAACTAAGTTTCAAGACCCCTACACAGCCAACAACTACCTATAGTTATTCTTGTTCTTCATGTAGATTTTTGCTTTACTAAGGAAACAGTGAGTCCTATGAGATGTATAAATAGATAAATTTCATAAATGGTTTCATGATTTCATGAATATCTCATTTCAACCCTCAGACTTGATATCAATGGTACATAATTCAAAACCATGTGTAGGCCTCATGATCCTAATCCTCACATGCATGTAGACCTAAGTGTAAGAATTTGAATAAATGGATTTTGGAGGATAAGATAATTGTATGAAGGTTTTGAGGAATTTATTTACATATTTCAAAGTCTTCAAGACCATATATGTATGGATCAAATCAAGAAAATGCCAACTTTGGCTTTAAACCCTTTCTCGAATGTATGGATCCAAGAGGTTTTTTTAGGAGGTATTAGGTCTATACACAAAAAATCTAAGTCATAATCTATTTTTTTAAGTCTCTGACCTGCATGAACAAATACTAAGAGTCTAGACCCCTCTTAAATGGCATGTTTACAACCCAAAGAGTGACTTCTCACACTCAAAACTTTCATGAGGATTTGAATGGGACTCAATGGTGGTTTTAGGTGATTTATGGATCCCATAAAAATAATATTATGGCATTATTATAGATAAAAAGTATTTTTTATTTATGAACAATCCTTAAGAATGAAATGTGCTTAAAATCATCCTAAAACCTTGATAATGACCAGTTGAGACAAATGGAACTCTAAATCACATTTAATGTCATATTTATCTCCTAAAACCTCTTATATGTTCTTAGGACTCCAATTATATTATCCACACGTATTTTTTCATACTTACCATTGTACAAATTGTAATAAATGCCCCATTCTGCATGTTTTTGGTTTTTTGTAGGATTTAATTTGGGATGTTTTCCACCTATTAAGTCCCAATTATCTACATATTATATTATTTAAATGGTCAAATAAATCTCATTTTCCAAGGCAATCTCAAGCATGCCTAAAATAAAACTAAGCGGCAAGGTCATTTTAAGGTTCTCATACTTCCATAGGGTGTCAAGACCTAAAAATTGACATGGGGGTTTGTGATATACTAGGTAAAGTTAATCAAATTATTTTGGGTGATTTCACATTTGTGGGATAAGACTAAAGTATAAAAAAGGGTTCTAGACAAGGAGGCTTAATTAAGCCCAATTGAAGAGAGAGAGCCAAAAAAATCGACTTTCTCTTAGAATTTAGACATGAAACTTAACATTAGGCTGTAAGGACATACTAGGTCCTATAGTATGACCTGTTATTGTCATTACCATCTGTATATTCTCTTTTAGATGGAGGTTTTTAGGTTTTTAGGGCTATAATGAAAATAGGCCTACTCAGAGATTGAGGAGTAAAATGGAGTATTGGGAGTTATTCTAGGAACTAAAATTGTTTTTTTTCAGGTTTGATAAGATATTTTAACTCCATCCATGGATATAGATTTACTTGGAGAATATGAACTTGAGTTTTGGGCCACTTGGACCAAGTTAGGCGTGAGAAATGAAGAGTTTCGAGACACCTATGCATATGAATGATAGAAAGTCAAATAAGATGAGTTTATTAATGAATGGTAGGTGTCAAATAATTTTTTTAAGATAATTTTATTAAAAATTCATAGTATAAAATTTTATTTGTCATTCTTTTTATGCAAAGAGGGGCAGTTTTCAAGAAGCTAGTTAAGGTGTCAAGCCATGTTCTAACTCCTATGCCACATGAAGGATTGAAGAATATTCAATAGTAATACACCTGTATTTGGAAGTATATTTATGAATATTTAGTAATCCTCTTTATTTTTTTAACTCACATGGACACTTGTCAATATTATTCTACTATGCCCCACTTTCTCTTCATAATTCTCTATATAAGCAACCACTTTTGGATTTGTAAAGGATCCACATATGATATGGAAAATACCTAATAGTTTGAGTACTAATTTTTCCTTTTAATAAAATATCCCATGTTGGTTTTGAGTTCTAAAATTATCTTCTAAGTATGTGAAGTAGTTCATAGTTGAATGGCATGTGATAGTCATCTCTCCTTATGTTCATCTTACTCTTTCATGTTTTGTGCAAGCAATCTTCCCTCTAATAGGTCACATGAAGTGTAGTTATTTTTATTATATGTATTTAAGTGTAATTAAGGGTACTAGTTTCTAAAATCATACCTCATATTCATCCACCTTGATAAATGCATTGCATCCTACCTCCATGTTGAAATACTTATGCTAGAAAAACCTTAGATGTTGAAGTCAATTTTCTGAATCACCTTTCATAGTGAAAGTTCATGGTAGTCTTGTGGAATTAAAATTGGTGCATCACCTAATTAGGTTATTTTTATTTCATGTTTTTCTCTTCCATTTCATCTCAATAACATAGTAGCATAGGTGATGAGCCTAAACAGATATATCAAGGGATCTAGCAATTCAATCTAGAGAATCATCTCTACCATAGGTCACCCACAACTTGAGAGATGTTTCCATGTTTCATCAAATTCAAGGAGGTTGTAATAGACATCCTTTATGGTGAAAATTTGATTCATAATAAAAGGTATGCTTGAAAGTTCTTCTTTAAGTCCAACATTTGGAGAACATCCTTTAGAATCCTTCTTTTTGTAAGATTATTTCAGGAATTTCTATCATACTAGTGAATAATTGATGTTCATTATATATGGTGTGACATTTACAATAAATTTCAATCAGTAATTTATTGAATTTTCAATTTTCATAACTATTGTATGATTTCACTTTCCAATAAATTGCATTCAGGTCTTTTGCCAAATAGTTTACATGAATTATATATGATTATATATTTTGTATTCTTGTATTAAAAAAAACATTGTGCTTATCGCATGTTAGAGAATACTTAGGTCAAAAAATTTGAGAGCATACTTTAGAAAACCTTTTACATGTCCTATAGTCATTTCAATTCATGTAATCATTTATCTTTGAGGATTTTCATCAACCAAATTTTAAAATCTACTAATAACTACTAACATTATATATCCATTTTTTGTCAACACCACCTAAATATTACATTTTAGCTTACTCCTCTTGGTTAACACCTAAAAACTTAATTCACCTTTTAGCTTTAGTGAATCACTATGTCTGGTCATTTATCATCATGAACCCCCTCTTTTCAACCTATGTTTAATAAAAGTTTCCTTATGGTAGTAAAATAGAATAAAAAATTAGTGCCATTAATTAATTTTAATACACTCACGTCGATCAACATAAAAATAAATTTTAAATGTGTTATGTTTCACATAATTGAACACATCATAAGTGTTGCATAGACTCCTTTTTTAATTTTATTTTTAATGCACTGTAAAAACTTATTTATCTCCAAACTTTATATTTATAATATTTTGATCCTATTTTAAATGAAACCTTGGAATTCCCAAACAACTTTAAATTCTCCATTGAAAATATTGGATTTATTGTACTCAACCTTCTCTCTTTTTTTCTCAAAGCCTAAACTTTAACCTTAACATCAATAAAAAAAATATAGTATCCACTCCCAACATGCACCACAACACTTATTTTCAATTAAATTAAATTATTTATTTCCTTCCAAAATTATTTGAATTTTATATTGACTCCCTATTTATGTAGTGTGAAACCTTTACAATAGAATTCAAAGAAAGAGAAAAAAGATAAAATGCAAAGGCAATATTAAGAATTAGTGATATAATCATAGTATAGTACAACACAAATTTATAAACGATTCATAGGCATCAACATCCTCATTATCACCCACTTTTTTCCAAATCATGTCCCTTTCCTTACATTCCTTTCTATGTTTGTCTAATTAAATTCTTGATTTTTGTTGAATTCTTATTTTTTTTATGGAGATTTAGGGTTGTTCAAAAACTAAAAATTGAACTTTTTAAAATTGCCAAGTTATTTTATTGGCACTACATTTCCTTAAAATTATCTAATACTTTTAATTTGTAAAACCATATCTATTCCCAATGTTTATCTATAATCATTAAAGTTTCATTAAAAACACACTTTTGTGTATATGTTTTTATCATTCCTATAAGAAATTTTGGCATGATGATTCACATGTATTTTATATCATTTGATTTTTTTATAAAAAATATTTAATTCATTTTCTAAACCAATTAAATTACCTTTTTAATGTTTCAAATTTTTGATACCTTACATTCAAATGTTTTATCAAATAATTTGCATGCCTATTGCCAAAAAAATTGGTGATAGTCAAATTGTAAATGATGATTAAATAAACACCAAATTTAACCTAGTATTTACTCTATAATACTCTCATTGAATTCAAATTTAAAATCTACTATTAATTGCTAGCATATCACAGACATTGCACTCTAACAACACCCCAATTATGCATTATAGCTTACACTTATTGGTCATCACCTAAAAAATTACTTTAGCTTATACCTTTATATAATCATCACATGTGGTCATTTTTCACCATGTTTATCCCTCTTCCTAACATAACTTTAATTAAAAAATAATATATAATGGTAAAATGGACAAAAAAGACAATGTCATCTATTATTTTTATACATTCATGAACATTGAACCCTACCCTACACCACCTTAGCTCTAATCCCATTATAAGACACCCATCATAGTAAAAACAATTATGGATATGCTATATTATAGATATTTTAGCTCATAATGGGAACTACAAATATTCTATTTTTATCTTCTTCTTTTCAAAAAAATCAAAATTTGACGTGTTTCCAAAATATTTAATTTTGATGTTATGATCCTATTAGAATGGACACCCAAAGACTCCAAAACAACATTAAAATATCCCTAAATTCCACCCTTAACAACAACAAAAATAATAATATTATGCACTACTAGTCGGTCTCACAAGGCTCATTTCATATTGAAATAAATGATTTAGTTATTTCTAAAAATATATTAAAAAATAATTGGATAGATGATGTGTATGCATCAAAATCATCATTATCACCCTCTCCTTCCTTAGGTGTTCCCCTTCCATTTCATTCATTGATCTATTGGTCCAATTAAATTCATGGTATTCCTACAATGCACATTGATTTTTTGAAATCAAGGGCTAATAAAAAACCTAAAAAGTGAAAATTTGTAGGCTAACATGAGGTTTTTATTTACAACATATCCATTAAATATTTATTGATGAAATAAATTTCATAGATCCATAATTATTGGCATGTATTGATCAATGCTTGTAAACAACCTTCCTTTACTATTATTTTTTATGGTGTCTTTGGTCAACTTTATTGAATATAGGATGTTCTAATGTATTTTAGAACATCATGTGGTTCAACCCTTTCATGAACCTTTGAATTTTTTGTTGCATTGTGTATGATGCTCCATTTAAAAAGATAGTTAGTGAGTTAATCAAATTTTTAAAATCTATTCTTTGATATTTAAAACATTAAACCAAAAGTTGAAAATTACATGTTTTTTCATGTCTCAAATAGATTTATTGAAAATGTATTAATTACTCCTATAATTAAATTTAATCTTAAAAAATACTATTGAAATGGGCCTACTATTAAAAAATACATAAGTCATAAGACTTAAGATGATAAAGAAAACAACAATTGGCAGTGGCAATATTGAATGTAGAGGAAAACCTTTTACAAGAATTTTAAGAGTGTGTTCCTTCCATTAACTTCATATTTTGGTTAATTTATCTTTCAAACAATTTTCAAGAATATAGGATGGTGTGTACACCCACATTATAAAAATAAAAATAAAAAATCTATCCTCTATCTTGCATTGATCTCTTCCATCACTTCAACTTCACTTGTTCTGCTTATTGCACCTCCATTGTATAGTTATTAGTTATACATCTAAATCATATAAAAATAATGAACTTAAACATGTATTTCTCACTAAAGGATGAATGTTGAATAATGAATCATATTTTTATGACATGCACTACTCCTTACATGACCCTATTAACTCTTATGAAATGTTTGAGCTTACTTATAGCCTTTAAACTAGTTGTTATAAAATGATAATAAATATTCTTGATAGAAGAAATAGGAAAATGTATAAACGTACAATGTTTGTTAATAATACAACATAATTTATAATCATATCTGATGGTGATAATGATGGTTTAGATGGGTGGGTTTCTTAATATATTGAAGGTTTAGAGACACCTATATAAAATTAAGAAATTTCTAGATGGAAATGATCTACAAGGGGAAATTTTATAGAGAGGATGGGAAAATGTAGAGAAAGGGGATGATTCTAGAAGATAATATTGTCCTAGGTCAAATGAAATAAACATTATTCTAACACTCCCCCCTCATAATGTTTATTTGGTTTATGATATTTTAATATGGGTCTCGATAACTTGCCCTGATTAGGTACCTAGTTACAAAGAAAATTATATTACGTAAGGTTTATACATAATTAAGATAAAAATCACAAGATGTAACATGTCTTGAAATTTGATGAATTTAATTGTAGACAATGTTTTAATAAATATATTTTAAATTTTATTTTGCATTCCACAAAAAAATTAGATTTATTTCCATTTCATATATCAAGTCGCAAACAAATTGATAATGCACCTCAGTATGTTTTGATCTAGCATGAAGTATAATTTTTAACTAAATAGTGATATGATTATCACATAATATATTAGTTAGTTGATCTTGAAGTAGATTAAATTCCTTCAACAATCTTCTTAGCCACATATATTCTTTAGATGTCTTTAAAGAACCAATGTACTCAACATTTGGGTATGACAGAGACATAATAGCCTTCTTGTTACTCCTCCATGAGATTGGACCTAAACAAAGGTGAAATGCATATCTTGATGTTGATTTACTATCATATACATCTCCTACATTATATGAATTTGTATAACCCACTAAGGTAGGTTCACATCCTTGCTTATATTCAATTCTAAGTTTATATGTACCTATAATATACTTTAGTATTCTTTTAGCTCCTTTCTAATGGTCAACATGAGGCTCTAACATGTACCTATAAACAATGCCAACTGCATATGTAATATCTAGTCTATTGATAGTAAGGTACAAGAGATTACTAACAAGTTGTTGATATAGTTCTCCATATACTTTATTCATGTTGGAGTTAGAACATAATTTTACTCCAAATATAAATAAATATCTTAAATTTAGTAGCTAGTTTACATTCAAACATCTTAAATTTTCTTAATATTTCAAAGGCATATTTGGATTGATAAAACAATATACTAACTTATTCTTGTCATACTTACATTCCTAAAAAATAGTGTAGTAGACCTAAATCACTTATCTCAAAATCCTTTTTGAGTTATTCCATAGTGTCTATGATGTATTTCATATGATCCGTTGTAATAATTAGATCATCAACATAAAATGCAAACAAAAAAATTGAATATCACTATGTTTCAAATACTTATCTAGATCAACTTTACTTATTTAGAATACTACTTCTAGAAAATACTCATTTATTATGGAGTGTCATGCCCTTGGTGCTTGTTTAAGACCATAGAACTATTTTTTCAATCTAAAAACTATATATTATTCAACAGGTTTGATAAACCATGGTGGTTTCTAAATTTATATTTCTTCCTTTAAATCACAATGTAAAAACTCGCTCTTATCATCCATTTGATGAATTTTCAATTCATATTTTAAGCTAAGGCAACTATCATAGGAATGGAAGTAATTTTAGCTAATAGATAAAAAGTTTTAGTACAATCAATACCTTTTTTTATGAAAAACATATATCCACCTATGTTTCCTTGTGATTCTCCATGACTCCATCTGATGTAAATTGTGTCTTGTAAATATATCTACAGCTAACAATGTTTCTTCCTTGTGGAAGGATCATCACCTCCCAAGTGTCATTTTTCATCAGATATTTTTAATCATCTTGCATTCTTTTTCCCATTCATATTTTCATTTTTCTTCCTCATATGTGTTTTTATAATCAACATACATCACCCTTTTCATCAAAGCATAGTTAGCAACAAGATGTTGAGAAATTTTTTGGTAAATTTCTTGGATACTTCTTATGTTACTTTGTCACTTTAAATTGATTCCTTAATTTGAATCCATGTTTCTTGTATTGAGAATGACACACATTCTTTTGAATCATAAACATTATTAATATCATCCTCTTCAATAAATATTAGAATAGAAGATGGTTTAGTGTAATCATCACTATCAACAATTTATTCATTGAACCATACATTAATTTCAATATGAATTTCATTAGTTTTAGGATTATATAACCTATATTATTTTGATTCCTCACTATACCCAGTCATTATATACTTCTCATTTTTCTTATCTAGATTTTTCCTTTATCAAAAATGTAAGCATATACATTTCAACCCAAGACTCGAAAGTGAGATACTGCGGTCTTTCTACCACTCCATGTCTATTCTAGAGTTACATTCATGACTGCCTTATTAGGGGTCTTATTGAGAATATATGCAGTTGTATGAATTGATTTAGACCAAAATTTAACCTCTATATTTATAGAGTATAACATAAATATAGCCATTTTCATTGAAGTCCTATTCTTTATTTTTGCAAAGCTATTTCTTTGAGGTGTATAAAAAATAGTAGAATATTTATTTATAAAATGATGTTTGGAAAAAATATAATAAATATCTATTTATATATTTTATGCCCTAACTATCCTTATTATCCTTAGACAGCTTCCAATTTTATTTTACCAAAACTTTAAATTATTTGAATTTATCAAAAACTTCAATCATCTTTTAGAGAAATTACACCCAAATTCTTTTATTGTAGTCATCTATGAAGGTTAGTACATATCTCAATCTTGTAAGTGAAGGTGTTCTAAGCCCCATTACATCACTATGAACCAAATGCAAAGGAGCCTTTTCTCTCCATGACATTCCTTAAGGGAATCTTTCTACATGTTGTTTTTATAGAGCACAACCTTCACACACGATGTGTCATTGATAGATTTTGGGAAGCCAATAGACCATGTTCTTTTATTCCACATGTTCAAAACTTTTATAATTAACATGTCCCACATACACATGCCATAACATACTCATATCATTATTCTTTGTAATAGTACACATATGACTATCTTCACACTTAGAGGTAAATTATAGAAATGTGTACAATCCATATTCAATTGTGGCTATGAAAGTGACCTTATGTTTATCATTATAACCTTTGATTATGATATTTTTATTGTAGAACTATCTTGTATCCTTGATTTACAATTTGAAATTAAGATCGCATCTAATTTCATATTCTTGAAAACACCAAAATCAACTTTAAAAGTTTCATTCCCTTTGACTTCTAAAACATTGTTATTAACCAAGAAAATTTTTAATTTAATTGTATAACACTTTAATGATTCAATTTTTCTTCATTATGAGACATGTATTGTGTAACACCTAACCCAATCAACCTTATAAGAACTATTTACATTAAGAACCACATAAAGATCATTGATTTTGGAATCATGATTTTTAGAAAATATTCTTATTTTCGTTTATGTATAATTAACCCTCTTGTAACATTTGTTAGCTTTGTGACCTATCTTACCACAATAATTGTATTTCCATTTTGGCATATCTCTATGATCATCATGATTCTTAGACGAGTTGTACATGTTGTCATGATTCCAATTTCTCTCCCTTGACTTATAATGAACTTATTTTAGTTATTTTTTCTCTTTTTCATGAAGGCTCGAGAATCATCGTTGAAAGTTTCATTTTCCTTGATGAGACACTTCTCATTCTATGCTAATGTGAAAAATAGATCTTCAAATCTGAATTTTTTTTTAATTTATCAATAGCATATAGGCATCTTATAAATGGTTGGTAGAATTATGGTAGACTTTTTAATATTATTTACAACAAATCCTTATCATTTTACTCTTTCTAAGACAACCAAGTTCATTCTTCTTTTCCTTTATCTTTATTAAATGAGGAACTAGTTCTTGTGTATTTCAAAGTCTCGTATTATACAATTCTATAGTGATAGTTAGCATGCATATATCACCTAAATTCTCAAGAATTCTCTTTAGGGTAGCCCATACCTTCAGTTTGCTTCTCTCATTGTGAACTTTTGAAATACCTCATTCAAAAGTGTGAGCTGCATCCATGTCATTATCATTTTGTCTCTTTAATCTAGTTATCTTGATCATTATTAAGATTTAAGGGCCTTTTTTCTACATCAATAACAAACTCATAACAATTATTAAGAGTTAGAAACATCTCCATATACAAAATACATAATCCTAATATTTTTAACTAGAAAATATTACTAAATTCCATCATGAATAATTCTTTTCTTAAGAAAATAATTGTTTTAAACACTCAAAAATGTCTTTTCCCAAATCAATGAAACCCCTTTTGAAAAATATGAAAAAAATAATTATCTCAAAGAAAAAATATTGCTTTAAATCTGTTACAAATAAAAAACTTCCCCCACAACAATTTGATAAACTTCAAAACCAACCGAGGCTGTTCACTCCTTTCCAGTATTATATTGAATTATTTAACTTAAAGACATCCCCTTTTCCAAGAAATATCAAATTTCATGCAGTACCAAAGCTTAATTAATACGAAGCCACAAAGCCAAAAAGAATGCACCTGAAGTTGGTTAGCTGGTTGTGAGCACTCGAAATGGAAATTATTCGAACTGAATTGATCTTACAAGTTGGCAGATCCACGAGTTAGAGGAGGTTGAACTTTTGATGAGGTTGATTTTGCAGCAAACAGGCTCACGTTTTTTCGGGATAGCAGAACAGGCTCACGCTTGAAAAAGCTGTGTCTTGGGCAGAACCTTTTTGTCGATCACGCACTCCAACCTTTGTCTCAATGGCCTGCTATCTCTGCTCTTGCTGCACCTTTGCCTTGTCAACCGGTAAGACAAAGCTATCACTTAGCAAATAGAGTGATGGCAAACGTCATTGGCAGTTTGGAGGCGAGGATATCAAACAGCGACCGCGGAGGATATAACAGAACAAAAAAATAACCTCTCTCTGATACCATAAATATATAAGGTTTAGAGACCTTTGGAGAAAACTGAGAAGCTTGTAGACGGAAATGATTTAGAAGGGGAAATATTTTAGAGAGGATGTAAGAATGTAGAGGGGAATGGTTTTAGAAGAGAAAACTCTTTTAAATGTAATAAAATTGTTATATTTTTAAATTTAAGTTAAAAAGGGTTATATGGTAGAGAGTATTTATTTTTATATTAGAAATTATGTATGATTACCTTTGTATATAAATTTGTGAAGAAAGTTTTGTATAATAATAAATGATGTTTAGAAATTAAGTATAATTAGTTAGAATGAAAATATTAGTAAATGGAGTGAAAGTTATATTATCTTTATTTTGATATGGATTAATAAGATGTTTTTACGTTTTTATAATTTGTCAATTTATTTAAAGTTAAATTTGAATGTATCTACATCTAATTTAAAATTAAAAATAGGACAATATAACTTCAAATAAGATAGATGAAATTATACATATATTAGATTAAATGTATCAATAATAACTACATTTGAAAGTGGTTTTGCTAATTGTTAGAATATATAGAAGTTATACTCAAAAATATTGGATACTCATTAGTTGAGGCTGTGTAGATTTTATATATGATTATTCTTAAATAATTTTATATTAATTATATGTAAATTTTATAAATGTTAACAATAAATAATGATATAAAATTATATTATAACTGATTAAAAAGTTATATAATGCTTAGAATATAATTTTTTAAATAAGTAGTTGTATAACAAATATCATTTTTTATAGAAAATATGTCATATTTAAATAATTTTAAATACTTTAAGGAAAAAGATTTTAACCACTAAAATTATATTTGTTAAATATTGTTTCTCTCCAATAAATATAATTAAGTATAATTAGTATAACTACTATAATTTTTTAAGTTAGACAAGTATTTTATATAATAATTTTTACATTTAAAAATGGAAAAAAATAATATTGATAATTATATATATATATATATATATATATATATATATATATAATGTGTTTTCTTCCTATAAATATTGAAATGATAATTTTTAGTTAAAAAATTAAGATAATAATATTATATATTAAATCAATATCATTTCCATTCATAATTATTATTTGAATGAGTAAATAAATATTATCATATTTCTTATTTTTAAAATCATTTTTTTATTATTTAATTAATATATAAACAAAAAAATTCATAAAAATGTGTAGAATATATTATTTTATTCTTTAATATTTGAATGATTCTTATAATAAAATAAGGACTAATAAAACAATTTGACTTGTGAAAAAATAATTCAAATTAGTATTCTATGATTCAAACCTTACATGTACGTAATCTCTTTCATACTGTTATTTTTTCATATTAATTAATTTTCTGTGATACTTTGTGAGACTCCATGACCCGATAGAAAAGGTAATATATTTGACAGTTCATAGGTTATAAATTATAGATTTGATATAGTGGGTTCAACAGAAAAATTATTTTGTTATTAATTATTTTTAAATAATCCATGTCAATCAAAATGATTAAAGGATTATATGGTTTTTAATTATTTAGTAGATTAATTTTTTTTATAATTAATGTGTGTAAATATAAATTGAAAAGTTCACTTTGAATATTTTAAAATATTTCAAAAAAGAAAAAAGAAAAAAAGAGCAAATGATGTTTTTTCATATTCTAAAGGAAAATATTGTATAAAAAGAAGAAATATAGATTTTGTAAGGTTTTTTTCTTTTTTTTCTCAAATTTTTGAAGAGAGTAAGTGCAATTTTATGTAGAGTCATGTTATTTCTATATTGAAACAATGAAATGCAAGCAAAAAGATGATACCCTTTGAGTGTTTATGGATTTTAATGTCTTTTGTTCATGAATTTTGATTTAGTACTTGTCAATAAAAACTCCATTAAAATTATCTATTTATTTGATTATATGCAATAATAGTGTTTCTCAAACTTTGTATTGAGAGTTTCCATATATGAGCTCCATTGATATCCATGAATTTTTACATATTTGATCTCAATGGAACTTCATACAAAGTGTATAAAATAGAGTTTGTGATGAGACTTTATGCTTTCAAGGATGCCATTTATTCTCAAAGTCTCTGTCATTTCTTTACATTTATCTCACTACAAAGTTCTCCCCTTTTCTCTTTTTATTTTCTATTTTATTTCTTTTCATACTTTCAAGTGAAAATTACCTAAATTTTCTCAAATTACTCATATCATATGAGAATTTTGATCCTTTCAATTGTAAAAAAAAATAATTATTATCTATAATAATATCTACAACTCTTAATGAATTGGTATCACTTCATATTAAAATAAGTCACAAATAAAAAAATATCAAAAGTACCCTTTTTTTTTCCTCCTAGCACACTACAATTTAAATAAATAACAATTAATTTAAAATAATAAAACTTTTATGAAAAGATTCCTCGTTGTATTGCACATTTGCATCCCAAGATATTATCAATTTGAAATTTAATAATTCTCAATTAGCGTCCCAAGATATCAAGTCAATGAAAATGACAACCCACTGAAACAAAGGAACGAAAATTTTAATACGGTTTTGCAACAATTGAGAACTGAAGCTAGGGCAACATTCTGATCTGCCCCATCAAGACTAAATGTTTTATTTCTTATTAAGACTTGTTTAAAATCTTCTCTAGCAGGTTTCAACTTCTTTCCTCCCAATCCTCCTCTGATTCCACCGCTACTAACCTTGATGACTGCAAATACCGTAATTCGTCTGCCCAATCACCGTGATTCCCTCTATTCCTTGATTCCCTCTATACCTCTGATTCCGAGAGCAGATCAGAGTGTTGAGAAGGCAGGTGATTCAAATATAATAAACTCTCGCAGTCATTTGATTCATTTTGTGCGCAATGGTGAGAATATGGGAACTGCGAGTTGTCTAAATTGGGCATACAAAAGGGAGAGATTTGACCGTTAACTTCAATAGACGAAGATTCCAATTCCGCAATATCGTTCCATATTGTGAGGTCAGAATCATCCACTTTCATCCTCTCCTCCACAGTTTGTTCAGCATCACTCGGTGTCAAGAGTTGATGATTTGAATTATTACCGCCCAGATATTTGTTGTGATTCACTGGAGTAGATCTGATCCCACGATTACTTGGAGGAACGACGGGTTTTTATTTTGGGGGAGTTTCCTTCTCTGGCAGAGTCTTCTTGCTGAGATGACAGTTCCAATAATTCTTGATTCCGTTATCTGTCCGACGTGCGATCAGTGACCACCTGCATATAGCAGACCCACTTATATCCATTAACCCTTCCAATAATAGTATTAATTGTGTCGGTCTTTGCATTGAATATTGGCTAGTAAATATTAAGTGGTCGAAGCATTGAGGTGATACCTATTGCCAAGTAGTCTATAATGAGCTCCTCTTCATCAATTGAAATGTTTCTGGGGAGAGATTCCCATCTACCTTCGCCATGAATTATGTTGTATTCTCTCAAAATCATATCCTCCTCCACAGTCCCGCGGTTGAGGGAAGAATCACTGATGACTAACAGCAAACTTTATTGCTTTGTGTTGATCAGGCTAACCTGTTTATATAGAAGAATTGACTGTTGGATGGTTATGACCATGCGACGAATTTATATTATATAAAAAGGTTTAACAATTACATAGGAAAGTAAATCTGTCCGCACGAAGCGTTATAATGTGGAATACACAGTTGGCAGCTTCGTATTTGTGAACAATGATATGATACCTCCAAAGTGGTGCTGCCGTTCCTAAATAAAACTCCCAAGTTCCAACAAATGATAGGCTCACTAATTGGAGACACAGACGGTTTTCCCTCGACGCAAACATGCACGACGACTAAGTGACTTGAAAATCTCATTACATCCACCAAATCTAGTGATAATGACGACGTACCGTCTCATTACTATCCAGCTAAGTATCATAGCCAAGTATCATGTTGTTTTCAATTTTCCTTCGTAAAGCGCTATTTTGATAGGTTTATTTGTTGAGCGAACAAGGACAGTTTATTCTTGTTCAGCGAGCGAGGTTGGAATCTCAGGGTTTTGATATGATGTGCACTGCGATTGTCTTTTTTTTAGTTGGTTTTCTCTTTCACATCGTAATTTTTTAAGGTGTTTGTGGGATATTAGTATTTATTCGTATTTATTAATTTTTTCTTTTGGGCGAGTTTTGATTATATAATGACTTTTTCATTTCACATTTTGGTTGTTGAAGTCAGTATGGACAAAGGAAGACCTCTAAATCATGACACCGCTTCTCAAATGACAAAAGAAGTTTGTCCCTAAAGTATACCATGAGGTAATGATTCTCAACATGATGTAATTTTACCCATGACTGACTTTAATAATACTTATCAATAGTTAGAGTAGTTTTGTTTAATCTACAATTTTGTGGGTCACATCCCTTCTGAAAGCATGCATAAGACTTGGGTTCAGTCTACCTAGATCACTCATGGCATTAAGCTAGAGAACGTCTAAAATATGACCAAAGGATTTTTTCGGTTGTGTTTATCTAACCCCACCCATGCATGTGTGATCTTGAACAAATCTGCTAGTTGGTACATTTGTAACTCCCTGAAGGTATTATCTCCCTAGAATCGGGGCTTTGTTGTTTTAGATCATACTCCACTGAAGGTCCTCGTTTAGGTAGAGTTTCTAGGGATACCCTTGCTTTGTTGGCATTTTATCAATCAAATCACAACCTCTATTGGTCGGGTTATATATCATGAGCCAACAAGATTGTATTCCACTCACCCTCAAAAGTGAGTGTGTGTCAAAATCGGCCTATCTAAGGATCTAAAATAATTTGTTGAGATTCAAGTGGGGAATAACCGTTACTCTCAACAAGTCCTTTATATTAACTTTCCCAACACTTGTTTCTATTTCCAAGCTATGAACCACAAGATAAAGGAATGTCTATTGTGTCTACCTTGCAATAGGCCAATCCCCAAACTTGCATTTGATATACCCAAAAGTTCTAACAAGGAAGGTTGTGAAATTGTTGTGGGCCAAAAGAATAATCATAATAAAGGTCCTGCTCATTATAACTCTATGAACAACAATAAGTTAGCTCCCAATGTTGCACCTACAGCTGAACCTACTATAGAGGTGCCTAGCAACACTCAATCCACCAAGGAACATGCGCATGTTGAGGTGGAATTATCCAAATCACATTTTCACAACACACCTTTGGTGGTGAATGTTTTTTTCTAGTTTTCAAGTTCATTCAAAATATTCTTCCAATAGTTTATATCTTCTACCACTCTCTCGTTTAGGCACAAGCAAACACTCATGCTTTCCTTCCTGAGGTTCTCCACCTCATTATTGTAGTCCTCCTCATCGAGAATCTTCTGAGGAAGAAAAATATGTGGTTGAATTTAGCTAACATCCAAAATTTCTTCTTTCCAACACAAAACAATTTTTCAAAAATGTATATGAATCCTTGTAAGGGCTCGATGTCATGGACATGTATCTTGACACTCGTAATCTAAAAATTGTTAATTTTGGAATGTTTGGGGTCTCATAGGCCTAGCACATAAGTACGTGGTGAGATATTTTAGAAAAAAATCACAAATGTGGATATTCTTTGCCTTTAGGAAATTAAGGTGGCAGGTTTACTCCTCTACAATATCCACAAAATTATTTGCTCTGATGACATAGTTCTAACTAACAATCATGATGTAGGTTGTGGAGACCTTATGACCTTTATTGCCTTGAAATAAAAGCCACACTTAGTGAATTTTGGAAATGACCCCTTCCATCATGTCATTGGAGCCTTCTTCAATATTAAGATTTGTTATTTTGGCATCATTAATGTTTATGCTCCCAATCATGTACATGAAATGATGGCTTTTTGGAAATGGCTTGCCAACTCACTACCTAAGGCCCATTGGGCTATTTGTGGTGACTTTAATATGGTGGAGTAATCAGATGATAAGATGGATTCCCTCCCCATGTAATGAACCATTGATGAAAGAAAAGCATGGCTTTTTATGAGAAATAAATTTTGGTTGTATGACCCTAATATTAATTGCCATCCCATGTCTAAAGTTTGGTACACCTAGACCAATATTTGAAGCAGTATCGATCCTGTGCTAAAATGACTTGATCATGTAATGGTTTCCACATAGTAGTACTTCTCCTTTGGTATCACCTTCTCCCTCTTGGTGGAAGCTATGCCAAATTTTAATCTCTTCAGCCACTTGTCGATCCACTTTCATATTATCTAATAATTCAAAAAGCCAAAAATTAAAAAAACACTATTTTTTAAACATGGGTTTGTTGGATCATAGCCCTAAATTAGCCCATATCAATTGTTTTCAGAACCTTATAACCTAAAAAACTCAGTAGTCATGTTAGATCTAATGGTGGGTAGATGCACTCAATTGTATAATAAAATTTCTTCAGATCTATGGCTACTAGCTAACCAAGATTTCGTGATGCTCTTACTTAGTTGCTTCCTCAAAGCTGAGCCATGTGGTAGTGACTCTTAAGCAACACCTTTTCAACAATACTCAACAACTACATGCAGCTAATCTATGACAAAAATATCCAAATCTTGAACATGTACAATGCCTATCAAGCCCAGTTATGTGCCCACCTACACTGGCTCAAAGTAGGGGATAAAGTCTCCACAGAGTTCTCTCGTATCTTCAAGACCAAGTCCTCAACCCAACAAATCAAAATTACCTAAGATGATCTCTATAATAAAACTCTAGATATGGTCCATGACTTTATTACTCACTACTAGTAAGTGTTCATAACTCAGGCCCCCTCTCTCAAGCAACAACAAGTTATAAACCAATATTTGTTGGTTATCCTGACCCAATTCATTTTCACTTGAAGGGTTGCATGTCATAGACAACTCTCTATTGAGGACATATATGAAGTAGTTGTGTAAATGGCCAAGGAAAAATTGGTTGGTTGTGATGGGTTCCCTTGTGAATTTTACAAAAAAATTGTGACATAATGTTGGGTCAGATCTTTTCCAAGTTTGCCTTGAGGCATTCCACAATCAATTTTTGGGTCGAGGAATCAACAAAGGGCACATCAAGCTTATCGTAAAATCTAGTGACCCTAAGTTAATTTATAATTAGATACCTGTCACCCTATTTAATGTTGCATTAAAAGTATTACCAAAGCTTTAGCATTGCATCTCTATCATCTCCTCCTGGTGATTATTCAACCCATAGTCTATTGGGTTCATATAAAATTATTATATTTTGGACAATGTAATTTTTGTGTGCGAAGGAATGGAGTGGACTCATCATTATAACTGGTAGGCTTTGTTCATTAAAATTGATTTTGAAAAATCTTATGATTGCATTAAATGGCCATTTATCATGACTATGTTGCAAGCCCTTAGTTTTAGGCCCTCTTTCATATAATCAATTTGTATGTTCTTTGTCGATGCTTTAACTCTCTTATCCATTAACATAGTTTGATCAAAAAAATTTGGCCTCTTTATATCCATTAGTCAAGGTTTTCCCTTTTCCCCCAACCATCTAGATGTCTAATTTTGATGAGTTTGACTATCTCTTTGCCAATGTCAAATCTCAAGCTCTTCTTCATGGAATTTCATTGCCTAGTGAGGAACCCCTCCAACTTCTTAATGAGAAGTTTACTAAGTTTTCCTTCCTCACTCTCATCAAAGATGATGATAATGTGTCTAATGCAATAATTTTTCTTGATAATTTTTGTCTCACTTCTGAATCTTCCATTTAATGGCTTAAAGCATAATTCTAAAAATAAATTTCCTCCCCCTACCCCTAGATGGCACATTTCAATTGCAAGTTACTTCATCATGATGAGATCATTAAATTCCTGGGCATCCCCTTTACTTTCTAGACCTTTCCCTCTAAACTTTGGTAATATGTAGTGGACAAGGTGGGAAAAAAATGTTTTTGTTGGATAACAAAGCCCCTTTTGTAGGTTGGAAAATTCCAAATTTGTTCCAAAGTGCTCATACCCACCCATGGCTACTTCTCTTCTTATCACATGCCTTCTAAGCAATCTATCTATAAGCTTGAAAAGATTCTTCATGAATTTATTTGGACTAACCCCACCATTGATAAAGGACCTCATCGAGTATCCTAGGACTACTACTACCTCCCTTAGGAAGAAAATTGGATGGACCTTATCAATATCTCTAGATAAGGCTTTGTGCTCTATGTGAAATGGATTATTCATGCCATTAAAGGTAACAAAGCCTTGAAGGTGCCCATTAGTAATTATATTTCCTAAGTATATCCATATGGATAGGTGACTTGGAAAGATTTGGGTTTTTCCAATATTCTCACTGTTATGGCCCCAATTAAATTTTTTAGGTCTTTTATTATCAAGAATATATTATCATCCTAGGAGAAAACCAAACCTTGGTTGTTATAGAATGGGATTGGTTATTGGGATGGCCTCTCTATCAACCAAAACTCTATGCATTGGTCCCCCATTATCAATATGCATGCAATTACCCTAATCAAATCTCCTTATATCCAAGTTCTTAAATTATATCCTACAGGAATTCTTATGGTGCAAGACTTTCTCTACAAATCCACTTATTTATGGCTCCCTTTGGATGCCTTCAAATTGAAATAAAAACTTTCCTCTACTAACAAAGAGTCTTCTATGAAAATTTTGGTAGTTGTTCCTATATCTCTCCTACACAAAATAATAGTCAATTCCTCTTAGCCTTAGTTGAAAGAGTAGAAGTGGTATGTGGAGACACCTTTCAAGAGCTACATTGCTTGGAAAGTTTACGAATGGTTATCTCCCCATCTTCATATGGTGGACAAACTCAATGAATGTTGGAGCACACATTCCTCTCATACTACTTGGGGGAGACACTTCCAAAGTGTTTTGTCTGTTTCTGTGGAGCCAAGCTAGATAATTTTATTAGGTGTCTTCTACACTAAGGGATTACTATAGGAAAATGACTAATGAAAATGTAGTTTGTGCAACCTAGATGCCCTTTTTTTGGACACCTATAGACCATCATGCAACTCTTATAATTTTTCCCTAAGGCCCAGTTTATCAGGTCTTAGATACATGACTTTTTTCCAACCACAATACCCAACCCCCTTCAGCTAGTCTCGTACTCTGTTGGGAGATAACCCATAAATGTCACTATAATTCACCCAAGTTTGTCATGATTTCAAAATCAAAATTATCCTTTAGATACTTAAGGAATAAAATTCCACTATATTTACAAGAAATGATATTAATATTCAATTTTTTACATATAATAGAACTATGATTGTGTCTAATGTGTTTCATCAGATTCAAGTTTAAATTAACAAGGTGGTGATGGAATTAGATTGACTTCAATAGATCTTCTACCACTATGGGGATGCCCCATGCGTTATTTCTTGTGTGCCACCCTCACCACTCCATAACTCTATTCCTTAGGGAGGTGGTGGGCCTCCTCTAAGCAATTCTCTATGTAGCTACTCTTATAGGAAATCTCATGCTACTAGTTCTCCTTAGAGATGGCACTCTCCCCTTAAACTCAACTAGGAGGTCAGGTCTCTCTTCCCCTTCTTTCTTAGTAGTATCAGGGGTGGGATTCTCTTCCTCCAAAAAACCAACATAGGTGGATCTTTCCCCCTGGGATCCTATAGGGTGGCAAACATCAAGCCCATTGGATAAAGGTTTCCCCTAGCTATATCTCACTATCTCAACCCATCACACTACACATGATAATGTTGAATAAGAGGAAGGTGAAAAAGATGCATCTAAATCTAGATGTGAATTTGTTGTTGATAGGAAATATCTTCCAAGCTCTGAATGGGGTGATCCTCCTAATCATGACCCTTCCTAGGCTGATATATTTACTGTTGCTACTTAAATATCTTTTTTTTATGTATTAGTGTGGCATTGTGGCATGCCCTCTACAACCTTTTTTTTTGTGAATAGTCTTGTATATTTATATTATTTTACTAATAATAATATCTATTTCATCTCAAAAAAAGGTTCTAATTTGATTAGTTGTTCCTAAAAATGTACATAATTTTAAGAAAGGAGGTTGAGGATAATGGCTTGTAGACAAGTTACAAATCATTTCATGTTCTTATTTTAATTCAAATGATATTAATGAATTTTCACATTCTCTATAGATAATAAATTTTTTAAAAAAAATCTAGTAGACAATGCCATTATTAGTATATAATATTTGATTTGTATTGGTTTTTCAGTTTAGTAGTACGAATCTATGCATTTCAATATTTGAAGAAATATTTTTATAGTTTTAATTGATATTTCAATGTTTATAAAAATCAATGTTAAAATAAAACATAAACAACGGCATTGAGATAAGCCAAGTTGTGCACGCTAAGCATTTAAATGAATGCATAAATTTATAGTTACACATCTCTGGTTGTAATTTTACATTTTTTTCGTTAATTATTAAATATAAATTCACACAAATGAGTTCAAATAATAATATTTGATAATGATATGTTTCTTTTCAAAAAAAATCATAAAAATACTTAATTTTATTTAATTACTCATTAATATAACATTCAAATTACTTTGAAATTGGAAAATAATGAATTGCAATCAAAAAGGAAATTTCAAAAATATTTATGAATATAATGATATTAAATATGGGATGACTTGAAACCCTGGTGTAAATATAACTAGCAATTGCCCCCATGGTGTAAAAAAAATTTGAAGGTTAGATAAAAGTAGTTTATATTTGATTTACTACAACAATTAAGTATTTTAATTTTTTTTACTAAGTACATTATGTTGATTAAATTTGCTTGTACTTATGTGAAGTCTAAAGTTTTGATTAATTACTTGGAATGTAAACATAAGTTACTCAATTTGAGTAACAATAGACTTCCTATTCTTATTCCTAATATGAGTAGTGACCACCATTATTTGATGAAAGTTGGAATAGAGATATTGATGCTTGAATTAAATATTGGAACATAGAAGATTACAACATAATTAATAATATATGTAATATAAAAATCTTACATACTTATTAAGAGGCAATAAAGAAGATAACATACTACAAAGATTGTATAAATCCTAGTTAGTGACATCTCTATCTAGATTGCAAGACTAGAATGATTAAACTTGCATAGATCTTACCAGATTCCACCAACAGATGACACCATCTAGAGAAAAAAATGTATTTTGGAGAAGTTAAGGTAAATTTTCCCTTAAGCAACTTTTCCAACATTGCCTTGTGTAGGGATTACTTGAAGAGGTTTGATTGCAGTTTTTTAGCACCATGAACCATGAGTGACTTGAGAAACTCAATTCAAGTCCTGGGCATGACACCACCTATGTTTTAAACCTTCGTTTAGTCTTTAGTTATCCAACATTACTGCATATGATTACATATCATGGAATTTTGATCAATTTTTTTCTCACTATCTTGAGAACCCTATTTTGATCAACCTCGATGTCCCTGAATGCAAGTATGCCATGGATAAACTGACCTTATATGGTTTGATATGTTGAACACAGGGCATATCTAATTGAAAATCTTACCTAGCTTACACATGCAAACCAACTTGAAGGAAACATGAAGATGAAGAACATGTTCTTCTAAGATACGTACACCAATTAGAAATATCATATCATACAAACAAGTGGGAAAACATGTAGGTGATAGGAATGTGCAGTCAATTTTGAGTCACTATCCTTATCAAGGATGATTCATGAAGTACACTTCATCATTATGAAAAATATTACCATGAATTTAGATTACATTAGGAGTACTGACATCTACCAAAAGCATTCAGACCAATTCCTCTCCCTCTATCCGTACTAATAGAAAATCGATGGCTTGTCTAACCTTGTTCAAGGGAGTGATATGGAAGATGAACTGGTTCTAGAAATTTTTGGAACTGTCAAAGCTTCTAAAGCCTGGAAAAGACCTATGTGGGCATGTATAAATCTTCCTAAAGCCTCTCCATGCGCCAAATGTACCTTTTAGGCCTTACAACTTTAGATACTCCTCTTTTTGAAAGAGATCTTATTTTCAATGTTTAAACCTACCAAATTCAATTACAGAAATGACAACTGACATTTTTTGACATCATAAACATAAAATGACACTTTGGCATACTTATCTTAGGAAATAAATCATACAATCCATCTAAATGGCCCAAAGGTAGCATGATATGACATGAGGACAATTTAGAATAAATGTGACAAGTATTAAGACATGTTTTATGGCCATGGTAGACATGTTTCAATCTAGGGAGGCTATGGAAGTTCAAACTTACATGCGGGGTTAACTTATTTGACTAGGGATCAAATTAGTTACAAATTATATTAATATGTCAAGCTCAAAATAATCTTTTTGAAAAAAAGGGTTCTAAATTTTTCTGTATGACCAAGATATTATGATTTTTCAATTAAATTCTATTAAAATAAATTAAATAATAATCAAATAGACGTATAATTTAAAATTAAAACTAAAACTAAATACTCATTACATTACTATCCATCATCATTCCATTTATTATTGTAAAATATCTCTTAGTAAAATATTACAATATTAAATTTCAAATTTTAAAAAAAAGAAAGAAAGAATAAACTCACTCGTAAGTACCATTATAGAATGTCACTCCCCGTAATTATAATCGAAATAAATTTGTTATAAATTTGGATAAAAAGTTTCTCATTTTTATATATTTACTTCTTGAAGCTTGATAGGCAGAAACCAACCCTCTCAATGTGTCGTCTATGCAAGGGGTTTAGTTGCAATTGAGTATATTAGCAACCAATTACAATTAATTTTTGAAAGAGAAAGTATGATGTTAAACCGAGTTTACAGAAAGCTGATTAAAGAAATTTCATTTTACATAAAGATCTTTAAAAGATTGAACTTAATCAAATATTTCCTGAAATTTACCCGACATTACTGATAACGAACACATGAAAGCCATGCTTTCCTCTATCCTTGTCATCCTCAATTCCACTCGGTTAAAACATGACTTCCCACATACGCACCCATAATAACAATTCTCAATGAAATCAGACTAGAGATTGCGATGGGACATTACATTATCACTGCTCCTCCTATTCTTGATTCCATCTGCCATTTCTTTCTACAAATTCCTCCGCTTCATCAATCAAACATTTCTTAGAAGCCCAATCCGTATCAAGGGAGATGTTGTTCTCATCACAGGGGCCTCTTCAGGTATACGCCAAGGGATTAACAATATTGTTAATATGTCTTTCACATCAACCAATGAACTGGGCATCAAGAATTTTAAATAAATAAAACACCATTTGGGCCATTTGGGCTCTTTTAACTGTTACTTTGTAAATATTATATAATAATACTATATTAATGATTATTTTATAATATAAATATATATATATATGTGCAAATAGCATAATTATTAATATTTCTCCCATGATTCGAACAAGAGCCATGCTGCAAACCAAACATATTTGTATTGGATGAACATGCAGACAACTGTTTAGATTAATGATGATGATGATGCCTGAGAAAAGAATACGCCCCAGGCAGCCTTCCGTATCCATACAGCGATACATACACCATACGATTTTTTGTAGATACAGCCGCCGGCACCATTACCTTATCTTCCTGCAGTCGCTTCTTCTGCTCCTGCCCAAGCCCTCTCTGCGGCTGCCTCTGCTGTGCCACGCCGTTGATCTTCGCCTTCACGCAATCCTTCTTGTCACCACGTCCAGCGTTCGAACGTCCCGAAGCAGCCTTTTCGTCCAACAACATTAACGTTGTTGCCATATCAAGTTCTGTTCTTTTCTTTTTTTAAACCCAGCCCAAGAGCAACATTGCCACCAGTATTTTTATCTCAACTGTTTCAACTCAAGCGGAACCGCAATCCATTTCAGTCAAGGATTTCAATGGACACAGAAAGCCCCTCTGCGCTTTCAACAGACTACAAATATGCGTTTATCTCCATGTCTGGATAGGACATATGCGAGCAGTTGCGCATCTGTTTCCTGCATTTAACAATCAATGGTATCATCCACTCTGACGACTCTGCTTCTGCGAAACCTGTCAATCATGGATTAGCTGACAACAGCATTAGACGAATATACGAGCTTCGCCCGCTGTATAAGCCTCCGGCTTAAATATATAATATTATTTTATTGATTTTTTAAGAAATGCTTCAAATTTTTTTTACATCTAAATAAAAAATTCAAGTAAAACAAAAGTTAGATTTGGTGAGACACTTCAACAGAATACAATGATAAGATTGAATTTCTTTTATTAAGTTTATTATTAAAAAAATAAATGAATGGTTTAATGCTAGATATTTAAAAATAAAACGTAAAAAATTGTATATTTTCAACTGCAAAGAAAAGTATTGTGATGCCCATTTCTTAAATCGGGGATATTTGAATGAACTAGTGTAAATAAGAAGAGATTATGCAATATGTATTATTAGTCGATTAAAGTTTAAATAATTTTCAAATTATTTATTACATAATTAAATATTTTTACATATTGACTATAAATGGTGGTGTTTTAACTATTTTTCATAAAATATATTTATATTATAAATAGCATATTTAAATTATTCCATGACACAAATTTATATAAACATATTAAATATAGTTATGCATACAAATGTGTAATGTGTTAAAATAGAAAATAAAATATTCAAAATTTGATAAAGAAAGTTGGTAGAAAAATAACTAATATTTGACTTATTTATGCGTTTTCAAAGGATTTCACATTTTTAGTAACATGTCCAAATAAGAAGACAAATAAATTATAAATCTTTTTCACAAACATAGAAATTTCATAAGAGGGTTAGAATGAATCTTCCATCAAGTATGTCTATGTTTTGTCCAATTCCATCCTTTTCACATTTTTAGGTTTATAACTATTTGATTAGGTGCATTGATGATGATGATTAAGGTTTTTGTTGTGATTATGTGATTTCATTGGTAGAATATGGCGAATTATTATAAAAGAATCAGATTTTATTATAACGCACTTAAAATACCAATATTTTTTATAGTAATCCAAAACATAACGAAATGTCCTAAGAACAACATAATGGAATGAACCCTAATGACTTTAACATCAATTAAATTAATGAAACCACTCTAAAAAAATGTAACACCATCAAATTAAATTATAAAAATAAACTTAGTTTTAGAATTTTTATTTTGATAATTATAATAGTTTTTGATGTCCCATAAAAAGAGAGTTAGTTAAATTTAATTAGAATAATCATAAAATTATTTTTTACAAATAATTTTAGTAAAATAATTAAATTAAACTTAATTTAATTTAATTACATTACACAAGAAATAAATAAAAATCCTCTCAATAAACTAAACAATGGATTAGCCACTTTAATATTTTGATCAATAAAGCAAAAAGATAAATATTTTCTTCATTCTAAGTTAAGGTCAAGTTAAAATTAAGTGGTGGGACCTAATAATAATTTAATGTTAACCCTTTTTACTTTCACCCAACCCTTAAGAAAACCTAGTTTGATTTTATTGTAGGGAGGGTTTTAACCCTTAAAAAAACCTAATTTGAGTTTATTGAAGGGAGGGTTTTCTAGAGCATTCATCACAAATATACTACTTCCATGGCACCTCTCTTTTTTTCCTTTCACTATTCGCAGGTCATGTGATGAAAGAGATGTCCAAGCATCCATGGCTTTGGTTTTCAACAAAAATTTCTTGCACATGGGAAGGAGGGTAACAATCATTTGAGCATCTTGACAGATTAGAAATAGTTTATTTTTTTTTTAAATTCTTCTCTACCCTAACTCCAAATGTAGGTGTGTGTGTGTGTGTGTGTGTGTGTGTGTGTGTGTGTGTGTGTGTGTGTGTGTGAGGTTAATATTAAACTTTACATAAGAATACGTGATCAATATATGAAACAAGGAAAAATCATTTTCATCATCCCATCAAGGGTGTGATTGACTGCAGCTTCAATTTCACCCTACTCAATAATTAACATAGCAATATTTCCTCTCTATTCCCACTTTGTGGATTGGGTTACAATTTCATTATCTTTATTCCACACACGCACACACACACACACACACACACACACACACACACACATTTTCAGTTAATA
This sequence comes from Torreya grandis, assembly GCA_037957365.1. NCBI lineage: Eukaryota > Viridiplantae > Streptophyta > Pinopsida > Cupressales > Taxaceae > Torreya > Torreya grandis. The sequence goes on along the minus strand of JARHVA010001114.1, from coordinate 2,435,886 downwards.
TTGAAATTTACATAAAAATGTGTGATCAATATATGAAATGAGGAGAAATCATTTTCATCATCGCACCAAAGGTTGCACTGACTGCAGCTTCAATTACACCCAACTCAATAATTGGTGTAGAAATATTGCTTTTCCACTCTCTTCTTACGGAGTGGGTTACAACTTCATTGTCCTTAGTCCACACACACACATACACACACTCTTATACTTCTCATTTTGTATATTGTTCACATGATGTTGATATAGGATTCTCATAATTAAAGGTAACTATCTATTTAACTTGCATGGATTTTATGGTTTTTTTAAAAAATATTTCATAATTAGAGGTAAATATCCATTTAAATTTCAATATCAATTTGTTTGCTTCTAAAGTTAAATATAGGTTTTAAAAAGGAATAAGGAGTAGTTGATTAGTACTCCATTTGAAATGGGTTACAACTATAATATGAGAGGTAGAGTTGTATTTACATATTTAGTATCTTTTGGTTCGAGGGCTAAATTAGCTCATATTGATATAGATGCATTCATAAATTTATAATTAAAATATTATATGTTGTCATTCTTTTTCATTGAGTAAAAAAATGGACAAGTATGTTTACACTACAATTCTCAATTGTCTCTTTCTCAATAATTTTTTATAAGATTTTTGAAGGATAAATTATAATGTAAGTAAGTTAAAAACAAAATGCAATATGTACTTTTAGAGTGCATATATTTTATTCAAGAATGTAAATTATTTTTAAACATAATTAAAATTTTCATTTGTAACCATTTGTAATTATGCTCACATAGTCATACAATCTTTATTCAAAATATATCTACAATCTTATAGGCATGAAAATTATCACAAGTTTACTATTTTCACTCTACAATTCCTCACATGTATACAAACTTTATTTATTTATAAATATCACAATAATTTATTTAGAAAAATTATAAGATTAGATTTTCTTCAAACACTCAATACTTTGCAATTAATATTTAATCTTTCTATAGTTTAACAACATAATGTTTGTTTTTACATCCACAACAATATCAACACATCAATTCATTACATCCATAACACTATCAACATAAGATATTTATTAGCATCCACAACATATCATATTTCTTTGCATCCATAAAATTTTCAACATAGAAATATGGAAACTAGGCAAGAGAGAAGGTTACTCACCTCCCAACCTTATTACTTCATGAGGCCAATAATCCATAATCAACCCCCAAGCCCAAAAGGAGACCTTCACATTTTATCTAGGATAATAACAATGATAACAACACAACTATGGTTCTCAACCAAAAAGGTAATACATAGTCTCAACAACATTGGGCTTTATGTACTTTGGGAAGGTGAACAAAACTATTAGTAAGGAAAATACATCTGTAATAACATTTTCTTTTTGATTTTTTTATAAAAATAAAGAGGAGAGTAAATTATCAATTAGCCCAAAAGGCCCCAAGTTTCACTCTCAATCATAATATTCTTCACATGGTCTTCCTTTTATGAAAATTCATAGCTTATTGACCTCAAACTCCACCTTCATAAATTATTATGGAAGGAAACTAGCAAGCAACCCATAGTCACCAAGTTTCTCTTTAAAAAATTTAAAATGTTCACTAACCATTCTAAAATACAATCATAAAATTATATCCCACAAATAATTACAATCACATTTTTCACACACAACAACAACATTTCTATCATATTTCATGGGCCAAGTACTTACCTCTAATATTATAAAATCTAATAATTTCCTTAGATTTTTTCCCTTCCTTTTCCCAATCTTTAAAAATCATTCTCAATTCTCTCAATATTATTTTCTATCTTAGAATAATAAGTAATTTAGGTTTTCTTCATACTTAAGAGAGGGAAAAAAATTATTTTCCACAACCCATCCAAAAGGGACAAGTGTCCTCTACTTTCCTCCCTTTAAAAATTTCTTAGAGAATATCAATTATATATTGTGTATTTTTGGAAACTTTTACCATGGCCCAACTATCCTCTTTTTGGGACAAATAAAAATAAAGCAAAACAAACATTTTTGACATTTAAAATTCTATTGATTATAGGAATCCAAAAATTGACATAGGAAAGGGTTTCCTCTAGGCACTTATTATCTAGAGAACATTAAATAAATGTTTTCACTAAATTTTCCACAAAATAATTCTTGAGTTGAGTAAAAAGAGTCCAAGGTTAACTTAAAAATAACACATAGTAAGAGGCACACTGTAATCGAGGTTCCTAAAAAAATATATTAAAGATATAACAGATTGGTATATGATCACCTATTGTCATTTTCCTTCTTTCCATAACCTTATTTATTGGACACTTTATTTACCTATTAAAACCATGTTTTTGGGATTACCAAAACCCCATGATATTCACAATAATCATTATCATAAATCCCTTGTTCCTGCTTGCACAATGATCATATATTTTTGTATAGTTCTCATCATGGCTCTAGTAATAGTAAACAAAGACAAGGTTATTCACTATATTTAATCACATAATTTATATAATCATCCGATCACAACAATAATGAGTAAGCAATATAATAACATGAAAAATCTACAACTCATATCTATGTAGAAATAGGACAAACATAACAACATGTCCATTAGTAAATGTCATCTATTTTAGTACCAAAAATGAATTCTAAACAAACCATCATAGATAGTTCATAAATAAAAACATTCATGAATACCAAAGCATAAAATAGGTTCAAAACTAGAAAAACATTTAATGCAGTGCTAGTGCTTTATAAGTGTAAAAGTTTTCATCATCTCTCCTTAGATAATCAATTTAAAAAGCATGTTTTTTTATGATTTTATTATGATATAATATTTCGGCATAAGATGTATGTGGGAAGAAATGGATCATTGTGAATATTCCTTTTGGAAAATGTGAATACCTCTCATTAACACTTGATAAATGAGCATCAGAGAATTGAATTGTAGGAGATCTTGATGATAAGTATTGATGATTGAATTAGTGTAGATACTTTGGCACATGGATCAAAGCATAATAGTGTATACTTTATTGTATCACAAAAATGGCATTGATATTCTAATATCCCATGAAAATACTTAAGTTTAGTTGGTTTCAATTAATAAAACGTGTGTTTTAGCTTGTATATATAAAGACTTAGCAAGTCCATATTTTTCCTAGATTTTGAATCATGTCAAATATTTTTTATAATTTTTTTAAATTATTTAAAAATATTATTTGTCCACACAATATTTATAATACATCTTAATTATTTTTTAAATGATATATATTCGATGGTTACTTTTCAAAAAAATTGGTGTACTTTCAAGAAAGCAAGGAGTATAAAATGTAGTCAATGCCTCGATCAATCAATGTGAATGGATAAACTAAGAATAGGAAT
>JARHVA010001114.1:2267500-2427500 GCA_037957365.1 Torreya grandis | reverse complement strand
AATAACAAGTAATGTAAAGGGAAGAAATAATGCAATAATAATGAATCTATTTAATTCATTTAATGCAATAGATAATAGAACTTGAAAAAAAGATATTAATGTTGCAAGATGAGTAATAATATAATCTATAGTAAGTTAACATTTAGAGCTCGAATTATTAGTCAAATAAGTCTTTTTTGTCAAAGACCAAAGGTACATTTTTTTTCCAAAGAATGTTTTGATGAAATATGTAACACTTGTTTTGAGTTTTTAGATATAACCAGTTGTATACATGGAGAAATTTTACATGAATTTCAAAATCAACTTATTTATTTCAAGAAGTATAAATCTATAAAGTATGTATTAAAATACGGAAAAGGGTCATTAAGATGTGAGTTATTTATGACCCAAGTATATGTATTGTATTCCATGTTTTAATTCAATAATAATATTATCTACCAATATGAAGGACACACACACAAAAAAAATGGTTAGATAATCAATTCAAGTTATAAAAGGATAACCTCCCACTTGGGACCATTATTTTATTTGTGGACTCTGATGAAAACTACACACTACAACCATATAATGAAGTTCAATATTAGTACTATAATTTAATTTAAGTTTGAATTTTCATGCATATTACATTCAAACATGAACCTAATAGCACAGGACATCAAAAAGATTTTGAGGGAGTATCACTTTATATTAGCAATGAAAGATCACATTCTCCATATTTTTTCCAAGGTTATTATGATATATTTTATATAAAATTGAATGAAAAATAAATCATGGTTAATACACACTACATTCTGTGAGATCATTGTGTAGGGCAGTTTAAGATTTATTGAATGTTTTACTAGTTAAGTGGAATGCGTAAAAAGAATGGGGTTCAACATTTTTGGATTTTATTTGAGGTTATGCATGGAAAAGGTTAACATGATGGTGAAATTTCATGTGTATAAATATCCCTTAAAAAAGAGGATAAAAATCCCAAGTATGGTTATAATTTTATCCATGCTATAAGTATTGTGACTTGGTATAGTGAAAGATTTTATCATGGATCAGATAAATATTCTCATATGAGAAGGTTATTTTGATTAATGGATAAATAAGATAAGGTAATGTATGAATATTTTAGTACAGTATCTAGATAAAGTTTTTTCTACTACATTGGAAGATCAAATTCTAGTTCATGGACTATTTATACTTGGGATATGGCATGATTTTATTGAAAAGGATGAAATTAAATTGGAATGAACGTAAATCAAAAGAATTGGTTGATGAATGGTATTGTATACCCCTAATGCCTATGGATACTAAATATTCATTCCAACCACTAAGGGATCATGAAATGGAATTATCAGTTGAATTTGCCCACATTTCAAATCTTTTGCATCTAGGTACATTTTATTTTTAATTTAAATTAGCCTTAAAACTATTATTGATATTCTATTTTTTTCATCCATGTCCTTAAAAATTGATTATACATTAAATGCAAGGCAAGTTTTTGTACTAATTTCACTTGAGGACAATGATGAGGGAATAAAGTACTACTTATATCATTGTGTAGAGGAAAAAAATTAACCACAACTATCATAGATGGAGAATACCTAATTTATCCCACTAGATCTATGGTGGTTACAAGAACTTAGATTTGTAGATACTTTCATTAAAAAGTAAAAAAAATGGTTATCTGAGGACTTTGAAACACATATGGTGGTGCTTCATTATTCAAATTTGGTTATCACTAAAACTATTCAAATGATCAAATGTCATGGAAATCCTCAAAACAAAAGTTTGTGTAAAATTCATGAATCTGAGCATGAAGTGATTTTTGAAACACTTAAAATTAGAGATGATCCTGAAGGTAAGCTTAGTATTTAATACATCTTAATTTTAAAATTACTAGAGTTAAATTTTTTGATTTAGTGTATTTTAATTTTAAATTATTTTTTCATTATCTATTTATTTATGTTTCAATTTTTACTAACAAATTTTATGTAGGTTAGTAGTAATATATAAGCTTCCACCTTCCCATGGTTGGTTTTATGAGTAGAGAAGATTATCTTCTTAAAACAAAGATAATAATAAAAATAATACAAGTGGAGTAGATATTTTTCTTCATTGTCTCAAGTGGTAGAGAATCCTTTATGTGGACTTATAGGACTTATTTGTAAAACTATATAAGATAATAATTTGTCTTTACCCATTTGGATGTGTCCATGATTATAGTTCATTGATTGGGCTAGTGAGTCAAAAGATACACAACACACTAACCAACTTTAGGTCCCTTAATAGAGATTTAACTGTAAGACAAAAATTATTTCCATGTCTCCCTCATCCTGAATGGAAAAGAATCATCCAATGGTACTTAGAGGACTCTTGGAGCTGAATATTCATCTTTACTCCTCATATTTATCATACAATGATTGATTTAAGTTCACTTAATTTCTAAAGTCATGGAGGAGAAAATTATCTTAAGGGATGTGTCTAGATGTCTAAAAATATTAACCCTAGGACCCAAATGAGATTGTAGAGAAGGGAATTCCAACATTTATATTTCCATCCAAACATGTTCATGAAGACAATTCGTTGATTAGGCTAGTGAGTCAAAAGATATGCCTCCCACTAACCAACTTTTGGTCCCATAAGAGAGATTTATTTGTAATAAAAAACTATTTTCCATGTATCCCTCATATTTAATGGTAAATAATGCTCTTTTGGTTTCTCATAGGACTCACTTTTGTAACTATAATATTTGACATTTTTTCTCTAACCCTCGTAGTTCTCTTCCAATGCTCTCCTAAAGTTTGCTCAAAATCTACACTCATAGATGACAAGATTATCTTAAGGGATGCATCCAACTACTTGAAAATTATTATCTCATGGCATAATGGATAGTATATGGGGGGAATTCCATGTGTTTATATGCCCATATGGATATGTTTGTGAATATGGTTCGTCAATTGGGCTAGTAATTCAAAACATATGCCTCCCAATAACCAAATTTTGGTCCCTTAAGTGAGATTTGGATATGAGATAAAAATAGTTATTATGTCTCCCTCATATTAAATATAATATAATTCTATGGTGTGTTTTTATAGGACTCACCTGTGTAATTTTATAATATGACGGTTCATCTCTACCCCTCATGGTTCTCCTACAACGGTCGCCTAAAGTTTGCTCAGTATATACACTTAGGGATAAGAAAATTCTCTTAAGGGATGCATATAACTACCTAAAAATTTATACCTTGGGACCTAACATAGAGTGTATATTGGTCATTTTAGTGTTTGCAAAACCATCTATATATGTCTGTGAAGAAGTTTCATTGATTGGGATATCAAGAAAAACAATATGCAACCCATTGACCAACATTTGCTCCCTTAAGAGACATTTGGATGAAATATAAAAAAAATCCATGTCTCCCTCATCCTAAGTGGGAGATAATCCTCTAGGGTTGTTGAGAGGACTCTCATATGTAACTTTAGGAGTTAATAGTTTGTCTTTACCCCTCGAATATCTCTTGAAAGTATTTCCTAAAGTTTGCTTAGTTTCTACACTAATAATATTATTTTAGTGGAAGCATCCAATCACACAAAAATTTTGACCATAGGCATTGATAGAGAGTGAATGAAGGTATTCAAAAATTTGTATTCCCATATAGATGTGAATGTGTAGACGGTTCCTTGATTGAGCCAACAAGGCAAAATAAATTTGGTCCATTAAGAAACATTTGGTTAGGAGATAAAACTCATTACCATGTCTCCCTCATCCTAAGTGGGAGAGAATCCTTATTTGGTTACTTAGATTAATATCTTTTAGAACCGTAATATCTGAAAATTTATCTCTATCCCTCATATTTATCTTTTAATGATCACCTGAAGTTCGATTAGTTTCTACACTCAAGGACGAGAGGATTCTATTAAGGTTTGCATCTAAACACCAACAACATTAGACCTTAAGTCCTAATGGATAATATATTAAGGATATTAAACTATTTATATGCCCATCCTAATGTATCTACATAAATGGTTCATTGATGTGGTTAGCAAGTCAAAAGATATGCGGCCCACTGAATAAATTTTTATCCCATAAGAGACATTTGGCTATGAGAGAAAACTCATTTCCCTATCTCCCCCATCTTAGGTATGATATAATACAATGGGGGTGATTATATTACTCACCTATATAACTGTAAGAGTTGATGATTTGTCTATATCCCTCACAATTCTCTTTTAATGTTCACCGTACGTTCATTTAGTTTATAACAAGAATATTCTCTTCAGGAATGCATTCATCTACCTTTAAATCTCAAACATATGTCTTGATAAAGATTTTACAAGGATTATTATATAATTTTTATTCACATATTAATGTATCCCTAAAAAAATTTCATCGATTGGGATAGCAAGTCAAATGATATGTGATCCACTGATGAACTTTTGGTCCCATATGAAAAAATTTCCTATGATAGAAAATGTGTTACCACATCTCTCCCATATTGAGTGGAACTAAATATTCCATGAGTTGGTCATAGACTCACCAATTTAACTATATCATGTGATGGTTCATCTCTACCCCTCACTATTCTCCTATAATGATCACCCAAAGTTTGATTATTTTATACACTTAGGGACAAAAAGCTTCTCTTAATAGATGCTTATGATCACCTATAAATTTCAACCTCATTTCAAAAAAATAGTGGCATGGGGTCCTTATAGAGTCTATACACCCATCTTGATGCATTTGTGTACATGGATCATTGATTGGGCTAGCGAGTCAAAAGATACACGACCCATTAAGCAATTTTTAGTACCTTATAAGATGATTGATTATGAGATAATACGTGTTTCCATGTCTCCCTCATTCTGAGTGGTGGATAATATTATAGGGGTAGTTAGAGGACTTTTCCATGTAAACTCATGTCTAGCCCTCATAGTTATCATGTAATGTTCATCTAAAGTTCGCTCAATTTCTACACTCAAAGACAATAAGATTCTCTTAAGGGATGCATCTAGCTACCTAAAAAAATTTACCTTAGGGCCTGATAGAGAGAATAGGTGGGATATTAAATCATTTATAAACCTATATAGATATTACCATTTAGACAATTCATTAATTGGGCTAGAAAGTCAAAAAATAAGTGACTTACTGACCGACATTTTGTCATTTTTTTGTTGAGGACTATAAGACACTATAGATTGATGAAATATGCCATGCTAAGTAAAATATTCATGGATATCATTACTAACATATCCCCTCCATACAGACACATTATTATTTCATATTGTTTTGAGTGAAAGAGATGACTACTTCTCTATAAAGGCCTCAAATTCCTTGAAATTTTTGAAAAAATCACTTTTGAAATTACAAAATTACACCCAAGTTTTCCTAGAGAATTTATCAATAAAAGTGAAAAAATATTTTTATCTATAAAAATAATGACTGGGAAATGTCAAGAGATCATTTTGCACAAAATCAATATGATGTATTACTCAGAAATCCTTGCCTTTTGGAAAAGGATCTTGGTGTTATTTGTCAAGCTTTCATTAAGGATAAACACCATCAAAACAAGAGACATTAGGAAGGCCTATCACAATTTTTTTAAATTCATCTACTACAAATATTTTTATTTTAGGTGACCAAAGCATTCATGTGACAATTTTCTCATTGAATCAACATGAGAAACAAAATATGAACCAATATAGGGCTCAAATCTCTCAAAATAGTAGATATGCAAGTCACAATCAACAATACCAGTTTCAACCACATCATGGGGATCCTAAAATTATCTTATTAAAACATTATGTGGATAAAATTACACAATTTTCCCAGTTATTTAATTACATATTTGATACATAGAAAATAAATTAGTATAAAATTTAGGTATAAATAATACATAATTGATGCACCTATCTTGCATCTAGATTGTGTTGAATCAAAAAACATCCTTTAGAAGATTTGACATTTTAGAAGTGTTATAATCAAAAAGAGATGAGATGAGGCTATGAGAATGAGTGATATGGTGTTAAGTACCAAAATCAAGAATCCAATTATCATATGATGCAATAAATGTTTAGGCAAAAAGTGTTTTCCCCTTGCCTAATGAAAGAGTAGTAAAAGAAGATGGAACATAAATCATATGGTTTTTATTCTATTTTTAAATACTTCCATTTTTTTAAATACGTTTTTTAGTATTTTTGGTCCCACTACAAAAGCCACATGTATCAAATACCTTCTTTTAAATAAATGATTAGTTATGCTTGGTATAATTAAGAGACTCGTAGGTAGATTCTCCAAGTTTATTAAATGGATTTTTCTTAGGATTAGGTGGAGGTTTTACTTTATAGGATATATTAAAAAGTGCATATATATACACAATTTGGTTTTTTGTCTCATTAGATGTTCACAAAAAACTCAAAAGTAGGCATTTTAAACTCATCACCTAAGGCATCCATAGTAGAATGGAAAGTGGAAGAAAAGATAATGAATGGACAATTCAATTTTGATAGAATCAATAAAATAACCTCTTTGAAATTATTATCTTATATAAAATATTTTAATTTTGATTGTTAGCTAATCAGTCACCCATGACCGAGGATTGTTTAAAACTAGGTAATTGAGTCATCTAACCTTGAGATAGCCTTATTGATAATCATGTCATGGTGTTATAATTTAGTGGTGTATGTCATATCAAGGTCTAAATATGATCCTATTAAGATTTTATATCCCATGTGTGTGTATTGTCTAATAATTTTCATACCATGATCTTTGAAGAGGTCTCTTGCAATGCAGTTTGGAAAAGTTTAAGGTAACTTTGAAAATATTAAGGTTTGTTTGCTAAAGTTAGGGTAGACTTGATCCATGGTGAAAACAAGGAGGTGGTGATGAAATAATAAATAAATATTATCTAATATGGATAGGTGAACTTAAAATCAAATCTAATGAAGATGGAAACATTGTCATTTTAAGCCTTTACAAAAATTAAGGTACTCTGGTTTTCATTATTTTATCTTCTATTACTTTTTGTAATGTTGTAATGTAATTCCTTGAGTAAAAATTAAATACAAAGGTCTAATATAATGTATAGAGGTAAAAAAGAGTCTTTTGGGTTGTATTACACTTGTTGAATATCATATCATATCTCTCTTGCCTATACATATAGATTAATATGTTACAATATTATTTTTGTAATGTTAAATCACATTTAAAATTGCCTCACTCATCATTATAACATCTAAACATATGAAATAATAAATATATGTAATGTAAATAATATGAAAATATGTCGGTATGTTACACCACCACCATACAATATAAGAGGAATTCCATGGCCACCTAGTTTAAATCTCTAACAACATATTTTGGTAGGATAAACGTTTTTCCTTGATGAAGAAGGGCCTACGAATATCTCATATAAAGGTTTTCAAACTGGATATTAAATTATAATATTATAAAAGGCCTTATCCAGTTATCTCAAACTCAAAACAATGAATATATAGAAGTTGTAGGTCCAAGAAAGACAAAAACTGACTCAACTTCTCCATTAGGTCATTGGCAAGGATAGGAAGGTTATTTTAATAGGGTTATTTCATAAAAGAGGAGAGGAATCAGGGGAATAATATAATGGTATTTTTACCACCCATTTTCCCCTCGAATCCATGGTAATAGTTTTGGGATTAAGTGGTAGAGCTTTATGAATCATCATTATGAAATTTAGTTCCTCTAAAACCCTCATAGACCCCACTATCATGATTTTCTCCTTGAAATGGCAAGCATGTTCTTGGTGAATGAATTAAAATTTTTTATAATCATCTCTTAAATTTCCATGGACCTCTTCAACATAAAAATCAACCCAAACTTTCAATGATCATGTTCATATTAGTAAGAAATGTCATTGTTATATTGTTCTGGGCATGTCAGGTAGGGTGGTACAAGTTTATGAAGTGTTTCCAGATTGAAGGTGTTTGAAGTTAGGTGTACATGAAATTTTAATATTTATATATTCATAATAATTTATCATATACCATCCTCAATCAAATAGTCAATATAAAAAATGGTGAAATATCTAGGTATAGGATTGCAGGGTTTGAGAATGCATATTTTTGTGGTTGTTTAATATTTTTGAAGTGTTTTTTAGATTATGAAATAAGTCAAAACACATTATACACAATTTTTAAAAACCATAACACCGCTTTACATGTTTCTCCAATCCCACATCCATCTCTAAAGAGATCTTATAGTACTGATCCAAGTATGCAGCCCTCAAGTGATAAAGATATAATCATGTAGACAAGCATATTTGATGTTTGATTACTAATCCATATTAAATTAGGTTTGAGAGAACTAAATGGAAATTTATAAAATACTTTATTATCATCTAAAAAAAATTAAAACCCTATGTGACCATTTGTGTTAATAAATTATGAATATACAGTCCTATTCTTATTCTCTGTCATGGTAAACTCAAAAGCCTAAACCCTATATGCAATCATTGTTGGTAGGTGCATGAACTCATAGACATAATGGGGAAAATTAAGGAGTTGTGTCTTAAATATTATAGGTGGTACAATGTTTTGAATGTTTCTCTCTCCTTGATGGTTATTCAGGGTATAATCAAATTTTAGTGTAAGAAGACTAGTATAAGATAGCCTTCACAACAAAATGTTGTGTATATGCATATATGAAGATGCCTTTTATACATTAAAATACTATACCTAAATTCCAAATATCCATGTACATGTAATTTTAGGGTTTAATAAATGATAAAGTGTTGTTTTATCTTGATGATATCATGGTGTTCACCAAGGATGCAAGTGATCATTTAATTCATCTTAGGTAGAGTTTTGAGAGACGTAGATAGTTTGGAGTCTTTCTCAATCTTAAAAAATATGTATTTTTATTCCATGAAGGCAAAATCTTGGGTCACATTGTCTCCAAGGAAGGTATCTCCATATATCCTAAGAGAGTAAGTGTTATCTTATCCTTGTCATTGCCTAAGAACAAAAAAGGGTTGCAAAGTTTCTTTGGGAAATTTTTAATTTCATTAAAAGGTTCATACTTAATTTTTATAATATTTTCAATCCTCTAACATCCATGTTGAATAAAAGCATGCCTTTACTTGGACTAGATAAGGAAGAGATAGTTTTGGTGATATCAAGCTAGCCATAGCTCAAATTCTAACACTTAAAAATCTCAATTTCAATAAATAATTGACCTTGTATGATTTGGGAAATGATGAGGTCATCTCAGCCATGTTGACATAATAAAATTAAGAGGGTCTTGAACAACCCATTTCTTTATTCAACCAAGGATTAGAAGACTATGAGGTAATATACACTTTTATAGAGAAGCAAGTGTTTGTTGTTATAATAATCCTTAAAACATTTAGGTAGATTCTCTATTAAAAAAAAAACATGTGATTGTGCCTCATCCAAGCATCAAATACTTCCTTTAGAGTAGAGACTTGAATTAAAAAAGGGTCGGTTCACTAAATTAATGAAATATTATGTTAATATCAAGGTTGCCAAGTTGGCGATAGGTAAAGGACAATGTGAGTGTTTAGATTCAGACTTGGAAGAGAAAAAGGAGGATATCCTACTACTCCAATATCATCCTCAAAACATTGCATCTTAATCTATTATTAGTTGGACACAAGACATAATCAAATTCATCCAAACGGGTGAGTATCCAATAGGCCTATACAAGGTTAAAATAAGACATTTCATATTAAAATACATTTAATATGTCTTAGTATATGGAATAATATTTAGAAAAGACATCAATGGAGTGATCATAAGGTGTGTAGAGGCTGATTAGATTGAGAAGGTATTGGTGCAATTTCATGATGGATCATCAGGTGGTTACTTTACACCAAAAAATAAAGAAGTGAAAGTGATGAGAGTTGGGTATTACTAGCCTAGATTTTTCAAGGATTCACATGCATGGGTGATAAAGTGACAAAGTGTGCCTTATTCATAGGAAAATAAAATCTTTCATCCCTCCCTCTATATCCAATTTAATTATATCAGCATTTCATGCAATAAGGATTGGATTTCATATGTATGATCAATCCTCCTTCAATTGTTAGTCATAAATAGGTATTGAATATAACTCATTATTTTAATAGATGGACAAAGGTTGTATCTCTCAAGGAAGTTAATGAAAATAATTTGATAGACTTATATGAAGATATAAGAACCAGATTTGGAGTACCTTATACACTTATCTTAGATAATGCAAAGGATTTCCTTGGTACTAGAATAAGTGAGTGGGGTATGAAACATGGAATTCACTTAAGTACATTCTCTAAATACTATCCTTAACCAAATACTATCCTCAACCAAATGGACTAGTAAAGTCCACAAATAAGAATATCATTAAAGTTATCAAGAGGATTATGAAGGAAAATAAGAGAAAATGGAACACAAAGTTGAAGATAGCCTTAAGGGTTGATATGATCACTCCTAAAAGAGCCATTGGAAACTCATCATACATGTTTGTCTATGTTAAATAAACTAATAAACCCATCCCTCTTGAGTTACCAACTCTAGAGCTAATTGTATCCCAAAAATAACAGTCATTTTTGGAACAACATTTGAATTATTTTGGTTCTACAAACCAAAATAATATCTTCCATTTTCAAAATTTGTCTTAGATATTTAGATTTCTCATTTTCAGAGCTTCTCAAAAAATCTACGGACTCTGCAGGCTTGAATCTATAGACTCTGCAGGCTTGAATTTATGGACTCTACAGGCTTGAATATATGGACTCTGCAGGAAGAAGAATCTACGGACTATGCAGGAAAAGGAAAATCTATAGACTTCTACAGGTGGTTTTCAGTCAAAAGAATTGATTTTCAACATTTGTTCATTTTCTGGGATTGGTTCAAAGTTTTGGTTCAATTGAAAATCTTCATTGGCAAGCATCTGAATACAAAAGGAGACCTGAATCATTGAACTATTGAACCATTGAACCAATTTGGTTCAAAGGCTCAACGGGTTCAATGTTCAACAAGTTCAATGTCATTGGCAAAAGTTAAGTGCTTCATAAAGGTTCAAAGTTGAGTCACTTTAACAGGTTCATCGGCTTCCAAACATTTGGTCAAATCAAAATGACTTGAACCGCTGAACCATTAAACCAATTGGGTTCAAAGGTTCAACGAGTTCAAAGGTTCAATAGTCGGTTCAACCAAAGGAATAGTTTAATTGCTCGATTCAACCAAGCAGTTCAATGCTTTATTTCACTCAGATGGTTCATTTCCTTTGTTTCAGCATCTTTTGGTTAAATCATTTGGTTTGTCAGTCAGTTCAAGGCTTTCATTGAATTATTGAACCAAATTTTTGGTTCAACATCTTGGTTCAATGGAAAGGTTCAACAGCAGGTTTATCGCTTTTTGGTTAAAAAGGTGTTTGGCACGCTTCATTGAACTTTTGAACCGGTTCAACAAATGGTTCAACATCCAAGTTTAATGAGCTTCATGACTTCTATAGGAATTTCCATTGGCAAACATCAGTAGCAGGTTCAACATTTGGTTCATCCTTTCATTCAACTTCAAAAGGTGCTGGCGTGCTTTGTTAAACCGTTGAACCAGTTCAATAGACAGGTTCAATCAAATGGTTTAACTCTCGATTCAAAGGCAAGTACAAATATTTGGTTCAATGCTTAGTTTATAGGCTTATTTTATTCATTAAACCATCGACTTGAACCATTGGCTTGAACCATTTTGGTTCAAAGCCTTAGTTTAACCGATTAGTTTAATGTATTGGTTTAACGACAAAAACTGCATCCAATGGTTCATCAATTGTTTACTTCAAAGGCTTGGCGCACTTCATTGAACCTTTGAACTAGTTCAACAAATGGTTCATCGACTAAGTTCAAAGGGACAGTTCAATGCTAAAGAACTTTTCCAAAGGACAAGTGCCCTTGTGGAGGACACTTCATCGACCAAAGCACCCTTCGACTTGTTCAAAGACTTGTTCAAAGCTCGAGGGAATTTTCCCCAAACTTTTTGTTTGCGGGAATTTTCCCTAGGAAAAATGTTCACAAGAAATGTTCAAAGGGAATGGCCCGAGGAAAATCCTGGGGGAAATTTGCGAAGGGCCAACAAAGGACCCCGAAGGGTAGGTGCCCTTATGGGGAACTCTCAGCCATTAATTTGAGGATACTTCCTGAAGCTAAAGGATCATTTCTTAGGGCTAAAAATGGAAAAGTCCAATCTAGAAAAGTGCCAAGTAGAAAGCCAAAAGAAGACCAAGGGGTGACGCACCCAAACACGTCAAATTCAACATAGTCAACTAGCCATTGGAAACACAGTGATAGGCGTGTGAACATCAAATTGAAGACAACAAAATAACTGTTGATCCTTTGAACATATAGAATAGAATACATTCACAATTTTCAAGGTCAAGACTAGCAGAAAGTGGGGAAGGAACAGAACCACAAGCTGAATCTAGGACCCGATTCAATTAATCAAAAAGGGAGGAACGATGAAGATAAGATAAGACCACTAGACAGACATTAAAAGTTGTAAAACTTTCAATTGCACAACTTATCTATCTACATTGAGAAGATCAAATGGGTAAAAGGCCCCAAAGTTCTAGCTTGTCTTTCTAATATTTCCCAACACATCATGATGTATTACTGTTCTCGAGACCTTCTTAAAAGTGGTTATATAAGGGACTTCCTATCATTGTAAAATCATCTTCTTTTTGATAATCTGAAGGAAACTCTGCCAAAATTGAGAGGCATCATTGAGACTTTATGCTCAATCTGTTTATCATATTTTGTTAATGAAAAAAAGGGACTTTTTTAGACTTTGTGTTGTGATATCTTATTTGTTTCATTGATCTAATAAGCAAGATTAGTAAATTTTTCAAGAAGGTGTCCTAAAGAATCAACTGTGGAGAGACTTTGTGCCCCCATAGCTGCCTTCAGTGTGTTTGCTTTTGCATTGTTGTGTAAAGGACTTTGAGAAGACTTTTAGCTTTCATTGCCCTTTGTATATCACTCTTGAGTATTTTAGGTACAGACTTTGTGTTGTGTCTTGATTTGCTAGTTCTCATACTCCCAGTTATGCTCTACTTTAATTTCTAGGAGTATTCTTATGGTTGGCTAAATAGTTTTTCCTGAAAGAAGAAGAGAGCTGTCTATCATTCCCTTGAGTTTTTCCTTTTTTTTGTATACATCATCTCTAAAGAAAGAGAGATGGATATCTGGTCCTACCCTTGAGTATTATTTTTTGTTCATATATATACATAGCATATCCACAGGGAACCTCCCCTTGATGAGAGGAGAGAGAAGTCTCCTTCTGATGTGATAAACTTACACATTAGGATGACTAATCTTCTTGCTTTGGCTGATAAGACCTATTTTGTTTACCAGTATGCTGATAGACAAAATATTCAACCAATAGTTTTTGGGGACTCTACTTGGGATATACCCATTATCCATTTATAGTCTATCCATTTCATTCACCTCCACACCACAGGAAAAGAATGCATAGTTTAAAGCCTCAAGCTTTAACTAAAGTAAAGTCATTTTTTTTTTAAGTTTTGTTTTACAAATCTGGTAGATTCAAGGTATACACGAAGCCAAAGGGCTAAAGGTGTTGTTGATCCTGTGTTCAAGCTAGTATAGCAAAGTAATTTTGATCTATTTCATTGACCATCTCATCTACAACAAACCAAGATCTTCCCTCCTACCAAACCCAGATCTCCATTACCAGGTGAAATATCAACTCCTGCTGTTAATAAACTGTGCCTATAATTACCCCTTTGTGATTTCTTATCCCTCCTTTTTAGTACCCTATAATGGTAGTTCAAGGCCCCTGGGGTAATGCTTTTGGCCCTCTCAATCTTACTCCTCCTCTACATGAACTTCCACACAGTTTTAGGAAGAATTTTCCAAAATTCCATGGTGATGGGAAAGTTCATCTTGATGAAAATATTACATCATTCAGTATAGCTTGTGGAGTAATTGGGGTAGAGTTTGAAGATGTAGCAGTCAAGATTTTTGTTGAAACACTACAAGGTCCTGCTATAGATTGGTTTTACCATTTACAGGCTTGATCTGTGACTGATTGGAATACTTTGAAAGCTATGTTTGAAGCCAGATTCAAACCTACAGAAGATACACATACACTTCTAGCTCAACTTACACAAATGAAAAAAGAGCCACATGAGCCTATGAGAGACTTCATAGCTAAATTTGACAAGTTGAGAAACATGATTCTTATGCTTACCAGACCTATAGCTGAGACTCTCAAATGCTTTTTCATTAATTTTTAGCTACCTGAAGTCAATTTCCTCTTGAGACGTGCTGGCCAAATAGATCTAGCTGTAGCTCAACTTTTGGCCACTAAAGTAGAAGATGATCTCATCTTAGTAGGGAAAATAAGAAGATATCTTAATAGAAATATAGTTTCATCATCATCTAAATTTACATCTACAAGCACCACAGATCCAATGGTGCAAAAATTAGTGAATGAGCTCCTTGCCCTCAAAAAGCAAATGGCTCAAGGAATGTATTATGCTCCTACATACAGAAGAACATTCCCAAATCAGTCATATCAAGGCATTATTTCTAGAAACCAAGGACAACAAAATCATCTTCCTCCTCCATAAGGAAAACTTGCCATGGAAGCTTCTCCAACTAATTTAGCAATGGGATATCTTGAGACAGAATCAGATTTTTTTTATCAACCTGAATTAAATCAAGAAAATGATGCTGATATCATTGAAGACAGTCAAGAAGAATCAGCTAGCAACTCCCACATTGGTTTCCTGAATTATCAGGATGAACTCAGAAGCAAAGGAGAAGCTTCAAATGGATCATATGTAGTTTTACCAAGTCTAAGAACCAATCAGTCCAATAGGTTCATAAAGAAAAGATAGAAGAGCAATCACAGCTAGCAGTCACAATTGCCAAGCATGGGATAGTTCTGCCCTTTCAACCAGAAGATCCAAAAATCACTCAAAAGGTAAATACATCTACTACACCTTCCCCTTCTATGTCTAATTCACAAACCAGTATACCTCCCATCCCTTCTAAAACCCAAAAAGCTGAAGTACCTTTCTCTGTACCTAGCTCGATTAAGCCATTTGATATAATTGACCATGTTAAAAAAATGAAAATACAAATGTCTAAATTTGAGTACTTGCAGTCTAATCCAGATCAACTAAACAAGCTAGTCCAATATGTTAAAAATTAGACCATCCCTGCAAGACAAAAGGCAAAAAAAGTAATTTTTTATTACCCAATAAATATGCCTAGTCTAAATAATCTGATTATTACTCCTCTAGCTGCTTCTAGAAAAATAAACCCTTCTATGTTTCCCTATTAATCAATGGCCACAAGCTAAGTAACTGTATAATAAACTCAAGTGCATCTGACAATGTCATGCTTACCAAAGTTGCTGAGTCTCTTGGTCTCACATTGACCAAGATGTTGGCAGATGTTTCTCCATGGAGAACAAACAAGTGCCATTGTTGGGGCAGATCAAAGATGCCCAATTTGCATTTGCAGCCTTTTTAGACAGGAGGATTAAAATGACTGTATTAGTGGCTGAAGTCCCAGTGTCTTATGATATTTTACTTGGATGGAATTTCTGTAAAGATGTGGGAGGAGAGCTGAACATGGACCTATCTGAGGCAAGGATCCATGTACAAGGTGTGATGAAGAGATTACTTCCTTAAAAGGAAGCAAAGTATGTAGTCACCAAGATGTCAGATCCTAAAGCTCAAATCATTTTTGAATCTGTAGGTATAGGTAATTACTTTTTATATATAGATCATGAAGAAATACCCTCTATCTCTGATGAGGGAAAGTCTAAAGTAAAGCTAGTGTCTGATGAGATTTACACTCTAGAATTTGAAGGTAGTTGTTCCTCTTTTGGTCCAGGAGCCAGAATTGTTTTGATATCTCCTCAAGGAGATATGTTCCCTTCATCATATAAGTTATAGTTCAGTAACACAAATAATATAGCTGAATATGAATCATTGTTGTTGAGCATGAAGGCTGCTCAAGAAAGAGGCATCAAGTGTCTTCATGCTAAAGAGCATGCTGAATTAGTGGTCTGCCAAGTGAGAAATTCATATTAGACTAAGAATGAAAGGCTACACCATTACTATAATCTTATTTGGGATCAAATTGAAAGCTTTGATGCTTTCTACATTTCTTCCATTCCAAGAGAATCTAATGATAGAGTTGATGCACTTGTTGTTTCAGGAACTCTTTTAATTCCACATTCTGATTTTAAAGAAGCCAAATATACCATTGAGCTGATCTATAGGCCAAGTGTTCCTGATAATGCTGATCATTAGCAAATTTTCAATGATGATAATCAGATCATTGCCTTTTTGGAAAGAAAAGACAATTTTGAACAGTTGTATTTTGAAGGCAGCTCAAAAGTCTGAATTAATTTATGAATCTAGTTCAGATGTAAATGAAGAGTTTATATAGTTGAAAGGAAATTAAATTCTTAAAGGCCTAGTTTCTCTCAAAAATCTATTTGACAAGCATGATAGATTCGTCAAGCAACAACAAACAGATTCAAATTTCTCTCAGGGATTTGACCAAGTGAATCTGACCAACGAAGAAAATTCAAAAATGGTCAACATTGGTAAGTGTTGTACACCTAAAGAAAAATTCAAATTTACTTCTTTGCTTCATCAATACATTGATGTCTTGGCATATTAATATAAAGATCTGAGGTCTCTTAGTCCTGATGAAATACATCATCATATTCCTCTCAAGGCTGATTTAACGCCTTACAAGCAGAAATCTAGACAATACAATCTAAATATTTTAGGTACAATTATGTTTGAGATTCAAAAAATGTTAAATGCTAGAATTATTTTTCCAATCCATCATTCTACATGGATTGCAAATATAGTTCCTGTAAGGAAAAAAAATGGCAAAATTTGCATTTGTGTTGATTTTTGGAATCTAAATCAGTCTTCTCTGAAAGACAATTACCCTTTGCCAATCATGGACCAAGTAATCCAAATAGTAACAAGATTAGAAATGTTATCAATGTTAGATGGCTTTTTAGGCTATAACCAATTTGAAGTTGTTGAACTTGATCAACACAAGACTGCATTCATCATGCCTTGGGGTACTTTTGCATACAAAAGAATGCCTTTTTGGATTAATAAATGCTGGCACTACCTCTCAGAGAGCTATGGATATGGATTTTAAAGATGAAATTGGCAAATTCATAGTTGTATATCTTGATGATTTAACTGTCTTTTCAAAGTGCTAATCTGATCGTATGCACAACTTACAACAAGTGCTAGAGCGTTGCCATAAAAATAATATTTCTTTGAATCCTAAAAAGTCTATTTTTGGAGTGACAGAAGGAAAACTCCTTGGACACATTGTGTCCAAAGAAGGCATAAAGATTGACCCAGATAGATTCAAGTCTATTCAAGAGTTGAATTTGCCTACAAGTAAGAATACTATTCACTCTTTCTTTAGAAAAGTCATTTTTTTACGGAGACTCATCCCCGAATTTGCTGAGAAGACAAGACACATTGTAAATATGATGAAAGGAAAGACAACCTTTAGCTGGACCAAAGAAGGCAAAGCAGCATTTCAAGATATCAAAGTCGTTATTGCTCACGCCCCTACCTTGGTCTACCTAGATTACCATAGAGATTTCACTATATACATCTATGCATCTGAGCATACTCTTTCAGCTATTCTTGTCCAACAAGACAAAGAAGGTATGGAATCTCGCATCTCCTTCATGAGTTGCCCTCTAAAAACTCATGAATTAAAGTATTTGAATATAGAGAAGCACGCCTATGCCTTGGTAAAAGTAGTCAAACACTTTCACTTCTATATTCTGAATTCACATACTATTGCCTTAGTTTTTGACAGTACAGTCAAGTCTATTTTAACTCAGTGGGAGTTTGGCACAAAGAGAGGTAATTAGATTGCAAAGATCTAAGAATTTGATCTAGATATCAAGCCAACAAAGCTATTCAGAGGTAAAGATCTTTGTTAATTAATGGCTGATAATAAGCCAGAAGATACACAACTTGAAGAAGCTGAAGTAGACAATATGCCAACAGTCCTTTTTATTTCTACTACCAATGAATGGTATTCAGATATTGCCTATTTTTTGACTTATGTAGAATGTCCTGCTCATTTGTCTTACAAAGAGAGGAGAACCATCAGATTGAAAGCTACCAATTTTGTCCTTTAGGACAATGGCATGTACAAAAGAAACATAGATGGAGTTTTTCTTCACTGTGTATATAAAGAGCAACAGACCTGGCTCTTGAAATCTTTCCATAATCTAGCTTGTGGAGGACATTTTTCTGCTCTTATTGGCTGACTCTTTTCCAAGATGCACATAAATGGGTAAGGAAATGTGAACTTTGCCAGTAATTTGTTGGAAGACCCAAGTTGGCTGCTCTGCCTCTTAAGCCAGTAATCATAGAGGAACCTTTCCAATAGTGGGGGCTCAATTTTATTGGGACAATAAATCCATCATCAAGTGCTAGACATGATTATGTCCTTACAACGACTAATTATTTCACTAAGAGAGTAGAAGCAATCTCGATAAATCATGCTACCTCAGAAGTTGTATGCAAATTCTTGAAAGAGAACATCATTTCCAAATTTGGAGTCCCACTCCCAATTGTTACTGATAATGTAGCTTGTTTCACCTCTCAAGAAATCATGCAATTCTATTTTTATTATGGAATTACGCTCTCTCATTCTTCTGATTATTTTCTGCAAGGGAATGGAAAAGCTAAGTCTAGCAATAAAAGTTTGGTAACTATTATCAAGAAACTTGTAGATGATAAGCAAAAGACATGGCACAAAGCATTGGTAGACGCTCTGTGGGCTGATAGGATCATGCCAAAAAGGGTAATTGGTATGTCTTCTTTTTAACTTCTCTATGGTATTAATGCTGAGATACCAATCACTTTAGAGTTACCAGCCTTGAAATTGGCAAAGGCTATTGAAGATCAAACATATGAGAGTTCTCTTGACAAAAGAATCATGTGCCTGACTCAGTTGGAAGAACAAAGAACCATGGTGGTGGATAGAATTATTGTTCATCAAAATATGATAAAGAAACTTTTTGATTAGAAAGCCGGAAATCGTGATTTTTAGATTGGGGATAAAGTCCTACTGTGGGACAAAAGAAGAGAGCCAAAAGGGATGCATGGAAAGTTTGACTCCCTTTAGAGAGGTTCATTCACAATTCATCAGCACATGGGTGAAAATAGCTTTTTGTTGAAATACTAAGATGGCACGCTCTTTTCTCTACCCCATAATGGGAAACATCTAAAACACTTCAATTTTTGAAGTGTCAGATCATTGCCTCTATATATATGTATACTTGTACAATTTTAATTTCTATTTTGTTTTGTTTGTTTTCATTCTTGTTGCCTTTCATTTTTGGAAATCATGACTCTGAAGCCCAATGGTACACTTGAAGACACTAGAGTTTCTAAATTCTACTCCTTCCAATTCATTTTGCAATTGATAGAAGTTCCCCAACTGGAGCCAGCTGTTGTCTCCCAAAAATAACAGTCATTTTTGGAACAACATTTGAATTATTTTGGTTCTACAAATGAAAATAATATCTTCCATTTTCAAAATTTGTCTTAGATATTCAGATTTCTCATTTTTAGAGCTTCTCAAAAAATCTACAAACTCTGCAAGCTTGAATCTATGGACTCTACAGGCTTGAATCTATGGACTCAATAGGAAGAAGAATCTATGGATTGTGCAAGAAAAGGAAAATCTACATACTTCTACAGGCGGTTTTCAGTCAAAAGAATTGATTTTCAACATTTGTTCATTTTTTGGGATTGATTAAAAGTTTTGTTTCAATTGAAAATCTTCATCGGCAAGCATCTGAATACAAAAGGAGACCTGAATCATTAAACCATTGAACCATTAAACCAATTTGATTTAAAGGTTCAATGGGTTCAAAGTTCAACAAGTTCAATGTCATTGGCAAAAGTTAAGCGCTTCATAAAGGTTCAAAGTTCAGTCGCTTCAACAGGTTCATCGGCTTCCAAACATTTGGTCAAATCAAAATGACTTGAACCTTTGAACCATTGAACCAATTGGGTTCAAAGGTTCAATGAATTCAAAGGTTTAACAGTCAGTTTAACTAAAGGAACAGTTCAATCACACAGTTTAACCAAGCAGTTTAATGCTTTATTTCACTTAGATGGTTCATTTCCTTTATTTTAACATCTTTTCATTCAATCATTTGGTTTGTCAGTCAATTCAAGGCTTTTGTTGAACCGTTGAACCAAATTTTTGGTTCAACGTCTTGGTTCAATGAAAAGGTTCAACAGCAGGTTTATCACTTTTTGGTTAAAAAGGTACTTGGCAGGCTTCATTGAACTTTTGAACTAGTTTAACAAATGGTTCAACATCCAAGTTCAATGAGCTTCATGACTTTTGTAGGAATTTCCATTGGCAAACATCAGCAACAGGTTCAATGTTTGGTTCATCCTTTCATTCAACTTCAAAAGGCACTTGGCATGCTTTGTTGAACTATTGAACTAGTTCAATGGATAGGTTCAATCAAATGGTTCAACTCTCAGTTCAAAGGCAAGTACAAATATTTGGTTCAATGCTTAGTTTATAGTCTTTTTTTATTCATTGAACCATCGGCTTGAACCATTGGCTTGAACCATTTTGGTTCAAAGCCTTGGTTCAATCGATTAGTTCAATGTATTGGTTCAATGGCAAAAAGTGCATCCAATGGTTCATCGGTTGTTTGCATCAAAGGCTTGGCGCACTTCATTGAACCTTTGAACTAGTTCAACAAATGGTTCACCGACTAAGTTCAAAGGGATGGTTCAATGCTAAAGAAATTTTCTAAAGGACAAGTGCCCTTGCGGAGGACACTTCATCAACCAAAGCATCCTTTAGCTTTTTCAAAGACTTGTTCAAAGCCCAAGGGAATTTTCCCCAGACTTTTTGTCTGTGGGAATTCTCCCTAGGGAAAATGTCCATGGGAAATGTTCAAAGGGAATGGCTCGATGAAAAGCCCAGGGGAAATTTGTGAAGGGCCAATGAAGGACCCCAAAGGGCAGGTGCCCTTGTGGGGAACTCTCGGCCATTAATTTGAGGATACTTCCCAAAGCTGAAGGATCATTTCTTAGGGCCCAAAAGGGCAAAGTCCAATCTAGAAAAGTGCCAAGTGGAAAGCCAAAAGAAGACCAAGGGGTGATGCACCCGAACACATCAAATTTAACACAGTCAACTAGCCACTGGAAACACAGTGACAGGCACGGGAACGTCAAATTGAAGACAACAAAATAACTATTGATCCTTTGAACATACAAAATAGAATACATTCACAATTTTCAAGGCCAAGACCAGTATAAAGTGGGGAATGAACAGAATATCAAGCTGAATCCAGGTCTCGATTTAATTAATCAGAAAGAGAGGAATGATGAAGATAAGATCAGAATGCCAGGCAGACATTGAAAGTTGTAAAACTTTCAATTGCATGACTTATCTATCTACATTGAGAAGATCAAATGGGTAAAAGGCCCCAAAGTTCTAGCTTGTATTTCAAACACTTCCCAATGCATCATGATGTATTACTGTTCCTGAGTCCTTCTTGAAAGTGGCTATATAAGGGACTTCTTATCATTGTAAAATGATCTTCTTTTGGATAATCTGAAGGAAACTCTACCAAAATTGAGAGGCATCATTGAGACTTTGTGCTCAGTCTATTTATCATATTTTGTTAATGAAAAAAGGGACTTTTTCAGACTTTGTGTTGTGATATCTTGTTTCTTTCATTGATCTAATAAGCAAGATTAGTAAATTTGTCAAGAAGGTGTCTTGAAGAATCAACTATGGAGAGACTTTGTGCCCCCATAGTTGCCTTTAGTGTGTTTGCTTTTTCATTGTTGTGTAGAGGACTTTGAGAAGACATTGAGCTTTCATTGCCCTTCGTATATCACTCTTGAGTATTTTAGGTATAGACTTTGTGCTGTGTCTTGATATGCTGGTTCTCATACTCCCAGTTACGCTCTACTTTAATTTCTAGGAGTATTCTTGTGGCTGGCTGAATAGTTTTTCCTGAAAGAAGAGGAGAGCTATCTATCATTCCCTTGAGTTTTTCCTTTGTTTTGTATACATCATCTCTAAAGAAAGAGAGATGGATGTCTGGTACTACCCTTGATTATTATTTTTTGTTAATATATTTACATAGCATATCCACAGGGAACCTCCCCTTGATGAGAGGAGAGAGAAGTCTCCTTCTGATGTGATAAACTTATAGATTAGAATGAATAATCTTCTTGCTTTGGCTGATAAGACTTATTTTGTTTACTAGTACGCTGATAGACAAAATATTTAACCAACAGATCTTACACATCAGCTTGAGATGATGGAGAATGTTGCCATGCAGATTAGACTAGTTAAGTTGATAGAAGTACAAGAAACAAGAGATCATGCCATGTATATTATGGAGTCCCATCAAGCTCAAACTAATAGGCACCTTGAAAATAAAGTTATTCAAAGAGTTTTTCAATAAGGTGACCTTTTTCTCAAATGGGATAAATATAGGGCCAAGCCTAAAAGACACATAATGTTTGACATATTATGGAGTAGGACCTATGTTATTACTCATTGAAAGAAAAACAATGCATTTTAAATCTCTAATATAAATGGACAATAAGTACATATCCCATTCAATGAGACACACATCAAACATATCTATTTAGTTCATATTTTATCCTCTTGTACATAATAGATTAGGCTTTATTTTCTCCAAGTGCTTCTAGAACATGTTTGTTTTATTGAGTGTGTTCCTTGTCTTGTTGTGTGTGTATTGAGGATACCACATATCTTCTAGTTCATGGAAGTATACTATAATTGATGTGAGGCATGATTTTCATGAAGACCAAATATAGGCAAACACATACATCTACAAATTATGAATAAACCAAGACTAATTCACACATAAAAATTTAATGTCTTCAACTCAATACATTCAGATTAAATAATTTGTATGAAGTACAAGTATAAATAGGAGTGGTTTTAACTTATCCATGAAAGGTAGTCAAGGATACCAAAAAATACAGTGTAACTCCATGTTCTAAGAATAACCAGTTAACAGTGTGACACCCACAATAAATGAGGTATTAGATAGCTACTATGACATATGATAAGTCAACAAAATATGATTGTAGGCTACCTAATTTGGATACCAAGATTAGAAATAATCCCTTAAATCCAAATAGCCTCATTAGTTTCATTAATATCTCCCTTATACTCTACCTCTATGGAATATAAATAAATAACATTCTACTTCTTGCCCAACCAACTGATGGGGCCTGAACCCAATGAGAAACTATAACTTGAAGTGGACGTATGAAAGTCAGTGTTTCCATCCCAATCTGATTCTATGTATCCAAGTCAAAATCTAAACCAACCCTATAGATTATCCCATACCTATATGAGCCTTAAATGCAATGAAATATCCTCTTAGCTACTCTATAGTGTAGCTCATGGGGATCCTACATAAATCTTGAAATAATACCAATGGCATAAGAGATGTCAATTTTACTGTGAATCAAGTAGATAAGGATGCCAAAAAATTATTGATATAAGGTAGCATCAACCAATGGAGTGGAAAAGTTGGCCTCAATCTTGAATCTGGATAGGAATGGAGTCATAGATGGCTTAAAATCATCCATGTGAAATCATGCCAAAATATCAAGAGAGTAATTTGGTTGTGTAAGTAAAATCCTTGAATCAGACTGAGTGATCTCAATGCCAAGAAAGTAGTGTAGTAGGCCCAAGTTATTAATGGAAAATCTATCCTAATTAGTTTTCTTCACTATTAAGATATCTAAAGAAGAACTCTTGGTGATTAAAAGGTTATCAACATCAAAACCAATATCAATAATGAATCATCTTATTATAATAAGTACACATTTCAGTCTAAGTGGCATCGAGTAACACCTGAAGTAAGAAGGAAGGAATCCATTTTATCATGATTGAGGTGCCAATTTGAGAACATAAATATATTTCCTAAGTCTACCCAATAAATAAGAATCCTAAATAAATCTAGGTGGCTTCTCCATGTAGATCTCCTCCTCAAGGTCTCTGTGAAGAAATGTACTCTTCACATCCATCTAATGGACACTCTAACCATGTGTGGTGGCTACTACAAGTGTGAATCTAATCAAAGTCTTCTTGGCTAATGGTGCAAAGGTATCTAAGTAGTCTATGCTAGGTATATTTGAAAAACCTTTAGCTAATAATCTATCTTTATAATTGTCAACAGACCCATCTATAACATACTTGGTCTAATATATCCAATGACATTAAACTATCTTTATTTCCTTAGGAAGTAAATTCTAATCTAAAGTGTGATTTATAATTAAGGAATAATATTCCTCATCCATGGCTCTATCCAAGTATTATTTATGCCTTTTTAAAATTCTATGGATCATTCATGGGTCAAATAAGGTATGTGGTCCACTCTAAAATTTTGTTCGAGTACATCTATCTCCATCTATATCCCCTACCCAAGTGCCTGCACTCTCAAGTGTTTGCCCAGACCAAAGAGGGCCTAAAATAGATGAGTTAGATGTTGAATCCTCATCCTTCGATGCATGATTCCCCATCATTATTCTTGTTACTAGACTCACTGTCAGAAGAAGAAGAAGAAGATGCCTCTACCTCAAGAACCTACTTGAGTAATTTGAATCCTCAAACTACTCATCCAAATTGAGTCAAACTAATGTAGATGGAGAAGTTTATACTAAAGATTCAATGGGAATCTTGTGAAACCTATCAATTTTATTAATAAACAACTGATGAGACATAGGGTGGAGAAGCTTGTAACCCTTGACCTTGTCTAGATACCTAATAAAGATGTAGGGTTTGCATTGAGATTCCATATCCTTGCATTTTTTGGGGGGAATGTGCATCATCATTGGTGATATGAAGACCCTAAAATGTTACACCTATATTTTTATATTATTCCAAGCTTCAAAAGGAGTGATGCCCTCTAAATCTTTGTGAGGCATTAGATTATAATTGTAGCATGCATAATTGATGGCTTCTACCTTGAATTGTGGAGCCAATGATCTAGATTGAATCATATAATTTTCCATCTCCTTCAAGGATCAATTATTGCATTTTGTTACACCATTCTACTAAGGAGTGTATGATACTATCCATTGAATATCAATCCCCTCTATGGTATAAAATTACTCAGATCTATGGTTGACATACTCCCCCCATTAACTATCTGAAGGATTTTGATGCACTTTACAAATTGCTTCTCAGTAAAATCCTTGAAGTCTCAAAAATTATCAAATACTTTAAAAAAAATTGTCTATGAAATTAGACCCATGTGTATCTATAAAATTCATCAATGAAGGTGAGGACGTAGCTAGCCATAGTAAAATAATAATGGGAAAACTGTCCCATGATATCAATGTGAATCAACTCAAGAGGTACTAAATGTCTCTTGTATTTTCATTTGTCAAATTTCTCTTCAGGATGTTTGCCACTGGTAAAACCCTCACAAGGTCCCTTAGAGAATTTAACTCTAGGTAAGATAGTAGTCATCTCTTATTGACTCATCTCCTCAAGATAGTGATAGTTAAGATATCCAAACTACTCATTCCATAGCCTGTAAACTCCATCTGAATGGGTAATCAATGTAATAGGAGAAACATTTGGAGAAAAATGGGAGAAGATGTATAGAATTTAATGGTGATTATTCCTCCCCAATGTAACTATAGTTTCATTATGTATATCTTTGATCTCAATGGAGTTTGGTGTGAACTCGACTCTCATTCCCTACCCTATGTGGGTAATCTGATACACTAAAAGGATATTAGATGATAGTGAACGTACACTTAGAACACTTGTGAATGTTTTACCTTAGACTTAAATAGACCCTCTCCTTTTAACTATTGTTGTAATGTCATTACCCAAAGTGATGAAGGACATGCTACAGGGCTCTAAGTCAATAAACTCAACCTCTGATGAACCCATATGGTGTGAATCACTAAAGTCTATAAGCCAAGATGAATTAGATGTGGAAGCCACTACAACTAAAGTGTTTCGCTTATGTTTCACTTTCCTTTTTTCCTTTGCCTTAGAGGATTATTTGACCAATGAATATTATTTTATGGACTTAGGGGCCCCTATATTATTCTTCTCCAAGAGATGTGTAAGGTGGTCTATCTATTTCTTCATGCACTTGTGCTCATCATTCCCATTCCTCTTGTAATAGGAGCACTTAACCTTATCTCTCTTAGGTTTCCATTCAGAGGAAGAGGTTTTGGTGATAGTTTTTTTCATTATTTTTTGTTCCTTCTTATTTTTTGAATCTTTACTCTTATGTTTCTTATCCTTACTTCTAGAGGCTTTCTATTTCTCATTCCTGGCAATGAGGGCTAAAGGTTTGGAAGACTTGAGGGTTCTCATTTGGAACAATATATCATGTTCCTTAGTCAAATTTACAATTAAGTCAACTAAGGATGGTATTTTCCAATTGTATCTTATGGCTCTCTTAGTATCATAAAAGGTAGAGATAAATATAGAGTAGTCAAGTCCTAGTTTTGAAAGCATAGAAAGAACTAACTACTCATATTTCTTCTTGGTTCCAAACACTTTTAACTACAATCCAAGTGACTTAAACTTTTTGAATAATTCCTCTAATTTGTCTAAGTTTCTAGGGATCATACTAATTATCTCAATCTCAATCTCATGACCCCTCATGGTGTCGACTTTCCCAGACAAGTTTACTAGGGTGTCCCATACTTCTTTAGGAGATTTGGTCAACTCTATGTAAAATAGGATTTTTGATGACACTAAAATACATAATATACCAAAGGCTTAATCACATTTATTAAACCATTTTATCTTGTATTCATCAACTATGGGCTTAGTTTCTACCCCATAGTTATGTGAAACAAACCTTTACTCCTAAGAACCATTGTAATCATACTTTTCCATTCCTGGTAGTTGAAGGGTTTGAGTGAATTAATAGTGATAAGATCCATTATAGAATTAATATTAATGATTTTTTATTATTGTTTCATAAATCAAATGTACAGAATGAAGATAAATGTAGAGAAAAATCACAAACCATAATACACCCCCTTAAAACTAGGTTAGGTAGTCCCCCCCCCCCCCAAATTTAGCACTTTATAATTCATTATGTTTTATAATTCAAATGGGCTAGATACATGAGAAATTTAAAAATACACAATTTTTCAAAAGATGGCATTTAACTTAAAATTACAATTTACAAGATATTAACAAAACAAATCCCTATTAATAGCCCATTTTTAATAAAAATTTGCACTAAATGATTAAAATATGCGTAATGTTAAGGGGTTTTCTAGCCTTCCAGCTAGTCACTGAAACCATCTTGGAGTGTAGAATATGTAGGTTTTAATTGTGAGGGTGAATTAGCCTCTTTCCAACTTGGGCCTTACCCTTTGTCTTCATCAAGTGGAGACACAAGGCTTAAAAAAACATTTAAATTGACTTAAATGCTAATTTCTCAAAAATGACTTAATTCAAAAAATCATAAAGTTTTATTTTAGAATATAAATATAAATAAAATGAGAAATAAATAACAAAAAAACAATTTGAAATATTATGTTGGATTTGAAGTGGGCCCACCAAAAAGAAGCACCAAAATGAAGCACCCAAACCATAGTTTCTTATTTTGTTGGTAGTTTAACTGATTTTGGATGCCACCAAAGGAGAAATATAGGTTTGGAGATGAACTAGGATGTTTTTTAGAGGTTGAGGAAGGTTTGGAGTAACTACTAGGGATTCACATATAGAAAAAGTGTAGTTTTTTTTGACACTAGGTACAAAAACATGGTTGAAGGGACATTTTTATAGTCAAAGCCTTCAAAAATGCCTCCCATAGATTTGAGGCCACATGTAGAGGCCAAAAAAACTTATTCCAAGGGTATACAATTGGTCAAGATGCCTTTCTACTCTATTTCAGGCCTGAAACAAAGATTATGGGGTGCCAAACTTCTACCAAAGAGCAAAAAACGTGGTCTAATTTTTCTACTAGACTGCAGGACGTTGGGAGGGCCGTAGAGATCCTTCATAGACTAAGAAACAATACAAAGGATTTTTTGAAACATATTTGTAAACCTAAAATTTTATTTGTCATGACAAATAACTAGAACCATGACCAAACTAGCAAATAAAAATACCACAATAACTAAAAAAAATATTGCAAAAGGAATTAATCTTGAATTTTAAACTAATTGCAGCACTAAACCAAACACTAGTGATACTAGTGTGGATTTGATACCATATCAAGGATTTCATGGATCTACATGTTTGTATAAGTGCACTTGAATTGATGTGAGACATGATTTGTATGAAGGCCAAATTTGAGCAAACACATATAGCTACAAATTACAAATAAACCAAGACTAATTTGCACATAACAAAGTTAATGGCTAAAACTCAATATATTTAGACTAGATAATCTATATGAAGTAAAAGTACAAATATCATTGGATGTAACTCCTCTATGAAAGGTGGTTAAGGATGCCTCAGAATAGAGTGTAACTCCTCAGTTTAAGAATAGTCCATCAACAGAGTAACCCAACACAAATGAGGCATAAAATAACCTCTATGACATATGACAAGTCAATAGAAACTCCTATGACTGCAAACCTAAGAAATACTATCCACAAATATAGTAAATCCAAATGACATGGAATATTTGAGTAGGAAAAAATAAGAAAATGCAAGGAAAATAATTCCTACACTAGCAATGTGTCTTGTTTTGTTTGTGTTTTTAGGTATTTTTTAGTTTTGGGTTTGTTTCAAAAGCCAATGTCATGTTTAGGTTTAAATTTGATATTATAGATAAGTAATGTTTAGTGACTTCATGCCCTCTAAGACCACTAGTCTAGATTTTTAGCATGAAAACTACCCTAGGAGGTGGTAAAAAATGTTAGATAATTAGTCACCCATGACCAAGGATTGTTCAAAACTAGGTAACTGAGTCATTTAACCTTGAGATAGCTTTGTTGAGAATCATGTCCTAGTGATATAATTTAGTGTCGTATGTCATCTCAATGTCTAAATAGTATCTTATTATGATGTTATATCCCATGTATGTGTCTTGTCCAATCCATTTCATACCAAGATCTTTGAAGAGTTCTCTTACAATGTAATTTAGTAAAGTTTAAGGTAACTTTAGAAATATTAAGGTTTGTTTGTGAATTTCAAGGTAGACTTATTCCTTGGGGAAGACAAGGAGGTGGTGATCATATAATAAATCAAGATGATCCAAGATGGATAGTTGGACCTAAAATCAAATCTAATGAAAATGGAAACATTTCCATTTTTAATCCTTTGGATAAGTTAAGGTACTTTTGGAGAGATTAAGGTTTCCATTGTTTTGTATTTTATTATTTTTGGCAATGATGTAATGTAAATCCTTGAGGAAACATCAAATATGAAGGTCTAATATCATGTCTATAGGTTAAAAAAGGTCTTTTTGGTTATCTAACACTTGTTGAATAACATATCATATCTATTTTGACCATAGATCTTGGTCAATATGTTACGATACTCCTTTTCTAATGTTAAATCACATTTGAAACTACCTCACTTATCACTCTAATGTCCAAACATATGAAGTAATGAATATATGGAAGAGAAAAGAAGACCAAAATATGTTGGTACATTACACCACCACCATAAAAGCCAAGAAGAACTCCATGGCCACTAGTTCATAGCTTTAATAAGGTATTTTGGTAGAATAAGAAAGTTTTCTTGATGAAGAAGGGCCTTTGAAGATCTCATGGAAGCATTTCAAATTTAATATCAACTTATAATCCTTTTTAATGCATTATACAATCTCTTTAAACTCAAAATAATGAAAATACAAAAAAAATTGGTCTAAAAAGACAAAAACTAAGTCAAATTCTCCATCATGTCATTTCCAATTACAGGAAGGTCACTTTAATAAGGTTGTTTCATAAATAAGGAGAGTAATAAGGATAAATTATCTCAAGGTATGTTAACCACCCTTATTCCCCTCAAATCCAAGGCAGTAATTTTAGAATTAGGGGCTAAAGCTTTATCAATCATCATTAATAAGTTTAGTGCCTCTGAAACCATCTTAAACCCCATTGTCATGGTTTTATCCTTGAAATGATAGGTTTTTGCTTGTTTATTATATGAAAATGTTTTATGATTATCTCTTTAATGTCCATCAACTTTTTTAACATCAAACTTAACCCAAATGTTGAATGGTCGTGTTGGTATTAGCAAGAAATGTCATTATTCTATTCTTTTATACATGATAGGTAGGGTCGTATATGATTGTGAAGTGTTTCTAGTTGAAGGTGCTTGAATTTAGGTGTACATGATGTTTCCAACTTCATATTTTCCTAATAGGTTCTCTTATATCATCCTCAATCAAATATTCAATGCAAAGAATGGTGAAATATCTTGGTATAGGTTTGTAAGGTTTGAAAATGCATAGTTTTGTGGTTATTTGATACTATTGAAGGTTTTTTGGGCTTATGAAAGAAGTCAAATCATGTGATATAATATTTTTCCAAGTAATAACACCACTTTTCATGTTTCTCCAATCCCACATCCATCTCTAAAATTATCTTCTGGTACTGATTAAAGCATAATGTCCTCAAGTGAGAAAGACATAGTCCTATAGACAAGCATGTTTGATGTTTGATGACTAATCCATTTGGAATGAGGTTTGAGACAAATAAAGGTAAATTTATAAGACACTTTAAGAGAATATAACAAGTTTAAAAACCCTATATGATCATTTTTCTTAAAAATTGCAAATATACAATCTTATTCTTGTTTTCAGTAGTGGTAAAATCAAAAGCCTAAACCCTATATGTAATCATGGTTAGAAAGTGCATGAACTCTTATACAAAGTGGGGAAAATGAAGGAGTTTTGTATTAAATATTAAATGTGGTAGCATGTTTTGAATGTTTCTCTCTCCTTAATCATTTTTAGGGTATAATTAGATTTTGGTGAAATAAAAAGACTAGTATATGATAACATTCACAACAAAATGGGGTGTATATGCATATAAGAAGATACCTTTGGGATTTCCCAATGTTGGACCTACATTCTAAAAATCCATAGACATGTCATTCTAAGGTTTTATGAATGATATAATTTTGGTTTATCTTGATGATATCACAGTGTTCTCCAAGGATTCAAGTGATCATTTTATTCATCTTAGGCAGATTTTTGAGAGATGTAGACAATTTGGAGTGTCATCCAATCTTAAAAATGTGTATTTTCAATCCATGAAGGCAAACTCTTAGGTCACATTATCTCTAAAAAATATCTCTCAATGGATTTTGAGAGAGTAATTTTTATGTTATCCTTGTCATTTCCTAAGCATAATAAATGGATTCAAAGTTTCTTTAGGAAAATTAATTTCATTATGAGTTTTGTACTTGATTTTGATAATATTTCCAATCCTCTAACATCCATGTTGAACAAAAATTAAGCCTTTATTTATACTAGAGAAGGAAAAGATATTTTTGGTTCTACCAAACTAGCCATAGATCAATATAAAACACTTGAAAATCATGATTTTAATAAGTAATTCACCTTTTATGCTTTTGGAAATGATGAATTCATCTCAACCATGTTGACATAGTAAATTGAAGAGTATCTTAAACAACCCATTGCTTTCTTTAGCCAAGGATTAGAATACTATGAGGTAAGATACACTTTTATACAGAAGCAAGTGTTTTATGTTATAAGAATCCTTAAAAAAATTAGGCATGTGCTATCTAGAAAAAAATTGCATGTGATGGTGTCTCATCCAATCATGAAATACTTCCTTTTTATGAGATATTTGAATGAAAAAAGGGCTAGTTAGATCACTAGAGTCATGTAATATGATGTTGATATCAAGATTTCCAAGTTGGTGAGAGATAAGGGGATATGTGAACATTTAGACTCAGACTTGAAAGATAAAATTGAGGTTATCTTATCACTCCAAGATGATTCTCAAATAGTTTCATCTTGATCTATCATGAGTTGGACATAAGACATAGCCAAATTCCTCGAAACAGGTGAGTGTCAATTAGGTATAGACATGACTAAAAGGAGACATTTTATATTAAAAATCATTACACATGTCTTGGTAGATGGAATAATCTTTATAAATGACTTTAATGGAGTGATCCTAAGGTGTGTATAGGTTGATCATATTGACAAGGTATTGACAAATATTCATGATGGATCACCAGGGGGTACATTACACCAAGAACTATAACACAAAAAGTCATGAGAGTTGGTTATTATCTACCTAGTTTATTCAAGGATTAATATTCATGGGTGATAAAATAATAAAAGGCACCGTATTCATAGGAAATTAAAATATTGCATCCCTCCCTCTATATCCCACTCAATTAAACAAACCTTTCATGCAGTGGGGATTAGATTTTATAGGTATGATCAATCCTCCTTCAAGTGCTAGTCATAAATGGGTATTGAATATAAATAATTATTTGATGAGATGGATAAAGGACATAGATCTTAAGGAAGCTAATGAAACCAATGTGCTAGACTTCTATGAAGGTATAGTAACTAGATTCAGGGTATCTTCTACACTTATCTCAGATAATGTAATGGATTTCCTTGGTACAAGAATAAGTGAGTAGGCTATGAAACATGGAATTCACCTTATTACATCCTCCAACTACTATCCTAAAGGAAATGTACTAATAGAGCCCACAAATAAGAATATTGTTAAATTTATTAAGAGGACTATGGAGGAAAATCAAAGAACATGGAACACAAAGTTGAAGATACCCTTATGTGTTGATAAGATCACTCCTAAAAGAACCATTGGAAACTCACTATACATATGTATCTATGGATAAGAATATAAAATACACATCTCTCTTGAGTTACCAGATCTAGAGCTTACAAATCATCTTGAGATGATGGAGAATTCTACCATGGAGATTAGACTAGTTGAGTTGATGCAGCTAAAAGAAATAAGAGATCATTACATACATACTATGCAGTCCCATAAAACTCAAACCAAAATTTATTTTGATAATAATTTTTTTCTAAGAAAATTCTAATAAGGTGACCTTATGATAAAATGGGATGAATATAGGTCCAATCCTAGAAGACACACAAAGTTTGACACTTTATGGAGTGGGCCCTACGTTATTACTCACTATAAGTAACTTAATGCTTTGATCTCTCAAAGTTCAATAGAGAAGAAGTACATATCCCATTAAATGGGATATACCTCAAACATTGTTATTGATGTCATCTTTTATCCTCTTGTACATAATAGAGTAGAATTTATTTTCTCTAAGTGCTTCTAGAACATGTTTGCTTTGTTGATTGCATTACTTGTCTTGTTGTGTGTGTCTTCTTTTATTTGTGTTTTGAAGGTATTTTAAGTTTTTAGTTTGTTTCAAAAGATAATTCCATGGTTGGGTTCAAATTTGGTCTCATATAGAAGTAATTTTTAGTGACTCCATGTTAAACGGGTAGTCTAAGGCCACTAGTCTAGATGTTTAGTAAAAACCCTACCCAAAAAGGTCACCAAAAATGTTAACTAATCAGTCATCCATGACCAAGGATTGTTCAAATTAAAGTAACCAAGTTATCTAACCTTGAGATATCCTTATTGAGAATCATGTCTTGGTTCTATAATTTAGTGTTTAATTTCATTTCAAGGTATAAACAGGATCCTATCAGGATGTTAGATGCCATGTGTGTGTCTTATCTAATTAGTTTCAGACAATTATCTTTGAATAAGTCTCTTACAATGCAGTTTAGCAAAGTTTAAGGTAACTTTGGAAAGATTAAGGTTTGATTGTGAAATTCAAGGTAGACTTCATCCATGGTGAATACAAGGAGATGGTAATCATCCAAGAAAGAAGGATGAACCAAGATGGATAGGTTGACCTAAAATCAAAGCTAATGAAGATGGAAAAATTGTCATTTTAATCCTTTATATAAGTTAAGGTAATTTTGGAGAGATTAAGGTTTCCATTGTTGTATTTTATTACTCATTACAATGTTTTAATTTAAATAGTTAATTAAAAATCATATATAAAGGTCTAATACCATTTATATATGTAAAAAAAGGTCTTTTGGGTCATATAACACTTTATGAATATCATATTATATCTCTATTACCCATACATCTTTGTCAAAATTTTACAATTGTCCTTTTCTAATGTTAAATAACATTTTAAAATACCTCACTCACAATTATAATGTCCAAACATGTGTATTAATTAAGATATCACAGGGAAAATAAGATGAAAATATGTTGGTATGTTACACCACCACCGTACAAGCCAAGAGGAACTCCATGGCCACCTGGGTCACAGCTCTAACAGGGTATTTTGGTAGGATAATAATTTTTTCTTAATGAATAAGTGCCTTTGAATATTTCATATAAAGGGTTTAAAATTGAATATCAACTTCTAATATTCTCCAATGCCTTCTCCATTCTCCTCAAACTCAAAATAATGAAAATATTCAATTTGTAGGTCCAATAAAGACAAAAACTTACTCAACTTCTCCATTGGATCATTAGAAAGAATAGGAAGGTAATTTTAATAAAAAAAATTCATAAATTAGGAGAGTAATCAGTAAAAATGTTCTTAGGGTATTTTAACCATCCATATTCCACGTAAATTCATGGCATAGAGCTTTATGAATCATTGTTAAGAAGTTTAATGCCTCTAAAACCCCCCTAAACCCATTATCACAGTTTTATCCTTGAAATGGAAAGTTTTTTCTTGGTAAATTCATTAAAACATTTTATAATTATATATTTAAGTTCCATTTACCTCTTCAAATCAAAATTAGACCAATTTTTCAATGTTTATGTTGGTATTAATAAGAAAAGTCATGGTTTTGTTGTTATGTGCATGGCATGTAGGGTGGTACAGGGTTGTAAAGTGTTTCCATGTTGAAGTTGATTGAATTAAAGTGTAAATTATATTTCAAATTTAATATATTCATAATACATTCTCATACACAATCCTCAATCAAATATTCAATGCAAAGAATCATGAAATATCCAGGTACAGGTCTATAGGGTTTGAGAATGCATAGTTTTATGGTTGTTTGATATTGTTCAATGGTTTTTGGGATTATGAAATAATTAAAATAAAATGATATAAACTTTTAAAATTTTCTCACACAACTTTAAATGTTTATCCAATCCAACATCCATCTCTAATGTGATCCTATAATATGGATCCAAGCATGCAATCCTCAAGTGAGAAAGACACAGTCCTATAGACAAGCATATTTGATTTTTGATGACTAATAAATTTGGAATAAGGTATACCTAAAGGTAAATGTATAATACACTTTAATATAATCTATAAATTTTAAAAACCCTATGTGACCATTTATGTTAATAAATTTCAAATTTATAGTCTTATTCTTGTTCTCAGTCATGGTAAACTCAAAATCCTAAAACCTATATGAAATCATCATTGGAAAATGGATGAACTCTTATAAATAATGATGAAAATTATAGACTTTTTTATATAATAATTTTTTAGTTATAGATCTGATATTGAGCCCTAAGACTCCATAGATAGTCCTTGATAAGGTGACTATGTCTAAACCTTGTTAAACCTAAAGATGAAGGCCAAATGAGATGTTTCCACCATTTTTTTAAATTAAAAAGGTTTTTTAGAGTATTTTCATGAACCAATCACCTTTTATAAATTATTATAAGTTTTTAACCTCCATATATATGATTTTTTGAATCAAGAGAGTATATATAGCTATGTACAGGTAGTTGAGAAAGCATAAGTTTTGGAACGTGTTGGTACACACTTTGGAGCAAAAGAAACATTGAGGAAGTTGAAAACACTAAATGGGGTATATTAAAGGACTTATTGTCCTTATTTAAAAAAAAATTATAAACCCTAAAATTCATAAAAATCCATTTATAGACCATAATGACAAGAGAACAATATGTTCATGTATACACAAGTACATTATGCCAAGTCTACAAGCAGGGTTGAGAGTTTATTAACAAGTCCTATATATTTTATCAATATAAAAGGTATTAAAACAAACCAAATTAAACCCAAATTATTCTAATATAAATTTAGATCATAAAATTAGAGGATTAAATTCAAAGAGTAGGTATACAATGGTTTTAATCTTGGCATACACACATATAGGTTTGCACACCAGGACATAGATAGAAATGTTAATTTGTGTTTAATCATATTATTTATAAGATAATAAAAGGTGTGATAGATATGGGTTAAAATTAAAATATATATTATACTCTTTTACATGAGTAAAAACCATCTCATGAAGCCAAAATCTCTTGAAGGATGTATATTAGGCATGTTGCAACCTAGAGAGAGCAACTTTTTCTTTAAGATTTAATATTCAACAAACCAATAAGGTATTGGATTAATATTATTGAGTATGATCCATAAAATATCAATAAATTTATAAAACATGTTTTTAAAACTTGTATGATGATCCTTTTTAGGAAACTATGTGCAGTTGTACAATCAATTACCTAGAAGGAACATCTACAACAAGACATAGTTTTACAGAGATATGAAGAGAAAATGAAAGTTTTGTGTTT
This sequence comes from Torreya grandis, assembly GCA_037957365.1. Lineage (NCBI taxonomy): Eukaryota > Viridiplantae > Streptophyta > Pinopsida > Cupressales > Taxaceae > Torreya > Torreya grandis. Next base: position 2,390,879 of record JARHVA010001114.1, on the reverse strand, counting down.
AAATTGAATTATAAAGGTTATTTAAGGGTTTTATGACATTTAATAATTAATTTAAAGTAATTATAATCCTTTTATTGAGGAAATATCATAATAAGAGACGATTAGGGTCAAGATTGTTAAACTGTCTCTAAACCCCAATTATAGGTCAAAAGAGGTTTTAGGAATTTTGAGGGATTCATATGTTTAGATAAGTGTTTATAAATAATTTAGGTGATTATTAATATCTAAAGAGGAAATTTATAATCAAGTAAAAGTATTTTGAATTTTTTTATGCTTGAAACACTCATCTTGACCTCCATCTATAGGTTTGTATGTTTGAGAAGGTCATATTAATTACATGATAAGTTTAATGAGGAATTATGTGGGTAATAATACCATTAATGGAGGATTAATATGTTATTATAATCTAATTTCTTGGTATCTTTCAATAAACCAATGGTTTTTTCTTTACAAACCATTATTAAGATAGTGAACAGATCTAAAACCCTTGTAAAACTCTCAAAGGATCCCAATGAAGTTAAACACTTCTCAAGTGATTTAAATGCACATTAAATTCCTTTAAAACATATATATGACATATACACATCTTTTAGGAGCATATTGGAGTAACAAGTTGGCACGTGTGAGGAGAAAACACATGGAAATGACATAAAACTACATTAGTAAGCCTATTTATAAGTGTTTGAGTGATTAAGTTCTTCCTAATCAATTTAAATAGGTTTAAATGCATATAATTAGGTATAATTACCTTACATAATCCATTATAATATATCTCCATGGTCTTATGATAGGTTTCAAGTCTCTAAATCAATCTATGTGAATACTGCCTTCTTGGTTCCATAGAAAAACAAGGTTGCATACTTTCTCAGGGTCACCAATAAAATCAAGAAACCATGTGACACCCATTTAATCACATAATTACATCCTTAGAAGAATATATATACCATACACAATCCTAATTCAATTACTATAGGCAAAATTGAGGGGTTGATTGGCAAGTATTCTACTAGCTCCATGGAAATGAGAGTTCTCCAAGATCAAGTGAAACCCTCTGTCAAATTTCTCAAGATTGTCTCAAAGTATTTTCACACTATAAAATGAATTATTATATTTAGTAAGGATTAAATGGCTTCATAAGCCTCATTCTTACTTTTAATAAGCTTAGAGAGAGGTCTCAAAAGATGTTCTTAGCTGATTGCCCTCATAGAAACATTGTCCTAAGTTAAGAATACTCTTGGAGGAACTAAGAGACCTAATATACCTATTCATTAGTTATTGAATATGACCTAAAATTTGAATAGAGATTCTTTGACCTTATACAAGACATCCATGAGGATAATAGGTGGTTCTAACAATCTTCAAGTGAAAGACCAAACCTTGTATGAGAGATAGATTTTCCTTCATCACATTCTTTGGATAAAACAAGTTTTGACATCAAGTTGAAGGTTATAATGACAAAGATGAAAATATGAGGAGGTCTAATATTAAGTCTCACTTTCACCAATGTGTGAAATGCATTGTAAGATCCAAGAATGGTGTAGAAGGATACTCAAGAGAATAAGTAAGCCATGTTTCAAGATTTGGATTGCTCTTCAAGACCTTAATTTGTAACTCCTCAATCAATAAAGGGAAGTTTCAATAGAGATAATGTGATTCATAGGAGATTAAGATATACTTATTTTCCATATCTCATGAGGTCTTCATCTTTCCAAGTTAACACATGTTGAATACGAATTATTGGACTATTTACTCACCTTATTTTGGCTTTGGAATTAATTTTATGATGGATGAAAATCATCATAGACTCTTCCTATGTCCTATTTCTCTCTCTGTCTCCATGCTTCTATATATTTGGCCTTGAATGTCTTTTAAATCATCATCAAAGTTAGTATGGTGAAGCTTTTCTAAAATTTATACTTGTAATCTAAAGTGAATGCAAACTGATTTTGCCTTCTTCATCTCATATTTAGTGTATTCATGATGAATCATTGATGAATGGTAGTGTTGATGCTCAATATTTTTCCTCTTGATTCTTGCCTATTTTTGAATAATTTATCTCTTTTCAGGTCATATGGTGTGTGTTAAGTAGTTATTAAAATGCTAAGTGTGGGAAAATTTCATTAGTGATTCATTTTATGCCTCTTGATTGCCCCTCTTAGTTGATGTATCTATTTCAACCTACATATTGAAATAATTATTCTAGAAAATTGTTTGAAGTTGTATTATTATATTCATTCTTGTTTAGCTTTGTTATCAACTCATAGATCATATGAGGATACCTAACATTTCATGCATCACCCCTTTTTATATTTGATTTCATATTTCTCCCTCCCTCTTCATTTTAATATGAGTAGGTGTAGTGATAATATAGGTGTATCATAAAGGGATCAACCACTCTCTAGAGGTTATCTTTAGTGACAAGACACCCACAACCTTAGATAATTCCCATTGTGTCAATTGAGTGATGAGACTTGACACACCTCCTCAAACAGTGAAACTTAAAGTGACTAGTTTTTGGCATGCCTAATGGGACCCAAATTCAAGAAAATCACTCAAAATTGGTGTTGGTCTTAATCTATTGACATCTATCATAGCATCTACATTCAACATCTAGCAACTTCAATAATCTTTCAAGCATCCTAGTTTCAATACTAGTGTATAGTTTACATGTCAAAGGTAACTATAAAATATTCTATTAAAGTTACTTATTTTATTTTTTTATAATTACCTTATTATTCAGATAATAAAATTGATATTTTTTATTATACACCCTTATCCAAAAATGTTTTTTATTGTTTCTATAATCTATCAATAGAAAATTTTTGTATACCCCCATTTTTCAAGATGATAGTGTCTATAAATTAGGATTTTTTTCCTTCTAATGGTGGAAATCCTCTACTCCTAGTTCAATATGATGATATATCTAAATATTCCCTTAAAAGTATCCCACACTTCATTAAATAATATTTTACTACTCCTATTGAGTGCATAAGAGATATTTCTAATATTTATTATGTTCATCATGTGATACAAGAAAATGTATCAATAATATTATTAGCCACCTGATTCAAAGGGAAGGATATTCAATGGTATATAGGTTTTAGGTGTATTTCTATTACCACTAGGGATGAGTTAGGAGAAAAACTATGCAATCATTTTGAAGATAAAAGTGATAATTTGTCATTGGTAGATCAATTGACTACCATAAAGAAAGATCCTCAAGAATTCATGGTTGATTTCAACTATAGGTTCCAAAATACATGGGATATTATACCAATTATATTCAAATCTACTAAAAACTATACTTTCTTGTAATATTTGAGGGCCTTGAATAGCGGCATAGTAGTAATGATTAAATCAATAGGAGGAAACACATTGCCTGATGGATATGAGGTAGTAATAAGGGTTGAAATTTGACTTATCCGATTTGGTAAGATTTTTCCAAGGCCTTTATCATATTAATTATTTCCAAGGATCATATCCTCCTACTTCTTATACTTCCCTTGAATTTCCCACATTGGCTCATATTCCTTCACCAAATAGTCAATAAAAGGTTGCCTCTAATCCTATAATGACTTAAATGAAGTCAAGACTCTTATAAAAAGTTTTGGAAATGAAATTATCAACATAAAGTGGAAAAAATATCAACATTATAGGCCTTTTAAACCACATAAATAGGTCAATTAGGCCAATAGACCTCCTTTCCAAGGTAACTATCAAGGTCAAGGACAAATCACCATTGTTAGGCCTTATAATAGCTACAATCCAAATGCTACTAGTTATTCAAATGCTTTTGTTCTAACTCAAAAAAACCTAGTCCAAGATCAATCATGGTGCCTTCCTTGTGATAATCTCTAAAATTATATTTTATACTCTAATGTTATGTCTAATCAAGCTCCCATGGTTTAAGGTTCTCAAACATCTCAAAATGTTCAAGTCTCGCAAGGTATATAAGATTATAAAAATCCAAAATTTGAGATGCTACCACATGGAGAGATTATTAAAGAAAATTTATAACATTATTCCACCTTTTTTAATTAGAAAGAAGGAGACTATTGTGCTATGAATTAGTTTGAGGGAATGAACAACTTTGATAATCTTGTGGTAGCCAACACAAGGGCTAAGAAAAGAGAAATAAAAGGTAATAAATAAGTAATTAAAGTACCTAATCCACCTTATAAAGTGTCTCAAGGGGATAATGGGCCTAATTCAACCCCTAAAGTGAAAGAAGTGTAGAAAAATAATAATGTAAGAATTTTTCCCTTACCTTAATCTTCACAAACTCAAGAGGGTGTTATTGCTCCTAAATGACAACCAAAGGTTGGTATTTATTCCATCAACATGTTGATCAAATGAATAAGGCACATGTAAAAATTCAAATGTGGTATACATTGGCCATTATTAGACAAAAGGGTCAACTTCAAGAGGAGATGTCTAACGTAAACCTTACAACTGGATCAAGAATGAAAGAGAGAGCAGTCCTCATGAGTGACACTCAATTCAAAGGAGTGAAATAAATCAAGAGTGATAGGAATCATCTTTTTTACCTATCTCTCATCATAAGTTAATCTTTGGTTCACAATTTTATGATTTATAGTGGTGTTAGTACCTCTAAAATGCCTAAATAAGTGGTTGATTAATTAGGCCTAAAATACAAGCCAATCACCAAAGGAGTGTTGTAATCAGATGGGACAACCACTATGACTATAGGTATTATCAAAGGTATAAATTTGAATTTCCATTATTTCTTCACTTTTTCAATTCGTCAATATGTTATTGTGATAGACCTATCACCACACTTTTCCCTATGTCCATTTAGAGATTTCATAGACAAGATTGGGGGATACTTCTCATCACATTGGTCTTACATGGTTTTTAGGACTAGGTATGGCACCAAGGTTAAATTAAAATCAGAACCAATTTCCAAGATTCATATAGATCCTTATTTTCATAAGGTATCTAATGTAAATTTCACTATTCTTGATAAAGGATATCTCTATGTTGACCAAGAACTAGCTTCTTTTCTTAAAGGCATACCTGATCCTTTTCTTGATGAGTGGGAAGTTGAACATCATAAACATGATCCATATAATTTAATGTAATAAGTAGGCTTAGGAGTGTATTTCTTACATGAGGAAGGTTATTTCATCCCATATTTTGTCAAGCCTAATGAAACCATAGATGGCCTATGACAACTCTTATTTGATGGATCAAGGCGCAAGATTGGTGCAGGAGGTGGTGTAATGTTGGTGTCTCCTTCTAAAAAAAGTTATTATAATACTTTTATATTCTAATTAATCTATACTTTTAATTCATAATTGTATTAGGCACTTGGGCATGGTCTTCAATGGGATATGAAAAGAGGAGTGAAGTGTCTACAAGTATTTGGTGATAGTAAGTTGATTTTTCATCAAGTGAAAGGTAAAAATGTGACTAAGAACTCATTGTTAACATATGGTGTGTATCTCATAGAATATTTTAAAGCCTTGAACATATAATCCATTCCAATGGAGTCAAATAATCATGTTTATGGGTTATTTACAATTGGATCTCAGTTTTATATCCCTAATGATGTCAAGAACTCAAGATGTAAATCGCATGTGAAAGTAGTAGTGAGACCTTATATCTTAGACAATGATGTTAATTGCAAATTATTTTATATTGACATAAAATGCCATGATTTCTCCAATAATAGGTTGAGTTATCTTCAATAAATCAATCCAAATTATAGCAAAAATATGGTGATCAAATTATGTAATTAAGGATAAATAAGCTTCCTAAAGGCCTAGTGACACTTGAAAGTATCTTCAATTATGATGATAAAATGAATAATGAAAATATAATCATATATATATATATATATATATATATATATATATATATATATATAATTATTATAGGGTCACCATCTTCAAAGATAAACTTCTGTCACTTGGAAAGGTATGTAACAAGGAAGAGACATGCATTCATTGAATTATGCATAGTTTGTTGATGTGTTTGATTGGAAGTATAGTGATCTAAAAGGCTTTGAAACTAGCCTATCTCAACACACTATAGAGATAAATGTGGATGTTAAAATATTAATTAAAAGTTAAATGCCTCTCAATCTAAAAAATGATCCCCTAATGAGAAAAGAATTAACTGAGTTAATAGAATCTAGCATTATCTTTCCTATCAAACACTCATCTTGGGTTGCCAATCTAGTCCTTGTAAGAAATAAAAATGGAGAGATAATATTCTATGTGGATTTTATGGATTTGAATAGAGTTTAATTTAAATATCATTACCCTTTTCCTTCCATGGATAAAATCTTGTAGGTGTTGGAAAGTTATAAATGTTTCACTCTCCTTGATGGCTTTTCAGGGTATAATCAGATTTTGGTGCAAAAAGAAGACCAGTATAAGACATCATTAACAAAAAAATGGGGAACATATGTATATAGGAATATTTATTTTGGATTTTATAATTTTGTATCAACATTCCAAAGAGTCAAAAACATGTAATTCCAAGGCTTGATGAATGATATAGTATTATTTTATCTTGATGATATCAAGGTGTTATCCAAGGATGCAATTGATCATTTGAATAATTTTAGATATATTTTTGAGATATTTAGATATTTTGGAGTATATATTAGTCATAAAAAATTTGTATTTATAGTCCATGAAGGAAAACTCCTGGGCCACAATGTCTCCAAGAAAGGTTTCTCTATAGATCTTGAGAGAGTAAGTGTTATCTTATCCTTGTCATTATCTAAGGATAAGGAAAGGTTGTAATGTTTCTTTGGAAATATAAATTTAATTAGGAGGTTAATAGCCTATTTTTATAATCTTTTCAATCCTATAAAATCCATGTTCAATAAAATTTAGGCCTTTATTTGGACTAGGGAAGGAAGAGATAGTTTTGGTGTTATCAAGCTAGCCATAGCTCAAGCTCTAACACTTGAAAATATTAATTTCAATAAGTAATTCACCATGTATGATTTTTTAAATGATGAATTCATCTCATCCATATTGACACAATAAAATGAAGAGGGTCTTGAAAAACACATTGCTTTCTTTAGCCAAGGATTACAAGACTATGAGGTAAGATACACTTTTATAGAGAAGCAAGTGCTTGTTGTTATAATAAGCCTTCAAAACTTTAGGAATATGATATTTAAAATATATATATATATATGTGATGGTGTCTAATCCAAGCATCAAATACTTCTTTTTTAGTAGATATTTAAATGAAAAAATGGCTATTTGTATCACCAAAGTCATGGAATAGAATGATGATAGTAGGGTTGCCAAGTTGGTGAGAGGTAAGCAGATGTATGAAACTTTAGTTTCAAACATGAAAGAGTAAATGGAGGTTTTTATAGAACTTAAATATAATCCTTAAATAGTTACATCTCCATCTATCATGAGTTGGACACAAGACATAGTCAAATTCCTCCAAACAAGTGATTGTCTATTAAGCCTAGACAAGGTTAAAAGGAGACATTTCAGATTACAATCCATTGCATATGTATTGGTATATGGAGTAATATTTATAAAGGAAATAATTTAAGTTCTCCTAAGGTGTGTAGATTCTGATCATATTGATAAGGTATTGTCAAAATTTCATGATGGATCATTAGGTAGTCACTTTACACCAAGAACTATAGTAGCAAAATTGATAGAGCTAGGTATTATTAGCCTATATTATTCAAGGATTCATATTCATGGGAGATAAATTGATAAAAGTTTGAATTATTCAAAATAAAATAAAATATTTCATCCCTCCCTCTCCATCCCATTAAAGGAGACCAACCTTTCGTGTAGTGAAGATTGGATTTCATAGGTATGGTCAATCCTCCTTCAAGTGTTTATCATAAATGGGTACTATCTATAAGTGATTATTTTACCATATGGATAGAAGGTATAGCTCTTATTGTTCCCAAAAATATGTCACTTTCTTTTGTGGACAACATATAGACCGTTTTGGTCTTGCAGACCAAAACTCTCTCTTTTCTTTCTCAAAAATGTTTTGAGAAGTTAAGTTTTCCAAATATTCAAGCCTTTCAGCTAAGTCGCAGGTTCAACAAACCAACTTTCTTCAAATGAAGTTCAAAACACTTAAGGCATTTCCTTAGTGTTTTGAGTAAGGTTCAATGCTAAGGTTTAATCAAAATACTTAACGGTGGGCTTCAAAGAAGAAAATGAACTATGTTGAACCATTGAACCATTGAACCCCGCCTCCAAAAGGTTCAAAGGTTCAACGAGTTCAAAGGTTCAATGAATTCAGAAGACTTAAAGAAAAGAAGGCTTTAACGAGTGAAGATTGAATTATTGAACCATTGAACCTTTAACCAAAAGATTTCAAAGTTTCAAAGAGTTCAAAGGTTCAACAAGTTCAAAGGTTCAATGACTTAGATAGACTTAGAAAATCTAGAGATTTCAAAGCTTCAAAGAAATCAAAGAAATAAGATTGAACCATTGAACCTTGAACCAAAATGGTTCAAAGGTTCAATGAGTTTGATAAGTTCAATGGAATTAGAGAATAAAACATTTCAAAGAAAGAGAATGAATTATTGAAAAATGGAACCTTGAACCCAAAAGGTTCAAAAGGTTCAAAGGTTCAACAAGTTCAAAAAGTTCAAAGTTCAAATGAAATATTTGAGTGAATGAAAGAAGTAGAAGATTCCATAAAGAAGTTCAAATAAATGGTTCAACCAAAGAATAAAAAGAGAGTGAATGCAGCCCTTTACAAAGCATTCAATCGCTAAACCATTAAACCATTGAACCTTTGAACCAAAAGAGTTTAAAGTTCAAGGATCAAAGAGGTCCAAAGTGACCAGTGAAGTCCCCGTGGATGTCAAATTTAGGGTGATGGAATAATCATTGATTTTAAAAAGACATTAGAACAAACTCAGCAACCAGCCAAGGAAGGAGCCAAAGAAGTGAATGAAGCGAGAAGATATCCCTGAGAGCTCAGATTGCTAAGAAGAGACAAAATATGGAAAGGAAAGAGAGAATGACTACAGGAAATCTAGAAATATCTATAGGAGAGTTATTTCTAGTAGGTGGAACAACCCACCAAGTGGACATCAAAAACATAAAACATTTAATGGCATGGCCTATTTTTATTCATTAAGTAAAAGTGAATAGACATCAGTGTAAGCATCATAAAAAATACCAAACAATCCATGCTTAAGAGGAGACATTCAAGGTGATTCAGAATGCCAAAGTCAAGGCTAATGACCTATTCTAGCATGGCCTTTTTTCACAAATAATCAATGCATTAAATTCAGCATTGGCCTATTTTCATGAAAATAAGTGCCCAAGTCTTTCTTGTGATGTTATATATTGTAATCTCCCATTTTGTATGGAGGGATCTCTCTGTTATCAGAAGCAAAGCTCTACCCAAATTAAAAAGAATTCCTAAGATTTTGAGCTCAGACTAGTAATCATACTTTGTTAAGTGAATGAGAAAGCAAGTGACCTTTTAGACTTTTTGTTGAAATAGCTTGTGTCATTTAGGAAATTGTTCTTATGTCTATTTCCTAAATACAATCTTGTTTATTTAATCAAACAAGCAAACTAAGTGGAAGTAAGTTGAAAGATGTCTTGAAGCCGACTGTGAGAGACTTTGTGCTACCATAAGTGTCTTCAGTCTATGTTTTGTGTAAAGGATACTGGAGAGACTTTGATCTCCCCTTATCCTTCGTAACCTTTTACCCTATTGTAGTTGAAGTGGGGACTTTGGGCTATGCTTCAAACTATTGTGTTACTTTGTCCTTGTCATTAGGAGAAGCAATAAAATATTTTGTGCTTTTGTGGGTTTCTTGTGGTTACAATTACTACCCAGGAAGTCTTCCTCTAGTTTTCTGAATATCACTTCTGAAAGAAGAGAAGTGCCTTTCAACCATTACCCAGGAATTCTCCTCTATTTTGTGAACATCATCTCTAAAAAAAGAGAGATGGAAGGTATGATTTCACCCCTGTGTGTGTGTGTGTGTGTGTGTGTGTGTGTGTGTGTGTGTGTGTGTGTGTGTGTGTGTGTGTGTGTGTGTGTGTGTGTGTGTGTGTAGGGAACCTCCCCTTGTTGAGAGGAGAGATTTATCTCAATCTGACTATGGTTACCATATCTATTTTGTTGTATAAATATCCTTATGTTGTGGTTGATGCACCTATTTTTTTTTTAGTTAGCTGGTGACAAAATATTCACCCAACAATTTTTGGTGACTCTATGGGGGAAAGAACAAGCATTTTGAAGCCTCAAGCTTCTAATTGAAGTGGTTCTAGTGCTTTTCCATATCCTTTTTACACTCTGATAGATCCACCATACATGCAAAGCCAGAGAGCTCAAGCTATTTTTGACCCTATATTTCAGCTTGTGCAACAAAATAATTTTGATCTTTCCCCTCCACAAACTCACCTTCAACAAACTAGGACTTTTCCTCCTATAAACATTAGGTCTCCAATTCTAGGCAAAGCTACTCTTTCCTCTGATAGCAAAGCTTTATCCATACATATCCCATAGATATTTATTATCCCTCCCTTCAACAGCCACATCATGGCAGCTCAAGGCCCTTGGGGTAATACTTTTGGTCCCTTGAATCTAACCCCACCTCTACATGAGCTACCCCATAGCTTAGAAAATAATTTTCCCAAGTTCTATGGTGATGGGAAGGTTTATCTTGATGAACATATTGCATCTTTTTGCATAGCATGTGGTGTGATAGGCGTTGAATATGAAGACATTACAGTCAGACTATTTATGTAAATATTGTAAGGCACTACTACAGACTAGTTTTATCATCTAGAAGCACAAACAGTGATTGATTGAAACACTCTCAAGGCCAAATTTGAGGCTAGGTTTAAACTTACAGAAGATACACATGCCCTATTATACCAGCTTACACAAATGAAGAAGGAGCCTCATGAACCCATGAGAGACTTCATTACCAAATTTGATAAGCTGAGGAACATAATTCCCACAATGCTCAGTTGACGCCTGAAAATCTCAAATGATTCTTCATCAGTTCTCAGCTTCCTGAAGTAAGTTTCCTATTGAGCGAGCTAGCCACATAGACCTTGTTGCAGCTCAATTTTGGTGACTGAGGTTGAAGATGACCTTATCTTGGTAGGGAAGATAAGAAGAGATCATAATAGAATTGAACCTTCTTCATCTTCTAAATTTTCTTCTACATGCACCGCTAATCCTATGGTGCAAAAGCTAGCAAATGAATTTCTAGCTCTGAAAAAGCAAATGTCACAAGGGATGTTTTCTCCTTCTTCTTACTAGGATATACCAAGGAGGACATTTCCCAACCAGTCATATTAGGGTAATGCTTCCAGAAATCAAGGGCAACCAAATCACCTTCCTCCCCCACTAGGGAAGCTTGCCATTGAAGCAGCACCAGCTAACTTAGCAGTTGGTTATCTTGAAATTGAATCTAATTTTTTTTCTCTAACCTGAGTTGAACCAAGAAGATGATGTTGATCTCTTTGCAGAAGGCCAATAAGAATCAACTAGTGACTCTAACATTGGTTTCCTAAATTATCAGGATGAACCCAGAAGTAAAGGAGAAGCATTTGATGGATCATACACAGTAGTTACCAAGTCTCAAAACTAGTCAGCTCAACAAGCTAATAAAGGAAAAATAGGGGAGGAATTATACCTAGTAATTTTAATTGCTAAACAAGGAACTTCGTTGTCTTTTCAATCGAAGAACCTGATGAGTAATAAAAAAGTAAGTACCTCAAATATTCTTTCACCTTCTACTTCAAATTCACAGACTAGTCCCACACCTGATAAAAACTAAATTGTGGATTACCTTCCTCTATTGCTAATTCATTTTAGTCAATTGATATAATTGACCATGCTAAGAAGACCAAAATTCAAATGTCTGAGTTTGAATTCTTGCAATCCAATCATGAGTAGTTGGATAGGTTAGTTCAATGTGTCAAACATAAAATCATCCTTGTAGGACAATTTTTTTTGAATGTGACTCCTATTCCCCCAAAGAACACATATACCTGAAATAATCTTGTGATCACTCCTCCAGCTACCCTTGGTAAGATAGAGTCATTTTATGTTTCCCTACTGATAAACGGTCATCATCTAAACAATTACATTATCAACTCAGGAGCTTCTGACAATGTCACACCTACCAAGGTGACAAAATCTCTTGGTTTCATGCTGATTAAGACCTTTGGGAGATGTTTCTCCATGGAAAACAAATAAATACCTCTACTAGGACAAATCAAAGATGCTCAATTTGCATTTGCGGCCTTCCCAGACAAGAGAATCAAAATGATAGTTTTGATGGCTGATGTCCTAGCCTCCTATGGCATTCTTGTTGGAAATTTTTTTACAAGGATGTTGGTAAAGAATTGAGCATGTACTTGTCTGAGGTGAGGATCCCTGACAAAGGTGTTATGTAAAAACTACTTCCTGAGAAGGAGATAAAGTACATTGTCACTCAAACTTCAGCCCGTGAAGCTCAAATTCTATTTGAGTCTTCAAGAATGGGTAATTACTTCTTGTCTACTAAAGACATTCCTATTTCAATAGACATAAGCTTACTAAGTGACAATCCCAAAAATTTAGACAAAACATCAAAAGAATTAGCAAGGCACAATACACATGAAAAGGGATCTTCCCTTCATGATGAAGAAAAATTTGAAAGAAGATAAAATTTTGATGATGTCTAGATTATGGAATTAGATGGCAGTAATTCTTCTACTAGTTCTAGAGCTAGAGTTGTTTTAATATTTCTCCAAGGAGATATTTTTCCATATGCATATAAGTTTTAGTTCAATAACACTAACAACACTACTAAGTATGAATCACTCTTACTTGGTTTAAAGGCTACTCAAGATAAAGCTGTTAAAATCCTTCATGCCAAAGGAGACATTGAGCTTGTGGTTTATCAGGTGAAGAACCTGTATCAAATCAAGAATGAGAGATTGTGACATTATCACAATTTGGTGTGGGACTGTATTGAAATCTTTGATGCTTTTAGTATTTTTTTCATGCCCAAAGAACTCAACAGTCATGTAGATTCATTGGTTGTCTCTACAACTCTCTTTGTCCCTTACTAAGATTTAAAGAAGATAAGTACACTATCGAGTTGGTCTTTCAACCAAGTGTACCTATGCTAACCATTAGTAGGTGTTCAATGGCAAAAACCAAATCATTGATTTTTTAGAACAAATACATAGCTTTGAAAAGCTTTATTTTAAAGGTAGTGAATCTCCACTACAGGAATCAGATTTGGAAACAAATTTAAAAGATGATGAAGAGTTCCTTCAGCTCAAAGGGAATAAAATTCCCAAAGGATTAGTTTCTCTTGAGAAACTTTTTGACAAGCATGATAGGTATGTCAAGGAATAATAAATGGATTCAAAATCCTCCAAGGATTTTGATCAAATTAATTAAGAGTATAGAAGATAATCCAAAAATGGTCAGCATTGGGAATTGTTGTACCCCTAATGAAAAACTCAAATTCATCACTCTGCTTTGCCATTACATTGATGTTTTGACATATTCATATGATGATTTGAAACCTATCAGACCTGAAAAAATCTAGCATGAAATTCCTCTCAAGATTGGGTTGCTACCTCACAAGTAAAAGCAAAGGTAGTACAACCCTAGGATATTAGGCATGATTCTTTTTGAGATACAAAAAACGTTAAATGCAAGAATGATTTTCCCAATCCATCATTCCACCTGGATTACGAACATAGTCCCTGTGAGAAATAAGAATGGAGAAATTTGCTTGTGTGTTGATTTTAGAAATTTGAATCAGTCATCTTTAAAAGACAACAATCCCCTGCCCATCATGGATCAACTGCTGTAGACAGCGACTGGCACTGAGATGTTATCAATGCTAGATGGTTTTTTAGGGTATAATCAAGTGGAAGTTAGTGAAGTAAACCAATATAAGACTAATTTCACAATGCTTTAGGGCACTTTTGCATATCACAAAATTCATTTTGGCTTGATCAATATTGGCACCACTTTTCAGAGAGTGATGGATCTTTCTTTCGAAAATAAAATGGGGAAGTTCATTGTGGTATACCTTCATGACTTGACAGTATTTTCTAAGCATCATCCTAATCATGTGCATCATCTACAATAAGTGTTAGAGTGATGTAGGCAAAATGGTATTTCTATTAATCCCAAGAAATCAATTTTTGGGGTCACAAAAGGTAAACTTCTTGGTCACACTATGTCTTGAGAAGGCATAAAGATCGACCCAAAAAGGGTTAAATCCATTCAAGAGCTTGCTCTTCCTCCTAGTAAGACCATAGTCCACTCTTTCTTTATAAAGGTAAATTTTTTACGAAGGTTCATTCCTGAATTCATAGAGAAAGCTCACCACATTGTCAATATGATGAAGGGCAAAGCCACTTTTAGCTAGACTAAAGAAGGCAAATCAACATTTCAAGACATCAAGGAAGTTATTGCTCATGCCTCAATTCTAGTTTGTCCTAATTACACCAAATACTTTGTAATGTACAGCTATGCTTTTAAACATACGCTTTCAACCATCTTGGTTCAATAGAACAAAGAAGGTGTGGAATCTCCCATATCTTTCATGAGTCACCCTCTCAAAGCTCATGAGTCGAAGTATTCAACCATGGAGAAGCATGCTTATGTTGTGGTAAAGGTGGTAAAACATTTCCATTTTCACATCTTGAACTCACACACTATTTCTTTAGTTCCTGATACAACAATCAAGTCCATACTAACTCAATAGGAGTTTGGAAGCAAAAGGAGCAATTGGATTTCCAAAATCCAAGAGTTTGATCTTGTTATCAAACCAACGAAGCTTGTGTGGGGAAGAGGTATCTACTAATTAATTGTTGATAACACACTAGAAGAAGTAGAGCATGAAGAAATAAAAGTTGAATACATGCCAACAGTTCTCTTTGTCACCTCTACGAATGAGTAGTATTCGAATATTGTTCATTTCCTTACCTATGGTGAGTGTCTTGCTCACTTGTCTCATAAAGAAAAGAGGACTATTAAATTGAAAGCTACCAACTTTATCTTATGGGACAACAGTTTGTATAAGAAGAACCTTGATGGGGTATTCATTCACTACATGGATAAAGCTTAGTAAAACAAACTTTTGGAGTCCTTCCATAATTTGGCTTGTGGAGGACATTTTTCTACCCCTGTGACTGCCCATAAGATCTTGCAAGCTAAGTAATATTGGCCTACTTTGTTTCAAGATTCATATGCTTGGGTGTGTAGATGTGAGTTTTGTCAATAGTTCATTGGCAAACCTAAGTTGGTTACATTGCATCTCAAGCCTGTGGTGATAGAAGAGCCTTTTCAGCAATGGGAAATTGATTTCATTGACACTATAAATCTATCCTCAAGTGTTGGACATGATTATGTCCTTACATCCATAGACTACTTTACCAAGTGGGTGGAAGCCATCATATTCAAGCATGCTACTTTAGAAGTAGTATGTAATTTCCTTAAGAAAAACATCATTTCTAGGTTTGGATTCTGAACCAAGATTGTAATAGATAATGCAGCCTATTTCTCTTCTCATGAGATTACTCAGTTATATTACTATTATGGGATTATTCTCTCTCACTCTTCTAGCTATTATCCATAATAAAATGGTCAAGCAAAATCAAGTAACAAGAACTTGGTGACCATTATCAGGAAGCTAGTGGATGACAATCAAAGAACATGGCATAAAGCATTGCTTGATGCTTTATGGGTAGATAGAATTACACCCAAGAGGGAGATAGGTATGTCCCCATTTCAACTTCTATATGGTATGAATGCAAAGATACCAATCACCTTAGAATTACCAACATTAAAATTAGTAAAGGCAGTGGAAGATTAAACTTTTGAAATTTCCATCAACAAAAGGATCATATGCCTGATTGAAATTAATGCACAATGAACTATGGTGGTGGACCAAATTGTTGTGCATCAAATTTTTGTGAAGAGACTCTTCAACCAAAAAGCAAGGATCCATAATTTTTAGATTGGAGATCAAGTCTTTTGTGGGACAAGAGAAGAGAACCAAGAGGAATGCATGGAAAATTGGATTCCTTGTGGAGAGGCCCATTCACCATTTGTCATTCATCATTTAAATGGTCAAAATAGTTTCTTTCTAGAATATCAAGATGGAATGCCATTTGCTCTACCTCACAGTGGGCAACATCTAAAGCACTTCAATCCTTGAAGTATCAGATAATTCCATTTGTATATATGCACATATTTCTTTGTTTTGTGTTTTTTATTTATTTATTATGCCATTTAGTTTTTGGCACCTTTCTTTTTGGGTAAGCATGACTCCATAGCCCAATGGTATAAATGAAGGTAGTGAGATTCTAGTTTCTACTCCCTTTAATTGCTTCAGTCTTCAATCGATGGAAGCTCCCCAATTAGAGCTAGCTATTGTTCTCAAAATTTGTCACTTACTTTTGTGGACAACATATCAACCATTTTGGTCTTGTAGACCAAAACTCTCTCTTTTATTTCTCAAAAATGTTCTGAGAAGTTAAGTTTTCCAAATATTCAAGCCTTTTTAGCTAAGGAAGTCATAGGTTCAACATGCCATCTTTCTTCAAATGAAGTTCAAAACACTTAGGGCATTTCCTTAGTGTTTTGAGGAAGGTTCGACACTGAGGTTCAATCAAAAGACTTAACGGTGGGCTTCAAAGAAGAGAATGAACCACGTTGAACCATTGAACCATTGAACTCCACCTCTAAAAGGTTAAAAGGTTCAACGAGTTTGAAAGTCTTAAAAAAAGAAGGATTCGAAGAGTGAAGATTGAACTGTTAAACCATTGATCCTTAAACCAAAAGAGTTCAAAGCTTCAATGAGTTCAAAGGTTTAATGACTTAGACAGACTTATAAAATCTAGAGATTTCGAAGCTTCAAAGAAATCAAAGAAATAAGATTGAGCCATTGAACTGTTGAACCTTGAACCAAAATGGTTCACAGGTTAAACAAGTCTGATAAGTTTAATGGACTTAGAGAATAAAAGGTTTCAAAAAAAGAGAATGAATCATTAAACTATTGAACCTTAAACCCAAAAGGTTTAATAGGTTCAAAAAGTTCAAAGTTCAAATGAAAGCTTTGAGCGAATGAAAGAAGCAAAAGATTCTAGAAAGAATTTCAAAGAAATGTTTCAATTGAATACAAAAAAGAGAGTGAACACATCCCTTTAGAAAGCATTCAATCATCGAACCATTGAACCTTTAAACCTTTTAACTAAAAGAGTTCAAGGTTCAAAGAGGTTCAAAGCAACTAGTGACATCCCCATGGATGTCAAATTTATGGTGATGGAATAACTATTGATTTTCAAAAGACATGAGAACAAACTCAGTGACCAGCCAAGGAAGGAGCAGAAGAAGCTAATAGAGGAAGCGAGAAGATAGCCTCAAGATCTCAGATTGCTAAAAAGAGACAAAACATGGCAAGGAAAGAGAGAATGACTACATGAAATCTAAAAATATCTGCAAGAGATTTATTTTTAGTAGGTGGAATAGTCCACCAAGTGGACATCAAAAACATAAAACATTAAATGGCACAACCTATTTTTCTTCATTAAGTAAAAGTGAATAGACAACATGTAAACATCATAAAGAAGACCAGACAATCCATGCTTAGCAGGAGACATTTGAAATGATTCAAAATGTTAAAGTCAAGGTCGATGACCTATTCTAGCATGGCCTTTTTTCATAAATAATCAATGCATTTAATTTAGCATTGGGCCATTTTCATGAAAATAAGCACCCAAGTCTTTCTTGTGATGCTATATATTGTAATCTCTCATTTTGTATGGAGGAATCTCTCTATTATCAGAAGCAAAGCTCTACCCAAATTGAAAGGCATTCCTGAGACTTTGAGCTCAGACTATTAATCATAATTTGTTATGTGAATGAGAAAGCAAGTGACCTTTCAGACTTTGTGTTGAAATAGCTTGTGTCATTTATGAAATTGTTCTTATGTATGTTTCCTAAATACAATCTTGTTCATTTAATCAAACAAGCAGAACAAGTGGAAGTAAGCTGGAAGATGTCCTGAAGTTGACTGTGGGAGACTTTGTGTTAATATAAGTGTCTTCAGTTTGTGTTTTGTGTAAAGGATACTGGAGAGACTTTGAGCTCCCCTTATCCTTCATAACCATTTACCCTATTCTAATTGAAGTTGAGACTTTGGGATAAACTTCAAACTACTATGTTACTTTGTCCTTGTCAGTAGGAGAAGTAACGAAAGATTTTGTGCTTTCATGTGTTTCTTGTGGTTACAATTACTACCCAGGAAGTCTTCCTCTAGTTTTTTGAATATCACTTCTGAAAGAAGAGAAGTGCCTTTCAACCATTACCCAAGAATTCTCCTTTGTTCTGTGAACATCATCTCTGAAAAAAGATAGATGGATGGTATGATTTTACCCCTATGTGTATATTCAACTTATATATATATATATATATATATATATATATATATATATATATGGAACCTCTCCTTGCTGAGAGGAGAGATTTGTCTCAATCCAGCTGTGGTCGCCACATCTATTTTGTTATATAAATCTCCTTATGATGTGGTTGATGTACCTATTTTGTCATCAGTCAGTTGGTGACAAAATATTCACCCAATAGCCTTCATGGAAGCTATTGAAACCAATGTCCTATACTTCTATTAAGGTATAGTAATCAAATTTGGGGTGCCTTCTACACTTATCTCAAATAATGCAATGACTTTCCTTAGTAATAGAATAAGTGAGTGGGCTATGAAACATGGATTTCACCTAAGTACATCCTCAAACTACTATTCTCAATGAAATAGACTAGCTGAGTCCACAAATAATAATATCATTAAAATTATCAAGAGGACTATGGAGGAAAATCAAAGAACATGACACACAAAGTTGAATATAACCTTATGGGTTGATAGGATGACTCCTAAAAGAGCCACTGAAAAATCACCATACATGCTTGTCTATGGAAAAGAAGATGAGATACTCATCTTTCTTTAGTTAATAGATCTAGAGCTTAGACATCATCTTGAGATGATGGATAATGTTGCCATGGAGATTAGACAAGCTAATTTGATGGAGCTAAAAGAAACAAGAGATCATGTCATGCATACTATGGAGTCCCATGAAATTCATACCAAGAGGTACTTTGAAAAGAAAGCTATTCCAAGAGCATTCTAGGAATGTGACCTTGTGCTCAAATGGGATTATTATAGGGCCAAGACGAGAAGACACACATAGTTTGACACTTTATGGAGTGAGACCTATGTTATTACTCATTGTAAGAAACATAATTATTTTTAGATCTCAAAGTTGAATGGAGAAGTACATATCCCAGTCAATGGAATACACCTCAAACATTATTATTGAGGTCATCTTTTCTCCTCTTTTACATAATAGATTATGATTTGATTTCTCTAAGTGTTTTTATCACATGTTTGCTTTATTGAGTGTGTTCCTTGTATTGTTGTGTGTCTCTTATTTTGTTTGTGTTTGTAAGGTATTTTAAGTTTCATTTTTTTTTCAAAATCCAATGTCATATGTATATGAAGGTAAATACAACTGATATATTAATCAATCCTATATCAGAGAAGATAAATCCTACTTATCCTTATAATTGTTGATACATTAGATATTCGAGGTCATGACCAATATGAATCCACTAGATCTAACCAAGGGATATCTTACCAAAATAATATCACTAGAGAGGGTTACAAAGCCTCTAGCCAAGAAATACTATTTAATAACCCTATCTATGTCCTATGCTTTCATATTCACAAAGTAAATAAAAAGTATAGTAAAATCTAACCTAGTGTTCACCAAATATTGTGGGACAAAGTGGGGGTAGTAAACATAAAAATTAAACATGCATAGAATATGTATACTCACATCAATGTATATGAAATCCCAATGCATGGGATATAAGTACAAATTTAAATCTATCTACTCTTATAAATGAGGAGCAAAGTTAGGGATACTTACCTTTGAATACAAATCCATTAAGCCTCAATCTTTCCCTTGGCCAAGGTGCTTCACAAGAAGTTATTTTGGTATGTAAGGATAACAAGGATAGGTCAGATCTAGGCTACATAACTTCTCTATGCCTCCAAAAGACTTCTCCATAAGATAAAGTCTGTATCTCCAAATAAAGTATTAAAACCTTAATCTATGTTCCTCTAATAGAATGGTGGATTAGTAGATGTGAAGTATGTTGTTGTTATTATTATTGTTGTTGTTGTTTTTGTTGTTGTTGTTGTTTTTGTTGTTATTATTATCTTCCTCTCATAAATGATGGAAATGAATGAGTATATATAATTGAATCTAACCCTAAACCTTTCTAAAATTTTAGTTGACAGGGTCAACCCAATCGACTCTATATTGTTAGTTATTAAAAATAAGTTAGGTCCCAATATAGATCAACCATAGCTGAGCTAGACTTGTAACATTCTTTAATAATTTAAATACAAGTTTGTCCTAGGTTGATGGTGTAATTTAAACTTTCAAAAAGGGTTTTAGGATTAGGAATGTGTTAATAAAGGTGGTGAAATACTTGGATGATTATATATGACAGGAGATAAGGTTTAGGTAAGTACATAGGAGAAGCTTATGTAGATATCAAGTGGTAATATATTGGAAAACAATCCTACAAAGCACTAATGGTCTACACACCCCTTTTTTGGTGTACCCTTTAAGGTAGACACGTAGAGAGATTGAGACTTGATAGGTTCCTACAAGAGAAAAAATATTAATAATTGATAAAATTTGAAAATATTATGTGTATACATATGCTCCACTTTAATCTCATCACATGTCACATAGGTGCAACAAGGGATGGTGATTTGAGAAAAGAACATAACAACACATAACACTAAAGCTGAATAAATTACAATAAAAATGAAATAAGATAAATGAATGTATAGAATTGAAAAACACATACATTTACTTACCTTAGTGATATAGATAAAAAAAAAATGAAGTGAAAGAAATGTGAATGTATCTAATGTAGGGAACATTAGGAAAACTTTTAGAAATTAGTGAAAAAGAGAAAAAAACAAAAATAAAAAAAATTAAATATACATGTAATATGTAAAAATATTCTCTATGACAACAAGATTCTAGAAGATATTATGGTTTAGAAAAAGAGCTAGTAGAAACAAAGATTTGGGCAACAAATGGAATCTGGTGGTAAATATTTGATAGGTAACTAATTTTGAATAGTAAATATAGATAGTGTGAAAAATCATTCATTTGTTATTTTTTCTATCTTGAGAAAACAAATCTCTAAGAGACCTAGTTCGAGACTAGAGATCAACCATGGTGAGGAGATGACAACTTAGATGGGGAGGCTGCCTAGCATCCACAACGAGTGCAACACATGTAAGTAAACATGAATTTCAAATTTTTTGATTAATTTTATTTGAATTTAAGATAAATATATAAACTTAATTGGTAGGAAAATTATGGGCATTGAAATTGACCCTAGGAAATTTGTAAGTAGACTAGGGGCATACTAGGGTATTTGTTAGGAAAAATTTGGACCAATAAATGCCTAAGTCATTTATGGTAAATGGTCAAAATTTACTGTAGGGAAAGAACATCATCAACCTAATCAACTCGATTTTTAAGGAGAGAATAAAATAATGGGTTGACTACATAGTCGTGGTCTGACATAGTGTTGTTAAAGGTGGTTTATTATATAGCAGTAGGCCAATGTAGTCTTAAATGAGAAGATGGCTGACTATGTACTTTTTATCTAATGTAGTTGGTAGTAAGTGGCTAAAAAAAATTTCTAAAGAGGGTTGAATGTGTACCAAAAGGGCCGATGTAGTATTCTAGAGATAGGAAAGGGATTATTTAATATTAATTAGGCCAATATAGTCTGAAAGAAAAATGTTATTTTAGTATCAAATGGGCCAGTGGTGTAGAAAAATAAGAAACTAAATCAAATGAGTTGATGAAGTAGTTAATTTTAAATTTTTGATAATATATTTTAATTATTTATGACATGAAAATTTGATACATCCTTTGTTATTTTATTTTTTTCAAAGATGATATAAATATAGGTGCCTAGTAGATGCATCATGGCTACCATATATATGAGATTGTTTGACTGAAGTGGATAGAATTTGACTGGTCACCTTGGGATTTGATGGCATCATGGAGATGAGATGGATACCTTTGATTTTTGGTATCATTGTAATGTTCTTAGGAGCATGGGAATGATTGACCAAAATTTTCCAATGGGAGGTGGATGGGGACACCACTAAGATAGGAATTATTTTAGATAATGTTCATGCATTATTTGGACTTATGATAGGTGGGACATTGGTAATTATGGATACACTAGAGTTTGAGAATGAGAAATGATCATTATCCCATTGGGATACCTACTCAAATAGGATACACCCTAGGTTGAGGGTGATCTTATTTGATGTTTACATTGTAACCATTATAGACATTTAGAAGGTAGCTATAAGAGTTGTGATAGCACAAGTGTTGTGTTATAAATCAGATGAAAAGGTATCATTATATGCAATATCCTTGTGCCAGTTCATATTATATTAATGATCACTTTACAATTTTAGGGTTATCATCTGGGTCTAACTTATTCATGATATATATAGAATGCTATTAAAATGGCAAAAGACAATGGGATTGGTAATTGTTATTAATGCATGGATGTATGAGAGGTTCCCTATATATTAGTTGACTGAGTTACCCCATATAGTCAATGATAGGTTTCTTTAGGTCTTATAATAGATACAAGACCATGTAGTCAAAACCATGCCCTTGTGCCATCATTATAGAGTATTACATGAGGGCAAATCATGTGGTAGTTCTACACTCACATAGCTACCATATGTGCTAGTTGGTATATCATTATTATAGGGTTGGCATGGGTGTAGATCATAGGCTATTACAATTCATGGGTGGAATCACATCTAGTGGTGCACATACTAGGATAGCTAAGAATCCTACATCTAATGGTGCCTCTAGTAGTTCCTTTTTATTGGGCATGACATGATTGGGAGATAAGAGGGAGAGGAGGTGGAGGGGTACCTATAGAGATATCGATGATCATGCCTTAGCATGCTAGACCATATGTTGGTTGAGCATGACAAAAGGAGGTAACATAGCCAACATGGGAGATGTGATGGATGTGGATGTAGGAGAATAATAAGAAATATAATAGAGGTAATAGTGACCACTGCATCCTCATTAGATATGTAAGCACCATTAGTGTGAGGAGACACAAGCATTATTTATTACATAGAGGGATCTAATATCCACTTCAAGATGAATTTGGTCCATAATGACACCCTTGATGAGAGGATCATATTAGGATCATGTGGTGAATCTTGGATTTGTACTAGTGCAGAGGCAACTGATAGAGGAGGTTCTCGATCCATGAGTATATGGGTAGATCATGATCAACGACACTAACACTAGTGAGAAATATTTTAAATGTGATTTAAGTTTCTGATTTAGGACACTAGTTATATTGAGATTATGGTAGATAAATGATTTCAGATATATTTGTGATCTAATGTCTATCTAGTCTTAGTTTTATAGATCCTATGATAGAGGAGAATAGATGTGGAGGATTATTTATGGATACACACCATGATATCTATGATGGAGTTTTGGTTCCATATGACCCTACTATTATGGATGTTCATGAGGTTTCATTTTCCCCAACCCAGGAAAACTAGTTTAGACTAGTAGGAAAGGTCTCAAGGTAGCGACATGCACACAACAATGGGATAAAACCACCAACAGGGGTTGAAACAAGAGAGGCACAGGCCTGATAGGCCTTAGCATAGGAAAAATCCATGCATATATAACCACTATCCAACTAGGATAGGTATAAGCCAAGGTGGTCAATATACAAGGATAGGTTATTTGATTAACATCACAGATTGCCTCTTTATAATTCACTATTTAGAGGGGAGAATCATAGGCATCGATGCGTATCATGGCTAGGCCACATGATGTACATGATAAAGTATAATCTTAGAGATAAAGCTATTATATTTTGTACTTTGTATTTTATAAAACATGTGTGTGTGTGTGTGTGTGTGTGTGTGTGTGTGTGTGTGTGTGTGTGTGTGTGTGTGTGTGTGTGTGTGTGTGTGTGTGTGTGTGTGTGTGTGTGTGTGTGTGTTTAATTGATCTCATGATTTATACATGGATTTGGATGTACATGCATGGCTATATTTTTTTCTAGCACATTTATTTATATTTTTTATGTATGCTATGAAAAATATATGATGTATGTTTTATTTTCTAGAATTATGTGATACACATGCATGGTTAAAAAGAAAAAGACAAAAATAATTTGGAAAAGTATAATTAATCAAAAAAAATGTAATAATACACACTATATCACAATGGGAAATGTGTACAAACAAAAGATGAATAAATATAATAAACCAAAGCTGGTAAAAAGGGATAATTTTTATTAAACCATGTAAAATATTTGCATCAAGTTAAAACAAATAAAATCTCACTATATCATGTTGGGAAGTATGAATTTTTTTAAATAAAATGTAAGGTATATGAAAAACCAATGGAATAAAAACAAAAAAATTAAATCAATCAATCATATTAAATCATGTTAGGAAGTATTAAAAAAAGACAAAAATGTAAAATTATGATTTAAATTATTCATATTAATTCAATCTGGGAAGTATGAAAATTTAATAAAATGGTTGTAATTATACATGCAATAAAAAAATAAGAAGATAAAAGTGAAATATTATTGAAGTAATCATAAATTATACTAAATCAAGTTGAGAAGCATGTCAATGCCATGTAAATCATAATTGAGCACTACTTATCTCAAATTTGACACATCTAATTGTGACTTGGTTATAATAGGAATTGGTTATTGGAATATTTTATGAGGAGATCTTGGTCTTATCCATGGTCTTATACTTCAACTCATAAAGGGAACACTAATGAGGTAAAATAAACTAGGGGAATAATTTTAAAAGGATTTGTGTAATGTGGTAATTTATGAGGAGGGCTTGGTCCTATCTATGGTCTTACACTACAATTCACAAAGGGAAAACATAGGGAAATGATCAGTTAAAAAAAATTCTCAAGGGGAAATATTAGGAATGTTGAAATGAAGGAGGGAATGTAAAAATTTTGACATATGAGTTTATGAGAAGACCTTAGGAAACATGAGGCAAACTAGGTATGTATGAGAGACACTAAGATTCTAGTGATCAACAAAATACAAAGGATTCCTAGTCACAATAATCACAAAGTTATATAGGAAAATATGTGAGATACTAATATTAATTCATGTTGGTTATATGAACAAGAAAAGGAAAATGGACCTACCTTCCCACAACATGTTCCTTATTCCTTAGGACCTCTTATAAATCCATCAGTCTACTATGAAGATTGGGTACTTGTGTGAGAAAGTAGGTAACACTAAAAACATTTTTTTAAATTATCCTTTCCCAATCTACTTGTCTATCACACCCCAATGTACCTTGACTCTATTATGATGCCAAATATGGAGTTTTAGATTAAATTAGAAAGAGGAGGTTTGCTATGAATCACATCTTTTAGTTTGATTTGAATTTTAAAATTTGTATGTTTCCTTTTATATCATTGCATGTTATTTAGATTATTTGGCTTTTGAATGTTATGGTTTTCATAATTCCTCCTCAATATGGATTTAGAATAGTCAACATGAATGATAAAATTTATACACACAAATGAGATTTTGACTTTGGTTAAAGGAAGCTGAGTGTCCAAATATATGAATGACTAAACACTTAAGCTTACCTATGAACTAGTATGTAATCTCAAGTTTCAACTATATGTATGATTAGTATGCGAAAGGAGATAAATGAATAAAGGAAGATCCAAAGTAGATATATAAAATAGGATTAAAATGAGATGAATTATTTTATAATTAATCACATGGTGAGGAAATATTAATAATGGGATTAAGGTTTGTATATCCAAGTCATAATAATAATTATGTGAGTTGTTGAGATAAGGTATCAAACAATCATTTATAAAAGAAAAATACATTCATGAAAGAAATAAAATCATAAATATAAGAGTGAAATCATGAAAATAAGGAAAATGAACCATAATAAAATATTAAATTAAATGAAACCATTTACAACACATAATGCATAATATAAATATCCATGTGAAATAGATAGGTGAAACTACATTTGACACATAGTCAAATGATATAAAAAATTGGATCATAAATCTAATCTAAAATCATAATGAAGAACAAAGTGAAGGAACACCATGTCATGTTAACAAATACTAATAATTTTATCAACAAATATTATCCATGAAATCTAAAATATCTCTATAAAGATGGATCCTAACTGTAGCCAGAGTCTCATCTATCCTTATGGAAAGCTATGCAAAGACCTATGTTTGAATCTACTCAATATAAAATTTAAGCATAGATGAAGGATCATTCTCATGAGGGATCTCATAAATATAATAAAAAAGGATATAAATAGGTGTTAAAACATTAATGGTAACTATAGGACAAGAAGGAGACACTACTAGTGGAGAAGGAACCATGGGTGGGTAAGGAACCATAGGTGGTGAATAAGTCACAAGTGGGGAAGAAGGTTCCCTAGGTGAATATGGGGGAGACTTCTTAAGTGGGAAACTTGTGGAAAAAGGAATAGTTGGTATAGAACTAATTAGAAGGTGATCATGAATGTGCTGTTGGATAATATGATAATGATCGTTATGATGGGCACCACACTAGTGCCAAATACAATATACCTCCCCATATTTAGGGATATACTTAGGTAGAAACTCAAGAGGAGGTATATCCTTGTATTTGGGCTGAGAAAAGGGGGGATAAAATGTGTTAATATATTATTGAAGCTTTTAATAATGGGTGGAAAAATGATTATTGGTGCCATGGAAGTAATAGATATTCTTGTTAGTAGACTTTGGTGGCCTACTAATGGAAGGGGTAGAAGGAGAAACTAAAGAAGGTTGATGTAATTGGCACACTCTAATCCAATTATCAAAAACTTTAAGGATATCACAATAAGGTTGATTATCTCATTGATCAAGCATGGGATCAAACTATGAAAAAGGAAGAAGTCCATCGCCAAGGGAAGGTAAGGCTGGTGTATAAACCATGCTAATCTCATTTGAAGGTAAACTAGGATCAGAAATAAGATGATGCTTATCTAAAGGTAGAGTAGGAGTAAGAACTAGACTAATATTAGATGAGGCTAAAGTGAGATGTGCATAAGGATTAAGATCAATAGCTTGCATCTCTGGGGCAAGTAAACTATAAGTATCTTGGTATATATAAAAATGGTAAGGACTAGTCATGGCATGATCTATGAGCATGCTTCTAAGAGAAACTACTGAAAATAGAGGTGTATCATGTAATAATTCCATCTATACCCTATGAAAAATAGGAAGAATGTTATAATTAGGCACTATTAAATAATTAATATGAATAAAAATACTCACATAAATAAATAAGATATCAAATAATCTCTACATTTCTTGCCTAGACATATCATCCTAGAAATGGATCATCTAAAGCATAACTAACATCATAATCAAGTGTATGCAGTTGATGGTGCATGTAGGTATGATATTATCATCAAAATTCACATGATGAATAAAATGTCTAGTCGTGTTTAAGACCTCATGTATGTCATTGATAAGAGGTTGATGGGATCAAGGTCATAAAGATGGCAGAAGTTAGGTGTTGATATGAGGGGATAAATCATAATTTTTGATCTTGAGGCTATTCTCATCCATCTCATCATCATTGGAGATGAGGTTAGGTTTTATGTTTCTAATGATTTTAGGGTGAGCATTATAACTTCTATTAGATTTTATAAGATAATTTAAATGTTGATATTCCCTAAATGGGATACTAGGTAAGTGTTCTATTGACCAGATTTGATTTTTAGGTTAAACTGGGGCACCCCTAGGTTAAAAAATTGACTTTTAAGTGTTTTATGGGGTTTAATATTTTTTAATAAGGTATATAATAGGTCATTTAATGTTATTCAATGTTATATTATCCTTGGTCACTTATTTTATTAGCCAATATGTCCTTTTCAATCATTTTAGTGGTCAAAATTGAGCATTTAATGATTTGTACAGGTTTATTGAGAAATGTGAAGATTAAAAAATGTGATTTCAGGTCCCACGTGTTATTATTGGTCTTAAGTAACTGACATAACTAAAAGTGATAGGTTCATTAGAAGAAAATGTAATTTTCTTGAGAAAAAAGAAGAAAATGGCACTTGTATAGCTCATTAGGAAGTGTGCCACCTAGGAAAAGCTCATGGAACATCATTTAAACTTCCCCAAATGAATATTAACATTTTTTTCTCTGTAAGTGTCATTTTTGTCCCAAAACCATTCTACTCCATTTTTGCTTTCCTAGACATGCAGAAGTGACTTTTAGGTTTTTACTCAGTACAGATAGTTGAGGAGGTTTCAAGTCAAATGCTTCTATAATATTATAGTAAACCTAGAGAAATTAATTTAAATATAATTATTTTTAATAATGGTGGCCTATGCTTCATGATCCATCCTAAAGAAGTTGACTATAATTTCTTTCCTGATGTTTCATATAGCTTATGTGTTTTACATTGATTTGAGAAATTATGTATGAAACGGTTGTTGAGGTGGAATCCATAGGATTTTTTATCTATTCTAAAATTCCCTCCATGATTATTTTCAAGTTTAAAGTTGATTTTATGATCAAATCATCTTGGTTTTGTAAACTAGTCTTATGTGGGATGACAAGCCTATTCTCACCATTTCCAAATCTTCATTATTTGAAAATGTATTTAAAGAGTGGTAATATTTATATCTTAATTTTTTAAATGTGATATAGTTCCCTTCCTCCATTAAACATTCATTATATAATAAATCTTCATAGTTGCAGTCATATGCAAGAAAAAATAGTCAGTCTACCATGGATAACTCATCTACAAGTGATTTGAACGAAGTTTTCTCATTGAGAGGAAGGTTTTGAAGTTGGTTTAAAATGATTTAAAATATGTAAAGTGTATTTGGAGATACAAAATAGTTTCAAAACTCATGAAAGGGTTAAATCATGCTCACTACCCATCACAATAACCTT
This sequence comes from Torreya grandis, assembly GCA_037957365.1. Lineage (NCBI taxonomy): Eukaryota > Viridiplantae > Streptophyta > Pinopsida > Cupressales > Taxaceae > Torreya > Torreya grandis. Next base: position 2,361,749 of record JARHVA010001114.1, on the reverse strand, counting down.
ACTACATACAAACTTGAAAAGACACCTTCAGGTGACATCAATAGAGATATGAGGGTATTTAAACATAGAATATTGGAAAGGTTTGAACCCTCTTGAGGTCATGGTATGGTTATACCATCATGATAGACTTATTTGGATTGATAGGTTGATAGATTGATGTTGAGAATGACTTCAAAAAACAAGATTGTTTCAGGCCCACAGTCCCTAAAAGGGAAAATAAAGGTCCATGGATTTTGGGAGATAGCATAAAACATGGTTTCAAAGACTTTAAATGAATCCCAATTACTTAATCCTATATTACATATATATGTATATCACTTTTCAAGAGACATAAGATAGATGACAAAGGGAAAATATTTATTAGGAGGTCTACGGTTTCTTGTAAACCATTAAAACCAGATAGTAATGTCTACATAATTTAAATATGTGAGATGACCTTTGTCACAAAAAGTTTAGAGTTGACCTTACCACCATGTTAGAGTGGCTTTAAATGGTAAATGAGACACTTATGACCTAAATACTATCAAGATAAGATTATAAGTGATGTCATGTCCTTTAACACACCTATCAGTCAATACAATAATCTAAATGCACACCTACAGTAGGGGCAGAGAGAAAGAAGGTTAGAATTATTAAAGGGAAAATAATCCAAAAATTTTCATGTGTGTGTGTGTGCGTGCGCATGCTCAATAGATTATAAATCATAAAATAAAGATCAATAATGGATATAAGCATCAATTAAAGGCCTAGGTCACATAATACGCATCATATAGGACCTTTGGTTGATATCTTTTCCAAGTATTTGTCATGGAAATTCATGGTGTAAGTGGCTCAGATAACTATGAAATGGTATTAATAATTTAAATATAACCCCACACCAATGAAAACATCTCCAAAAGTGACTCACACCTACATCCAAGCCTAAAAGAGGAATACAAAGTCAGCAGACCCTATTTTTATCTCATTCATTAAGTGAAATTCAAAGCATGAAAAAATCCTCTTGGTAGTTGGAGGATAAATCCAAATTATTTCAAGGTTTTAAGTGATTTTTCAAAGAATGTATAGCATAGGTTTTGGAGAGAAAAGCTACCTATAGCATCTCCTACACTCACCTGTAGGTGACTGTAGGTAGACAGTTAGCTAAGACAATATGTTAGAAAGATGTTTTAGGATAAGATTAGATTAAAAAAGGTTACCATAATTTTTTTATGATTATGAAATATTTAGGAAGGGTTTCAAACATTATATCAATCCTAGATCATACATACAAATCTATAGACCCTAAAAAAGCTCTCACATAATCAGCTGAAGGTGACTTGGACAGACAATGAACAGGTTACTTGATGTGAAAGTGTATAAATATGACATGAGAGGTAAAAAACAATGTATAATGATATAAATATATACCAATATGCCTATAATAATTGATTTTAAGATAAAACTATGCATGATAACCTACAAGTGAGCTTATTTTGAAGCAAAACACAATCAAGTATGGTATTACAGTCTTGACCAAGTGTAGGTGTAAGGGAGTATGTTTTGTGTTTTACAACATGAATATGGAGAATATAAACATAAATAAATTAAAATTATCATAATTTAATAAAATAGGGTTTATATACCCTATTCTCAATCCCAAGCAAGCAAAACATAGTCATTTTTCCAAACCCTACACAGTGTATCTTCACAAAGTTTGTTTTAGTTTTTCATGATTTTAAAGGGTATATGCATAGAATAAAAGGCTAAAATATTATATGGTTAATAATTAACAATTAATTATGTATCTAAAATATCTATTTTGTTTGTAAAAATAGGGTGAGTTCCCTATGTTTTGTCTCAAATAGAGGGCACTCCCCTCTTACACAAACCCTGGTAGTTTTGAATACAATGATGAAAGAATGGTTTGGGACCAGTATATAATTTTTTATAAGGTTTATAAATTTATTATAAACCTATAAAAATATATAAAACAAGGTAAATAATATATATTTTCAATAGAATGGCCCAAACTACAAGGTTTACAAGTAGGCCCACTAGGCAGGTTTTGGCCTAGTGCCCAAATCAAGGGTCAATTACACTTATGATCCTAATAATGATTTATAACTTGTGGATACATGTTTATGAGGACATAATATATATTTTTAATCTATTTTTATGTAGATAAAAAATTAGGAAAGTCATTTTGAGCCTTAGGTTGCAGACAAGCCTATGGAACAAGGTTTAGGCCAAGGCCAAATGGCGGGGTCATTCACATTTATAACTTTGGATATGACTTAAAATACATTTTATCATGTTTATGGGATAATATTATATTTTTTTGATACATTTTTATATATAATAAGTCATGAAAAGGTCAATTTTGGGACTTAAGGTCATTCAGGCTTGCTGGAATGTAGGAAGGAGTTTGAAAGGAGAAGTTTGAATACTCACATATTTCTTGATGATTTTAATGGGAAAAAAATAATTTAAATGATTTTATAATAGGTATTTAAATATGAATTTGTATAATTATTTTGATAATTGGATGTTAGACCTTTGTGGAGCAACCTTAAGAGTCAAAACTGTCAGAAACCCTTGCAAACCTTGATTAAGGACTAGTCTAGAGAAATGAAGATATAAATTAATTATAATGGAATATTTTAACCACAATTTTTTTTTTAATTATATATTAATTCTTAAATATAATCCACGTGATTTTTTTTGTATGGGATTGTATAGAGTGGGTGAGAAATAGGGTATTTTTTACCATTTTTTTTGTTGTGTAAGTTCTAGGAGAAGTCTAAAGATGAAACTAAATTTGATAGAAATATTAATATTTTTTATAACTACCCATATTAATTTAATTCCTTATAAAAAATCCTAAGTTCCTCAATAGTATCTCTCATATTAGCCAGTCAAAATTGGCATATCGGACAAACTATTGAGAAGTGTGAAAACTCTAAGTGAAAGTGATTTTAAAGTATCCCTAATGCTTATAATGACATGGAAGGTATTATAAATTTTATTAAACTACATAAATTGTATTTTAATTATAGAATTAATCCAAATTTTATACCAAGTGTGAAGGGTGCATGGAAGAGGAGTTTTCTTAACATCAAATGATGATAGCTCATTTTGGGATGATTCCAAATGACCAGGGATGAAAATAATTCATGGAGAGGAATTAATGATACACTTACCATTATTTACACTAATTTTAACTATTTGTGATCATTTATGATGAATTCAAAGGAGGCCAATCATGAAGGCAGTTTTCCTGAGCCAGAATGGGGAGTTTTATGCCACTTTGCAAGAGTTTGATGACTTGGATGGACACTTGTGCTTCCTGATCTTACATGTTTCATCCCATATAATTTTATCATGCATAAATAAATTATTATCTTATCTTTAAAAGTTTCCTTATGACCTTGGACTCCTCTCTTCTCCTTTCTTTCTCAAATTCTATAAGAACAAGTCATTTTGGTATTGTAATCTATGTTACACTTGAGTATGGTGAATCCCTACTCATTTTTATAACTTTTGATTAATAATAATGATAATTTTTACCTCTTCCATGACTATTCTTATTGTTTTCATTTATAATATTTTGTTTTTCATAAGTGATAAATCTTGTTTCCTTAGCATGATTGTTTCATTCTATCATCTAGTTACAATTGGAAAGCTTCTTCTTGAAGGGCATGTGAAGTGTTGTAGGAAATTTCAAGGATTGTGTGAGTTATTATATTCATTATTTCCCTCATATTCTTATTGTATATTCCTTATATATTTTCACATTCATCCATAACCTCACACTATAACATTGATGTGAGAAGATGAAGATTAGAGAAGTGTATGTTTAGTTTATCCCTTGATTTTAAGTGTAACATGCATATGGTTAGAATTCATCAATATATTTGGTGTATCACCTCACTTATGATTATTTATTTTAATTTATCTATCTAAATTTTCACCCACCAAGTTATGTGTAGTTGTGATATAAAGTGGTACATCAAGGGAGTTAGCCCTATCTAGAGATTTACCTCATCCTTTAGGCTACCCACAAGCCTAGAAGTGTTGCCAGTGTGCCACTTGGATGAGGAGATATTTTCCATCTCCTCAAGGGGTGTAAATATAAACGACAATAATTTTTAATGTGCCTGATGGGATTCTCTATCTAATAAGTTGAGAGATTTTTAGTGTTGTCTCTCAATAATCAATGTTTGGAGGCATATAACAAAGCATCAATGGTGGCTCCAAAGATACATCAACTGGTCAAGAAGCCCAAGTTCCCTTTTGAATATTGTTGGTAATTTTTTTTCTTTTTTTAATTTATTTCAATGAGGTTTCATGGATAATTTTGGTGTGAGATTTGTCTTACACAAGTTGGTGATACATTTAGAGCTTGTGCCATTCCCTATCAATAAGAGCAAGTTATTAACTATCCTTGGTGTTATTATTACCAATATTTTAAAGACCATTTACAATTAAATAATTATCCTTATCAACATTATATTTGGCCTTGTCATGATTAGTATCAATCCTATATCTAGCCTTCCTAATGTCTTGCTCCTAGTAGTCAACCTAGTCACTTCTCAAGTCAATCCATTTCCACCTTCAAGAAAACTTTTTTCAGCTATGAGAGGTAAATGTTAGAGCTTGATACTCTAAGAGGATGTGGTCAATAGTTTCCTATTAATCTTGTTCATAAGGTGATATATGCATTATATTTGGTCAAAAAAGAGTGGGTACCTATTGAGAAAGCTAATTTGCAAAGGCTCACAAGTGAGATGCTTGATGTGAGTGGCCTAGTTTATTCCTTAGAGAATAGAATAGGAGTTCATGAAAGGAAAAATCACCAAACCTATCATAATTTATATTAACTTCCATAGGTTTCCTATCATCCATATTTTATCCCTACACATGAGCCCAATCAAAGACATCAAAGTCATCATTTTCCTAATCAATTAGAAGAGAGAGTTGAAGGGAAAAACCTTATTTTTGAAGCTAATATTGATAGGAAAGTTGAGTTGGATAATATGTATATGTATTAGTCCATGTTGGTATAAAAGTAAGTGTATTTAAATCCCTCATTTTCCTCTCACATTTCATCCCCACCACCTCAAAAAGAGACTCATCATCCCAATACCCTAAGATAGAACAAGATATTGGAGTCATGGGTAAATAAAGAGGAGAACAGTCTTGACAAGGAATGTGAAGTTGAGAAGGAGATTGATCCTATACAAACCCCTCCCACCCTTCCTCAAGAAAAAAATTATAATCCTAACATCCTAAGTTGTATTAAGATAGTGGAATCATGGGGAAAGAAAGAAGATAGAATAATTGTTAAGGAGTGTGATGTTGAGAATGAAGATGATCCTTTACAAGCCCCTCCCACCCTTCCTCAAGAAGATTCTTGTGTTCCATGTTAGCCCTCATGTGTTAATCCTCCTCATGATGATTACTATGAAATTAAATAGAGACATTTCCAATAAAACCTATCCAATAAAATTGAAGAGTTAGAGGCAAAGATGAAATCGTTAAGTCAAGGTGTGATGAAAGGTTTAGACCCCAAACAAGATCATATGCCTAAACACAACCCATTCACCCTTCCTCAAGATATTTATCAAGCTAAATCAGATGTGAATGAGGTTTTGATCAAGTGGAAGTAATAAAATCAAGTGTAATTATCCCAAGGTCTACCTTTCCTTCCTCAAGAGCTTCCAAAATATTTTCCTACTTTTCACTCCTAATCTGATTTTGAGTTCTATGTGCCACCTCCACTAGCTAGTTCATCATATCCTCTCCCCATCACCATTTTTATTAATGGACCTATGATATGGGAACATAAAAAGGAGAATTTTGTTGATATAAAATTATAACTCTTGCTTGAATAAATCCTAGTTACTTGGAAGCCTCATTGGACTAAGTCACATGACTTCAGAATGCCTAGTCTTGGAATCACAAAGAAAGAGAAAGAGATGGAAGATTGTTTAGCCCTTGGGAATAAAAGTCATATTTTATAGGTTTTGATCCAAATTTAAAACCATAAAGAGATTCTAAATGATGAGGAAGAGGTGATATCTTGTGTGTAAATTGCTGATTGGGTTGATGAAGAAGAATGTCTTCTTTTTGCCAAAGAGGAAGAAAGGATCATTAGCTCTTCCATCACTTTGAAATATAACATAGATGAAAAAGAACAAGTTCACAATCAGCCTTTTGATGACTTGTTTGAAATCATTGGAGCAGGCTATACTCCTCTTCAAGGAGGCTATGAGTTGGTCAAATATGGAGAAGGCAACTTTGGCAATCAAGTAAGTATGCAAAGGAAAAGCATCCTTTCAAATATGTCCTTGCAATAAGCATATGAATTTGATGATTATATTTTTGAATTCATAAATATGAGATATCATATGTCCTATTGGCCTCAATATTCTAAAGAGCATGAAAATGCTCCTCTTGAAGCCATGCCTACCAAAGAGATATAAATTGAAAATGAAATGAAGAGTGGGAAGCACTATGAATTATGTGAACATGTTAAAGAGTAATATATTTACATTGGAGACCTACTTGAAGATGATCTACTTTAGGGAAAATCAAGTGAAGTGCCAAGGAATAGGTCTAATCTACAAAGCATCCATTTCAAGGAGAAGCATGCTTCGCAATATGATTCTTCTCATGAAGAAAGAGATTTGAGAAACTTTCCTTTTGATTCCAAAAATTAGGTATGCTTAGTTCCTATCTGTTCATAATAATTTGTTTTAATATTCCCCTAAGTGCCTTAAGTACATGTTTATGTATGTGTCTTGTTTGTTTGTTGTCTTATTTTGTGTATGTCCTTGTTTTGTGTGGTTAATGTAATCAAGTGGTCTTGTCTTCATAAAAGCTTGCGGTCAAAGGTTTTCTTGTTTGTATTAGACATTAGATGACTCCCTTATCCTAATGGACTGATAAAACTACTGGTCTAGTTAGTATAATAGGCATACTACCCCTATAAGTCACCAATTTGTTGACCAAATTTGTCTTTTAAGCCAACTTAGGGCACCCTGAGGTAAAAAAACTTGAATTTTGAGTGTCTTATGGGGTTTAAATTTTTTTCATAAAGTATATCATAAGTCATTTAATGTTATTAAATATTATATTATCCTTGATCACTTATTTTATGAGCCAATATGTCTTTTTGAGTCATTTTAGGTGTTAAAATTAAGCATTTAATGATTTGTATAGGTTTCTTAGGAAGTTTGAATGTTAAAAACATTATTTCACATCCCATGTGTCTATATATGTCTTAATTAATTGACATAAATGAAAAGTGGTAGGTTTATCAGAAGAAAAGTTAGTTTCTTAAGAAAGAAGAAGAAAATGGCACTTGTACAGCTCATTGAGAAGTGTGCCACATGGAAAAATCTCATGAAACATAATTTAATATTCCCCAAATGCATCCAAAAAATTTATTTTCTCTTGAAGTTCCATTTTTGGCCCAAAACCATTCTTATCCATCTTTGCTTTCCTAGCCATACAGAAGTGACCTTCAAGTTTTTGCTCAATACATTAAAAAAAAAAAAAAAAAAAACTTATAGGAGTATATATTAAAATCATATAAATTTATTTAAATATAATAATTTTGAATAATTTTGGTCTATGCTTCATGAACTATCCTCATAAAGTTGACTATACTTTTCTACCTATTGTTTCATGTAGCCTATGGTTTTACCTTGGTTTGAGCAATTCTATACCAACCAATTACTGAGGTGGAATATATATTATGTCATATCTATTATAAAATTCCTTCCATTCTTAGTTTTTAGTTTCAATTTTATTTTATGATAAAATCATCTTGGGTTTGCAAACTGGTCTTGTGTGGGACGACATGCCTATTTTCACCATTTTTAGATCTTCATTCTTTAAAAATATCTTAAAAGGGTTTTGGTAGTTATATTTTCATGTTTTAAATGTGATATGGTTCCATTCCTCCCTTAAACATTCATTCTCCAATCAATATTCATATTTTCAATCATATGCAAGAAAACATAATTAGTATGCCATGGACAACTCATCTACAAGTGTTTTGAAGGAAGTTTCCACATTGAGAGGAAGGTTTTTAGGTTGGTTTAAAATTATTTGAAATATGTAAAATGTATCTGGATATATTAAATAGGTTAAAAACTCATGAAAGTGTCAAATCATGTTCACTACCCATCACATTAACCTTACTGCCTGCACACTCGAAAACACACCTTCAGGTGACATTAGCAGAGATATGAGGGTTTTTAAATAGACAAGATTGGAAATTTTTGAAACCTATAGAGGTCAAGGTATGGTTTAAAATCATGTTATAATTAATATTATTTATATTTTTATATATTGAAGTTTATAATGACTTCAAAAAATAAGATGATTGTTTTAGGCCCACAGTTCCTAAAAGGGAAAACAAAGGACCATGGGTTTTGGGAGATATCATAAACATGTTTTAAAATAATTTAAATGAATCCAAATGACTTCATAATGTATTACCTACATATTTATATTAATTTTAAAGAGATATAATACATATTACAAAAGTAAATTGGTTGTTAGGAGGTCCAAGGTGGCTTGCAAACCATTAAAACCACATAGTAATGTCTACATGATTTGAAGATGTGAGATGACCTTTGTCATTGAAAGTTGAAATTTGAATTTACCACCATGTCAGAGTGGATTTAAATGGTTAAGGAGACACTTATGACTTAAATACTATTAATAAAATATGACAAGTGATGCCATGTCCTTCAGCACACTTGTCAGTTAGTACAATAATCTAAATGCACACCTATAATACGGTCAGAGAGAAAGAAGGTTAGAATGATTAAAAGGGACATAATCCAAACATAAATATAAAGGATAATTAGATTATAAATCATCATTAAAAACTCAATAATGGCTATAATCATGCATTAAAATCCTAGGTAACACAATATGCACCCTATTGGTCCTAACAATACATACAATTAGCTATAAGTGACTGTAACTAACAATGACCTAGATGATAGCTTTTCCAAGTATTTGTCATGGAAATGCATGGTGTAAGTATATTATATAAATATTAAATGTTATAAATAGTTTCAATATAACCCCACACCAATTCAAGTAGATCCAAACATGACTCACACCTACATCCAAGCCTAAAACAGGAATACACAGTCAACAGACCCTATTTTTAGCCCATTCATGAAGTGAAATTCAAATCATGGAAACATATTATTGGTATTTTAGGTATAAATCCAAATTATTTCAATGGTAAAAGTGAGTTTTCAAATAATGTATATCACAAGTTTTGGAGAGAAAAACTACCTATAGGGTCTCCTACAGTCCCATGTAGGTGATTGTAGGTAAAAAGTTAGCTGAGACAGTATGTTAGAAAGATGTTTTAGGCTAAGCTCAGATTAAAAAAATGGTCCCATCAATGTTTGATTATTATGAAATATTTATTAAATCTTTAAAACATTATTTAAAGCTTAGATCATACATACAAATCTACAAGACCTTAAAAAAAAGCTCTCACACAGTCAACTGAAGGTGATTGGGATAAACAGTGAGTAAGTTTCTTGATGTGAAAGTGGATAATGATGAAATGAGAGGTCTAAAACAATTTATAATCATAAAAATAGAACCAAATATGCCTCTATTCATTGAGTTCAAGATAAAACTATGTATGATGACCTATAGGTGAGCCCTATTCTAAAGCAAAACATAGTCAAGTAGGGTATTACAATCTTAACTATGTTGATGCTTCTAAATGTACCATAGGTGCTTTAGGTGTTTAAATAACACTTATAATTTTAGGATTAAAAGTATTTAGGTCATAATTTGTATGTATTTGGTAATTAGGATTCTTGTGGTGAAATAGCAGCAAAGCAACATAGACTATTCCATAATATTTATAAAGTTTGATGGTTGGGAACCATCTTGGTGCCTTCGTTTATGAATCTTGATGCTAATTTTGAAAATTTGGTCCAGATCTAAACTAAGACTAAACTAAATGATTATGAATAAGTTTTTTAAACTAAAGTTAGTTGTTTAAAGAAAGAGTAAAAGGAAAGGGTAGAATAAGAAAGAAATGGTGATTGTTGATCCTTGATTGTGAACATATTGACAAAGCTTCAAGAATTACCAAGTATGATATTAACCAGCATTTAGTGTGAAGTATCCTAATCTCATGTTTCACTACAAACCAGACCTAATTCTAAATATAGGATGACAATACAAGTAATAATTGGATTTGCTTATAAAGTTTTACACCACATCTAGATAGCTAATGCACATCTTTGTTGTAGAGCAAATAAAATGAAGTAAACTCAATATCATTCAACTAACCTAGCCTTACACAAGTTAACAACCCTATAATTAATGATCTAATTTAGTATTTATAGAAACTATTCATATTCAAACTTAGACAAGCAATTTAGAAACTTTGCAATTCAAACATATGAAGCAAGTAATTCCTATAGAATTCCTTGATCTTTTATATTAATTGCTTGAAAGTGGTACAAAAATAGCTCAAAGTTTCTCTCTTTTACAAATGGTAATACATGCCTTTATATAAAATCTAGGTAGAATACTAATTAGCCTAAAAATATAGGTGTATAAAGATAAAAACAATTTTCTTTGTAACAAACTATGATACATGTGTCTTTTAAAAATATGCTGACCTAGAGGCAATCATGCTAAAAAACTAGCATGTGCCTTGATAAAAGAATATTCCATCTCTCAGGTAAACCATAATTAGGATGTTGGAGGTGGGGCCCTTCACTAATAAAGGATACTTATAGCTCATTCATTTTGTTTATCCACTAAGCCCAAGTCTACAACAAGCCTTGTGATACATTCCTCTTCTTGATCAGTTAGCTCATCAAAATATTTGTCATTCCTAGCCAAAGATTCCTTAATGCTTATGGATTCATTGATCCTCTCCCTTGCATTAAATATCATGTCTAATATTTTTCATTTATCTTTCCCTAATTGTCCTTGGAGTTTTCCCTTGATTTCTTGAGTCACCAAAGTGGCTCTATGCTAGAATTACTCATCACTAATAATCTCCAAAGAAGTGGGTTGTGCAGGATCTTTGAGCATAGCTCCTAGGAGATTTTCAATTCTGCCCATGAGCTCATTCTCCTCCTCAATATTTTATTACATTTTAGTATGCCAAGCACTCAAGGCTTGGACCTTGTCTATAATAAATCTTAAAATAACACTTAGGTGCCCCATGTTAATGGCTTTAAAATTTGGTATTTGCTTCTTAACCTGGATATTAATAAGATGGGTAATATTATATTTAAAAGTTTTCCATTGAGTAACCAGCTCCTTAGATAAGGTTTCCTTGTTTTCCAGTGCATCCTACCTCAATTTCATATACTTTAGTGATTTAAACATGTCATTGAATGACTCCTCAAGCATTTTAATCATTGAATCTAGTACTGAGAGAATTTCTTGAGTTTGAAAATTATTTTTTCCCTTCTTTATGTTCTTAATTCTTTGTATTAATCCCTAGACACTAGCCCTATCCTATTGATATTGAGCGTTATTTAAGCTTTCCACATCCTCCTCATGGATAGGAGCCTCTCCAATCTATTGTCCTCCAATAGCGGTTAGCCCTATGAATGGTTCCACCTTTTAAAAGGTGAATTATTCTTTACTGACCATGGCTATCCTTGTGGTGATCCTTTCCAATCATATTGTGTCTAAGTTGAATTGGACTTTAATCTATGGCCTCTTAAACTTTGGGGGCTCAGGCACTTCCATACTTGCACTATCAGAGGCTCCTGGGGTGTTAATTTTTTATTCCTCCTAATATGGATAATCTATATTCTTCTCTTCTTACTTTTCCACTATTTCCTTGATCCATGGTTTGATTTTATCATGTATTTTCAATCCAACCTGTGTCAAGGCCCATGAGGAGAGAGGGATGGGATCTTCTATAACTTCCCATAGATGAAATAGTTAGATATGCATGGTCCATGGATTAGATTCACATCATGAAAGAGGTTGACTTCACTGGTAGGGTGAGTAAAGGTCAACTTATAGGATTCTTCTTTGGAGTCATAGGAATCAAGGATAGCTTTGCTTTCCTTTTCTCATTTTCTATGGGAACTATCTCATTTATTTCTTCTTTAGATGGATCCTTCTCTCTATCTATACCATATAATATTTCTATATCAATGAGATCATGCTTGAATGTCTCTTCTAAATCAAGAGCTATCATGTAAATAATTCCATGGGAGAAGGTAGCCTTTGTGGGAGTTCTACAAGTGAGGGACCTTCCTTAGGTATGTCCTCCAATCTAGGTTCTCCAACTTTCTCCTTACCTTTATCCTTTCCATCTTGAGGCTGTTCAACCTAAGGTTTTTTAGCTTGAGGCTCCTACTGATGGGGTTGGGCTTCAAATGGCTACCCTTGATCAGATGGATTCTCATAAGTGGTCCTAAATAGTCTTGGTAACATATGATATTTCAAGGGATTTAACTACCATAACTCCCCTGTAGGCTTGTTGTCCTTGATCAATCTATGTTCCAACTTGATATTGTAGATTTTGATTTTAGATATCACTTCTTCAAAACAAAATTCTTTAATATAGATGTTATCATTAACACCTATCTTTTTTTCATATTAAATCTTAGGGACCTTTCTCTCCTTAATGTGGTTAGCCACCCTTCCCTTAGGGTCCCACATTTTAAGTTCATCTAGTTGGAAATCAAAAGAATTCTTATGTGTTACCATGATTTACATCTGCTTCCACTCTTTGATTATAATCTTCCCAATATCCAATGGGAGGGGGTGGATTTGGCCTTTCCTCTTCTCTTTGCATACCTTGTCCACACCCTAGGTGATTTGGGAGGTAATCTCTTGCTCAAAAATCTTTTTGGGGACATGGACTAGTAGACTATAAGGTTGGGTTAGGATCCCCTCTATCCTAATGATAGTGCAATCTAGATAATACCATACATCCCCCATGGTTTATATCTATTTATTAATAAGGGCACTCTTGGCATAGGAATTCTTGTGATGGCTTCATATATGGCTGGGAAAACACAATCACAAATGAATTTCATGTGGTTCTTGTACTTGAATATATACAATTTGAAATAGTGGTGAGAAATTGTGGCTCTCCCATCAGGGGACCAATTCCTAATGTTAGAGAAGGATATATAGGCCAGAAGGGAATCTATTAGATAGGACATCATATATAATTTCTTATAGTTATATATTTTGATGGATATGAATTGATTAACCAAGAAGAATCTAATTAGGTCTCCTACTAGAGGGGTTAATTTCTCTTCTATCATGGAGTGGACATAGGACACCCAGAATTTATTTACATATGTGGTAGAAGGGGCACCAAAGGCTCAATTTAGTAAGATCATGGTTATTCCAAGGATTTACCTAAATTGGAAAATGGGAATCATGCCATCTAGGGTTTTTAAGACTTGGGGTCCTTAGATTAACCAAAGTGTAAGGACTAAATCAATGTCTTGGGTGTTATCCTAGTTTCTCATGTTAGGGAGGTTGAGATGGGGTAAAGGGAGCTTGTAATAGGTTTCAAAGGCCATAAAATAGATTTATGCCACCCTCTTAGAACTACCCTCTTGAATGATCCATTCCTCATATATCCTACAATCAATAAAGATGGGTGTAAGGACATCAATGTAGTGCATTACCTATAGTTTCACCATGGCATGGTGGACACTAGCCATTTGAATTGTAACCAGGTCATTATAATTTTGATTCATTGCGGCATTACATTTTTCCTCCTAGGAGAGAGGCTTCAAATTTTCTATTATTAAGAACAATTATAACCAATTCCTCACTCCATGGATATTCAAGGGTCCATCTCTATATCCTTAAAAATCCTTCCTTCATTGTCAAAGGTCAGATAAAACTCAACCTCCATCTTCAATTACTATCTATTAGTGGCCATTTCTGACATTATTGAATTTCCTACACTATATTTCCAAGAGTTATTGATATTTCACTCATTCTCAAGAGCATAATTACACTAGCTTGATTTAACTATAACTGATTAAACTGATTTAGGTCTTTTTTCTAGAGGTTTTAGGGTTCAGAGCTTTAATGGTAGGAGATATGTGGACTTTAAACTCATACATGTTTTGGATTTGATGGAGACAATTTTGATTTATACCCTTGAATTTTTGAGTTTAGAATATCTTTTATTTTTACCTTTTTATGCTTATGTTGAGTCCATGTGGCATCATTCTAGGCATTTTGTGGAAATTTTCATAAGTGTCATTCAAATAATAGCTATTGGATTTTAAAAGCTTCCTTTTATTTTGCACTATTGGATCAAATCCAACAAGAAAGTGTGATCCATCAATTTAAATCCCAATTCTTTAGATTTTATTGGTCTAATGATCTCTAGGCTTACGATCATGACACTTGGCACCCTCACAATTTTTTTCCATACTGTGTATCTCAATTTTCACCTTGGTCGAGCACTAGCCATGTGTCGAGCTCACAGAGTTTTGAATTTTTTTTGGACTTTCACATCATTAGATCAAATCCATTGACTTAATGATTATTATTGATTTCTTGGCTAGTCATGACTCAAATGAAAATGTGACACACATCATTCCCTAGAGCATGGGATGCCTTTGAAAATTATACCTAGGCCTCATGGTATTGGATCAAATCAAATGAGTGAGAAATAGTAATTGATCCATGTGGAGGGGTCTGGTCATTAATTAGATGACTTTATTAGGTGGGCCCCTTTATTTCTTCCTTTCAATCATTAAGTCACCATGCATCCAATGCTTGGGGCCTTATGCTCTTTTTTGACTTTTCCTCTAGTTCCTCCCATCATTGGATCAAATCTAGTGAGTGAGCAATTTCCATTGATCTATCATGTACATTATTTAAGCTAAATCCTTTCAAATAGGATGCTCTATCTAATCAAATCCAATGAGCAAGCATCAATCGTAGGATCCTACAAAGAATGAGGGAGATAGTTGTTAGACTCAAGGACATAAATAAAATCACTTAGCATAAAGAATTAATGCTAAGGTCAAGATAATTATCAAGGACTTAGTATTAATGACCTAGGCTAAGTTAGGTAATGTAAAAAGTGACCCCATGAAATTATATCAAATTACACCCAAGGAACTTAGGAAAATAAAGGGGAAGAAACAAAGAAGAGTTCAAGTTATGTTTTCAAAACATGACTTAAAACCATGCAAACCCTTTATTTGTATCTTATTTTTAATTGGTTCCTACCAGCTTAGATCCCTTTAATATTTGAATTTAAATCAAGGGCCACCCAAGATTTTGAACACAAAAGCCTAAATCTTCCATGAAAGCTGTAAAATGACTCATATAACCTCATTATCAGGATTAGTCTAAAATAAGAGAATTAAATCACACAAGCCTATTCCTTAATAAAGTGGATGATATTCAATTCTATTAAATATTTCAATATTCAGATGCTTCATAACTTGAGCACAAAGACTTCTCAAGTGTCCCTAAAATAAAAGGGTGGGTATGTTGGTTATGATAAATAATGAATTTTGGGGGAACATAAAAATATGTTAGAACTTCCAGACTCTAATTTTATACAAAAAATGAGGTCATTATTCCACTTGATCAAAGAAAATACCATCTAAATCTAATTGGGGTTGAAACAAACCTTGCATTTGTGGGTTTGAGGTCAAACATCATGACACACCTAAGATATGTGTGTGTTTTGATTCTACTTACTGTTTGCCATAAGATTTAAGAAAAAGTCCTTAGATTCCTACCTTAAATTAGTTATACTAACCTAGGGTGCACTAAAAATTCATTATGAATCATGGTTTTGCTTAGGGAGGACTTGGGCATTGCTCTATTGCCATCCATGCATCCATATCCCCAACTGAGATACCTTTAGCTCTACTCATGGCATTGATCCATTACCGACTATGCATCTATAACCCCAATGGAGGTTGCCTAAATCACCTTTGTACAAAATCTTCATTTTATTCTTTGTATTTTTATTTATTTTTTTATATTTTTAAATCTTTATGTTTCCAGTAAGGTTGGGAGCCAAGATAACTAGGTTTAGGGTCTGGTCAAATATTTGATTTTGGGAGGATCACTTAGGGCTACAACTCTTATCTTAGGCAAGGATGTTCATTAAGTGATAGCTAATGGTATACTCTTGATAGTTTAAGTCTCTCATCTTCGAGTGCAAATCCTCTAAAAACTAGTGAGGATCCAAGGTCATGACTTAGGTCTCATGGAATGATTTTATTTCCACCTATCTATACTTAATTTCTCTAATCTATATCATAATGTTAGGTTATAGGACCATGGTTGCCTTTGCATGGGGTTCATACCTTATTTTATAATTGGGTCACATCTGGAATACATTTCATAACTTATAGGCTCAAAGATGTCTCCAAAGATATCTTGAAATCAAAGAAAACCACAAGCAAGCAACACACAATAAAAAGAAGAAAGAAAAATAAAGAAACCAAACAAATATGAATAAACATATATACAAACCAGGATAGGAAAGGAAAGATGCTCAAATAAAATAACTAACCTACCTAATCTAATCTAATCACCTTACACTTACTCCATGAAGACCTAGGAGGGGTGACTAAGAAGTAGTGCTTGATATATTTCTCATTAGTAGGCAATATGAAATGTACCCCTTGTAAATCTTTGATCTTGAAGGTGTTTTTCCATAGTTTCTCTGCAATCTAGTATGGACCAATCCATAATGGTGTAAATTTTCCATGCTTGCCTTTGGGTTTATATGCTTTGTCCCAAAAGAGGACTAAATATCCTTACTTGAACACTTTAACTTTAGACCTTATGTCAAACCATCTTTTCACCATGGCTTTGTGTCTACTATAGTTAGCAAAATCCTTTTCTCTATCATCTTCCATCTAAATGATGTCTAATAGCCTAGAAGTGGCATGTTATTAGCTTTCTTCCATGTATTATTACATAAATTTGTATGTAGGCAACTTGAGAGTGATGAAAAAAATAGGCTCCTACCCATACACCATCAGAAAGGGTGAATCCTTCAAGGCTTGCTTAATCCTTGTTGTAAAATTTGAGTAGTTAATGCCAAGTTCTAGGTCTGTCTTCTACAAACTTCTTGATTTCCTTCATTAGGTTTTTATTTTTAGATTCAAAAACTCCATTCCCTTGGGGATAGTGATTGGAGTAAAATTTTAGTATAATACCATTATCACAAGCCCATTTAGTCATCTCAATTGAAGTGAATGCAAACCCATTGTCACATACCAGAGAAACTAGGGTCCCAAATCTCGTACATACATTATCCTCTAGGAAACTGATCACTTCTACCATTCTACATTGCTTGGTGGCCACTACCTTAGTCCATCTAGTGCAATAATCTATGGTATACAATATGCATTTGTGACATTCAGATGAGTTAGGGTTGATCACTCCAACAAAGTCCAGACCCTGTTGTGTAAATTATTTGTCAATCATGCCTAATTGTAGAGGCATAGCTATCTTTGGCTCTTTGGTGTTAAATATTTGACACAAGGGGCATTCTCTCACATGTTTGTGAGCATCCTTGAAGATAGTAGGCCAATAGTAACTATCCCTTAGGATTTTGTGAGCTATTATTCTTCCAGAGGGATGTCCACTACCAAACTTTTCATGAAAGGTAGCCATAATTTGGGTGCTTTCTTCTTGTGAAACACATCTCACGTAGATTCCTTCAAAGTTCCTTTTGTACAAGATTCCATTCTTGATTAGGTAATGGGCTACCTTGAATCTCAAGGCTCTCTTTTGCTCCCTAGATAAACATGTAGGACAAGTACCATTGATTAGCAAGTGTATGATTGAATCATATTGTTCATTATTTTGAAAATTATGTTGGCCCACTTACATGATACTTAGCCTAGGGATAGTATTCATAATCATTTGAATCAAACCTTGGCATCTTACCAGCTTTGCTACCTTCATTTCCAAGTCATATTCTTGAAAAATTGACATCCACTTACCCCTATTTTCTCCCATCTCATTTTGACTCAACACAAGCTTAGTGGCAGGGTTAGGTATAATAATATGCACCTTATTTCTAAGGATATAGTGCCTAAACTTATTTACTACCTTTACTACTGCATCTACGTACTTATCAATCATGGAATAGTTTTGTTCAACATTCTTAAAATTAGTACTCATGAAGGCTATTGGGTGGTCACAACCTTCAACTTTCTAAGTCAATATAATAACCATAGTATGGTCAGATATAAAAGAGTAAAGGTAGAAATATTTTCAAAAATCTAGACTTATAAGCACTAGGGCTTGGCCAATGGCCTCTTTGATGTCACTAAATTCTTTCTTAGATTCTCCATTCTAGATTACCTTAGCATCTTTCTTTAACATGTCATTTAATGGCTTAAATTTTTTTGCAAAACCAGAAATGAAATTCCTTACAAAATTTATTTTGCCAAAGAAGTATGTTAGTTCTTTCCTACTATTTGGGAGCTCGATTATGGATATGGCCTCCATTCTTTCAAGGTTTATGGAGATGCCATTTTTGGATATAACATGTCCTAACAATTTTCCCTCAATTACAAAAATATGCTTTTCTTATGGTTCAAGGAAATGCCATACCTTCTAAATCTTTCAAAAACTTGTTGCAAGTGCATAAAGTGATCTTCCCTATTTTTATAAAAAATTGTTAGGTCATCCATATAAATGATGATGCACTTACCAATTAAACCATGGAAGGTTTGTTTCATGGCTCTTTAGAAGGCATATTCTACACTGATTAGTCCAAAAGTCATCCTTTTGTAATCAAAGGTTCTTCACTTTGTTGTGAGGGATATCTTCATCCAGTCTCCTCTACCAACCAGTACTTGGTTATAGCCTAAAAAGCCATCTAAGAAGGACATCATGGCTGAACTTGAAATAGTTTGAACTACCTGGTCCAGAGAGGGGAGGGGATAATTATCCTTCTTTGATGCTTTGTTTAAATTATTGAAGTCAATATAGAGCCTAATCTCACCATTTTTCTTCCTGACTAGGACTAAATTGGCCACCCAAGTTAAATCCTTGATAAGAAATACTATCCTAGCATCTAATAATCTTTTGACCTCTTTGAAGATCATAGGTTACAACATGGGGTTTACTAGCCTTTGTTTTTGTCTCAAAGATTTCCAAATTTATTTGAGGGGTATGTTATGGGTAATGACCCTTTAATCAAATATCTTTAGGTCATCATAGGACCATGTTATAACATCCTTGTATTTGGTAAGGAGTTCTTTGGCTTTCTCATTTTCAAGAGTTGTACAAGTCTTTCCAACATTCACTAGTTGGGGTTGTTTTTGGAGGCCAAGATCCATAGTATTTTAATCCTTTCCACTCACCTTGGGGATTTTAGACACCTTAATTAGTTTATCTTGATCAAATAGTCTTTTTAAATAAATCATCCAATTAGGGATTTTGTTGTCATTCAGTTGAATGATCTTGCTATCAAAGTTGTTCCCTCAAATTGCATTTTCATCAGCTTTATCAATGACATGGGTTTAAAATGCCCTAGAATTGGTCAATAAATCCAATATATGTTGGTCATCATTAAATACTTGGAAATGATTAGCATTATTAGACACTGATGGACATGGGACCAATTCAATACTAAAATTAGGGGAGTTTGGATTAGGCGTGAGATTTGCTGCAGCAGATGCCAAATCATCCATAGCTTAGTTTCATTCCATAGGAATGGAAGTGATTTTGAAATCATCAAAATAACTAATCAAGTCTGAAACTCTAAACTTATAATTCTTGAGGTATGAGAGTTACATTGGTACCTACTCCTGACTTGGTTGACCACTAGTTCAGAGTCACCAAAAACTAGTAGTTCCTTAGCTCTATTCTTGATAGAAAATTACAAACCAAGGATGAGAGCTTCATATTCATCAATATTATTGGTGTAGGGGAATCAAATTCTATAAGAGTCATGGTACATTTTCCTAGTTAGATCGATTAAGACAATGTTAACACCTAATCTAGCCTTGCATCTAGCACCATCAAAATGCAATTTCTATAGCCCAAAAGGAGGTTCCCTGTCATGCAGATCATCTATTTCATCAACTTCTAGGGTGAAAACCCTTAATTCTAAGTCAATTATGTTGACCCTTTCATTTACAACATTATACTCTATTATCATATGTTTCATTCTTGGTTCCCTTCAACTCTAATTTGATTTGGGACTCCTTTCTAAGGTAGCCATAAGTTGGAGAAGTCAGTAGACATATACCCATTTAAGGAATTGATCCATTCCATAATCAAAAATATCTCATAGGCATCTGGCATATCAATCCCCTGAATGTCAATGAATTATTGAATTCTAGGTTCAGTAGCTATTTGTATGTGAACATTCATAATCTCTCCAATTACCTTTACCCTTGACTTGTCTAATTGGGTGACAATCCTATGAGACTTGACATGTGTTAAGCCTAGTTATTTACATATACCAACATGCATAATAGTTATAGAGGAACCTAAGTCTAACAAGTAATTGTTCAAGTTCTTACCAAACATCCTAACTGTGACCAAGAAAGGGGAGATTCAGCTTTGGCCTTATATACCATTACATTAGCATGATCAGTCTTAGGAGTTTTGATAAATTTTAATGACTCCAAAAGTAAATATATTTTCTCTATGATCTGTGTTAACTCATGCAAGGTGATTTTGGCCTTAATTTCCTTCATATCTTCAACAATATTATAACCATCCTTTCTCGGTGGAATAACACTAGGCTTGGAGGAACTTCCTTTAGGTGTCTCAAAGTCATTTCTTGAAGTAGTTTCAAGATGGGTCCCATAGTTATTATGAGAATTTAAAGTGGTTAAAGGTTGATTCTACTCTCTACTCCTCAATGGGTGGGTCTTTCTACAGAACTATTGAAATGCATGGATTTCCTTAGGGATCTCATTTGGTTCATTTTCCTCTTGAAAGGGGAAATCAAAGGTTTCCACTATATAGATCTGGTCAGAAGGCATAGGGCTATATGTATTTACATTATTATCCTTATTAGGGACTACTTTAAATGTATCTAGTTCTTCCTAAAAGGATTCAAAGGCTTTAAAAAACTCAATGCAATCAATCTCACCATATTTAGTAGTAGCATACACTCTGCAATAATCAAGCAAAATAATGTCTATGAGATTAATGTCCATGGTTTTGTTACTAGCAGAGGGTTCATAAGTCTTGTTTTTGTTTTAGAATATATCATTGTGAAACCTATTTCATGGTCTGTTGAACTTTTGAAAAGTAAATTTCCTTCCAAACTTTCACTAGTGTTACCAACTTATTTTTGTAATTGGAGAAAATTGGTGCTAAATTTTTGAACCATTTTTAATATAAACTCATTCTCACTTTTAGGGGTCTCAAAATTATAGACCTGATTATTATTTAAAATAGGAGAAGGCATTAAGGCCTTTTGATCATTAGTAGAAGATCCATTAGTAGCTTGGTAACTTAGGAATCCCAAACTTTGATTAGGAGCAATAGAACCAATAGGTAGAATGTTTAGGTTTGGGATTGGATTAAGAGCTGGGGTATTTTGGTTATTATTTGGAAAAAGATTCAAAGTAGGCATTTGTGGGTTAACATTTGGTATTGAGTATGCCATGTGGCCTTATGATTGCATTTGTTCACTGATAACCACTACCTCAAAATAGGCTTAGGCCAATAAAGCTATAATCAAGATAGATATTTTAAGAAATATAGAAGTCATTGGATCTAATATGTATTTATAAATCTCTAAGGCTAGAACGTCATTAGGTTTGTAAGGTTCCATAGTCTTTCTATACATTTTTTAGAATCTGGTGTTGAAAGACCTTATAATTTCACTAGCATCTCTTTTACTAGTTGTAAATTGATGATAAATGACACAAGGAATAATAATCTTCCAAAATTGATTGATGAAAATGGTTTTGAAATCATTCCAGGTAGTAATGTAGTCATCAGGCAAATTAAGGAACCATTCATACATTGTATCTTTGAAATTAAAAGAAAATAGTCTACATGTTACATCCTCATGTATAACATTTAATAACCTCAAAGTAGCTTTAAAAAACTTAACATGTTCCTCCATAGTTATAACACCAGTGGGAATAAATATGGGCAAATATTTCTCAATATTACATGGTAAATCATGGACTACCCCTTCTACATTAATGAGGGAACTTCTTATCCAAGCCATGCCTAGATGTGGTTTGAATGCAAAGGTTAATTGAATAGGAGAAGTGGGTAAAGACATGGAAATTTTTTATCTACCTTTATCACAACTAGTTATTTAATGACTTTGTAGCTCTAGTAAAGGATCTCTCATTTTTGTGTGTGATCTAGTGTGAATCCTAGGCAATTCCAGCTTGAAGATGTGAAATCTTGTTTAAAATATGGTACATCAAGTTAGTTTTTTATAATAATAAAGGATAAAACATACATCCTAGGCTAATTATATAAATAAATATGAAATAAGTGATAAAGGACATCAAATTCCCACAATGTTAGCTCAAGGATGTATCCTATTATGCAAAGATAATTGATCTTTGATTAGAATAGGTTGTTTCAATTTCAAATACTATAGATCCACAAATCTAAAGTTATATTTACCAAAAATAGAAATCATTTATCAAATAAATATGACTTTTGCCTTAAAAAATCACAAATATATGTTAAAAACCTCCAAGACCACCAATCTATACACTTGGGATCAGAGATCTACCCAAAGGTGTAAAAACATCACCAATCCTAAAGTAATTAGCATAAACAACCCTCCTAACACTAGTATAATTTCTCATGTTGATGCTTCTAAATGTACCACAAGTGATCTTCGTGTTTAAAGAACACTTCTCATTTTGGGATCCAAAGGATTCAGGATATAAGTTACAGGTATTTGGTAATTAGGATGCCTATGGGAAATAGCAACAAAGTAATGTAGATTGTTCAACAATATTTATAAAGTTTGATGGTTGGGAGCCATTTTGGTGCCTTCTTTTATGAATCTTGATGCTAATTTTGACAAATTAGTCTAGATATAAACTATGACTAAACTAAATGGTTATGACTAATGTTTTAACCTAAAGTGAGTTGTTTAAAGGAAGAGTAAAAGGAAAGGGTAGCATAAGAAATAAATGGTGATTGTTGATCCTTGATTGTGAACATATTGACAAATTTTCAAGAATTACTAGGTATGATCTTAACTAACATATAGTATGAAGTAGCCTAAGCTCACATTTCACTACAAACCAGGCCTAATTGTGAAGATATGATGATAGTACAAGTAAGAATTGGATTTACTTTTAAATTTTTACATCACATCTAGATAACTAATGCACATCTTTGTTGTAGAGCAAATAAAATGAAGTAAACTCAATTTCATTCAACTAACCTAACATTACACAAGTTATCAACCTTGTAATTAATAATCTAACTTAGTATTTCCAAAAAATATTCATATTCAAACTTATACAAGGAATTGAGAAACTTAGCAATTCAAACATATCAACCCAGATAATTCCTGTAGAATTCTTTCATATTTTAAATTAATCGATTAAAAGTGGTACAAAAATAGATCAAATTTTCTCTCTTTTACAAATGGTAATACACACCTTTATAGAAAATCTAGGAAGTATACTAGTTAGTTTAAAAATATAGGTGTAAAAATATAAAGACAATTATCTTTGTAACAAACTATGATACACGTGTCTTTTAAAAATATGTTGACTTAGAGGTAATCATGCTAACAAACTAGCATGTGCCTTTAAAAAATAATATGCCATCTCTCAAGTAAACCATAATTAGGATGTTGGAGGTTGGGCCCTTTATTGCTAAAAAATACTCATAGCTTGTTCATTTTGTTCATCCACTAAGACCAAGTCTACGGTAGGCCTTGTGATACACTCATCTTCTTGATCAACTAGCTCATTAAAATATTTGTCATTCTTATCCTAAATTTCCTTAATGATTTTGGATTTATTGATCCTCTCCCCTACATTAAATATCATGTCTAATATTCTTCTATTATCTTTCCCTAATTATCCTTGGCTTTTACCCTTGATTTTTTGAGTCACCAAAGTGGCTATGTGCTAGAATTCTTCATCACTAATAATCCCCAAGGAAGTGGGTTATACAAGATCCTCGAGCATATTTTCTAAGAGCTTCTCAATACTGCCCATGAGATCTTTCTCTTACTTAATAATTTCTTACATTTTAATATTCCAAGCACTCAAGGCTTGGACCTTGTCTACAATAATTCCTAAAATGGCACTTAGGTGCCCCATGCTTATGGATTTAATTTTTTTTTATTTTCTTCTTAACCTAGATATTAATAATTTGGGTAGTCTTGTCTTTAGAAGTTTTCTATTGAGTAACTAGCTCCTTGGCTAAGGTGGCCTAGTTTTCCAGTGCATCCTGCCTCAATTTCATAGACTTCAGTGCTTTGAACATGTCATGGAATGACTCAATTATTTTAATCATTGAATATGGCATTGAGAGAATTTTTTGAGTTTGAAAATTCTATTTTTTCCTTATTTAGGTTCTTAATTCTTTGTATTAACCCCTAGACACCAACCCTATCTTATTGAGATTGAGCCTCAATTAAGCTTTCCACATCCTCCTCATGGATGGGAGCCTCTCCAAGTTGTTTCCCTCTAATATAGGTTAGCCCTATGAATGGTTCCACCTTTTGAAAGGTGAAATATTCTTGATCAACCATGGTTGTCTTTGTGGTGATCTTTTCTAATCCTACCATGTCTAGGTTTAATTAGACTTTAATCTCTAGCCTCTTGAAATTTGGGGGCTCAGGCACCTCTATACTTACACTACTGAAGGCTCTTGTGGTGTCAATTTTTTGTTTCTCATGAATATGTCAAATTTGTATTCTTCTCTCTTCTTGCTTTTCCATTATGTCCTTGATCCATGGTTTGATGCTATCATGTATTGTCAAGCAAACCTATGTCATGGCCCATAAAGGAGAGAGGGATGGGATATTTTTCAACTTCACATAGATGAACCAATTAGGGATGAGTGGTATATGGATTGTATTCTCATCATGAAAGAGGTTGTCTTTATTGGTAGGGTGAGTATAGGTCAACCTAGGATTCTTCTTTGGAGTCATAGGAACCAAGGCCACCCCTGCTTTCCTTTTATCGTTTTCCATGGGAACTAGCTCTTTTCCTACTTCTTTAGAGGGATCCCCTTCTCTATCTGAGCCATATACTACTACTATATCAATGAGAGTGCCATCTAATGTATCTTCTAGCTCAAGAGCTATCATGTAAACAAATTCCATAGGATAAGGTGGCCTTTGTGGGAGTTTTATAGGTGAGGGACCTTCTTTAGGTCTGTGCTCCAATCTAGGTTCTCCAAATTACTCTTTGCCTTTATCCTTTCCATCTTGAGGCTATTCAACTTGAGGTTTTTCACCTTGAGGCTCCTATTGGTGGGGTTGAGGTCCAGATGGCTGCCTTTGATCAGATGGATTCTCATGAGTGGTCCCAAATGGTCCTAGTAACATATGATATTGCAAGGGATACAACTATCATATCTCCCTTGTAGGCTTGTTATCCTTGACCAATCTATGTTCCAACTTGATATTCTAGCTTTTGATTTTGGAGAGCACTTCTTAAAAAAAAAATTCTCTAATATATATTTCATCACCGACACCTAGATTATGTTTATATTCAATCTTAGGGACCTTTCTCTCCTTAATGTGGTTAACCACCCTTCCACTAAGGTCCCACATTTTAAGGTCATCTAGTTGGAAATCAAAATAATTCCTATGTGTTACCATGATTTCCAAATGCTTCCAATCTTTGATTATAATCTTCCCAATATATAATGGGAGGGGGTGGATTTAGATTTTCCTCTTCTAATTTCATACCTTGTCTACACCTTGGGTGATTTGGGAGTCAATCTGTTCCTTGGCAAGATTGTTGGGGACATTGACTAGTAGCCTGTAAGGTTAGGTTAGGATCCCCTCTATCCTAATGAAAGTGCAATTTAGATAATACCATACATGCCCCATGGTTTATATCTATCTCTTAATAAGGGGATGAACTATTGGCATAGGAATTCCTATGATGGCTTCATATATGGCTAGGAAAACATAATCATAGATGAATTGCATGTGGTTCTTGTACTTGAATATGTATAATTTGGAATAGTGGTGAGAAATTATGGTTCTACCATTAGGGGACCAATTCCTAATGCCAGGGAAGGATATAGAGGATAAAAGGGAATCCAAAAAATATGAAATTATATATAATTGCTTAGATGTCCATCTTTTGATGGCTATGAATTGATTATCTAAGAAGAAACTAATTAGGTTTCCTATTAGAGGGGTTAATTTCTCTTATATCATGCATAAACATAGGACACCCAGACTTTGTTTACATATGTGGTGGAAGGGGAAGCAAAGGATTGATTCAATATGGTCATGGATATTATAATGCCTTCCCTAAATTGGATAATGGGAATCATGCCATTTAGGGTTATAAAGATATGGGGTCCTTGGACAATCTAGGGTATGAGGACAAAATCATAGTCTTGGGTGTTATCCCGGTTTCTCATGTCAGGGAGGTTGAGATGGGGTAAAGGGAGCTTGATATATGTTTCAAAGGTAATAGGAGAGATGTATACCACCCTCTTATAACTACCCTCCTGAATGTTCCATTCCCCATCTATCTTATAATTAATAAAGATGGGTGTAAGGACATCAATGTAGTGCATTACCTCTAGTTTCATTGTGGCATGGTGGAGACCAGCCATTTGAATAGAAACTAGGTCATTGTACCTTTTATTCATTATGGTGTTCCTCTTTTTCTCCTAGGAGATAAGTTGCAAATCATCTATCAGGAATAATAATTCAAACCAATTCCTCACTCCATGGATATTCAAGGCCACTAGGTCTAGCTTTATATCCTTGAAAATCCTTCCTTCGTTATCAGGGGTTACATAAATCTTGGCCTCCATCTTCAATTTATTCTTGTTAGTGGCCATTTATGATGTTATTTAATTGCATACACTTGATTATCAAGGGTTATTATTATAACACTAATTCTTAGGAGCATAATTACTCTATCTTGATTGAACTATAATCAATTGGACTAATTTAGGTCTTTTTTCATAGAGGTTTTAGGGTTTGGAGATTTAATGGTAGGAGATATTAAGACTTTAAATTCATACATGTTTTAGATTTGATGGAGACCCTTTTGCTTTATGCCCTTACATTTTTGAGTTTATAAGATCTTTGATTTTTACCTTTTAAGCTTATGTGAAGTTCATGTGGCATCATTCTGGGGTTTTTATGGCAATTTTCATAAGTTTAATTCAGATACTAGTCATTATATTTTAAAATATTCATTTTATTTCATGTCATTCGATCAAATACAATGAACAAGTGTGATCCATCGATCTAAATCTAAGTCCTCAACTTTTATTGGTCTAGTGATCTC
Organism: Torreya grandis; assembly: GCA_037957365.1. Taxonomy (NCBI): domain Eukaryota; kingdom Viridiplantae; phylum Streptophyta; class Pinopsida; order Cupressales; family Taxaceae; genus Torreya; species Torreya grandis. Next base: position 2,334,294 of record JARHVA010001114.1, on the reverse strand, counting down.
TAGGCTTGCGATCATGACACTTGGTACCCTCACATATTTTTTCCATGCTGAGTATATATTATTAGTTGTCACCATAGTCAAGCACTAGCCATGTGTCAAGCTTATGGATATTTTAAAATTCACTAGGACTTTCATTCCATTGGATCAAATCTAGTGAGCAAGTGATTTCCTTTGATTTCCTGGCCAGTTGTGGCTCAAATGAAAATGTGACACACATCATTCCCTAGAGCTTGGGATGCCTTTAAAAAGTCAAATTGGGCCTCATGCCATTGGAAGAAATACTATGAGCTAGTGATTTATATTGATATATCATAGTGCACATTGTTTAAGCCAAAGCCTTTTAGTTAGGATGTTCTATTTGGTCAAATCAAATTAGCAAGCATCTATCATAACATCCTGCAAAGAGTGAGGGAGATAACTATTAGACTCAAGGACATAAATAAAAGCACTTACCAAAAATAATTAATGATAAGGTTGAGATAATTATCGAATACTTAGTATTAATTACCTAGGATAAGTTAGGTAATGTAAAAAGGGACATCATGGAATTATATCAAATTAGACCCGAGGAACTTAGGAAAAGAAAGGTGAAAGAAATAAAGAAGAGTTCAAGTTATGTTATGAAAACATGAATTAAACCCACACAAACACTTTTTTTATATTGTATTTTTAATTAGTTCCTACCAAATTTTATCCCTCCAATATTTTAATTTAAATCAAGGGTCACCAAGGGTTTTTTAACACAGAACCCTAAATCTTCTATGGAAGCTACAAAATGACTCATGTAACCTCATTAGCAAGATTAGTCTAAAATAAGAGAATTAAGTCACACAAACCTATTACTTAATATATTTTATGATTTTAAAATTATATTAAAGACTTAAATGTTTAGATGCTTCAAAACATGGGCACAAAGACTTCTCAAGGGTCCCCAAAATAAAAGGGGGTGATATGTTGGTCCCAACAGACTAAGGGTAAGAAGAAGGGAGTATGTTTAGTGTTGTAAATCATGAATATAGAGAATATAAAAATAAATAAATTCCAATGATCCTAAGGTAATAAATTATAATTTATATACCCTATTCTCAATCCCAAGCAAGCAAAACATAGTCATTTTTCCAAACCCTGCACAGTCTATCTTCACAAAGTTTGTTTTATTTTTTCATGATTTTGGAGGGTCTATGCCTAGAATAGAAGGATAAAATTTTTTAGAGGGAATAATTAACAATTTATTATTTTTATAAGATTTATATTATTCCTATAAAAATAAGGGGAGTTTCCTATATTTTGTCTCAAACAGAGGGCACTCCCCTCTTACACAAACCCCGACAGTTTTGAAGAAAGTGATGAAATAATGGTTTGGGACATGTATAGAAATTTTTATAACGTGTATGAAGTTAGGATATACCTGTTAAAATATTTTAAACTAGGTAAATAAAATATATTTTCAACATAATGGCCCAAACTACAAGGTTTTCAAGCAAGACCACTAGGTAGGTCTTGGCTTAGTGCCCAAAAGAAGGGTCACTCACACTTCTAATCCTATAAATAGTTTATAAATTTTTGTTAAATGTTTATTAGGACAAAATATATATTTTAAATATATTTTTATGTAAATAAAACATTAGGAAAGTCATTTTGAGCATTTGGTTGTAGACAAGCCCATGGAACAAGGTTTAAGCAAAGGCTAAATGGGGGGTCATTCATAATTATAGATTTGGATATGATTTATAATATATTTTATCATGTTTATGGGAGAATAATATATTTTTTTAATCCATTTTTATATATAATAATTCATGAAAAGGTCAATTTTGGGATTTAAGGTCATTTGTGCTTGTTGGAATGGAAGAAGGAGCTCGATAAGAGAAGTTTAAATACTCACATATTTCTTGATGATTTGCATGGGAACCAAAATTTTTTTGGGATTTTATCATAGGTATTAAAATATTAATTTGTGTGATTATTTTTATAATTGGATGTTAGACCTTTATTAAACAACCTTAAGAGTCAAAACTATCAAAAACCCTTTTAAACCCTGATTAAGGACTAGTCTAGACAAATGAAGCTATAAATGCATTATAATGGAATATTTTGACCATTAAACCTATTTAAAATTGTATATTAATCCTTAAATATACCCCTAATAATTTTTTATTGTATGAACTTGTACAGAGGGGGTGAGAAATAGGGTATTTTAAACCATTTTTTGTGTTGTACAGGTTCTAGGAGGAGTCTAAGGATGAAACAAACTTTGGGAGACATATTAGTACTTTTTATAAATAAAAATATTAATTTAATTCCTAAAAATAAATCTTAATATCCTCAATAAGAGCTCTCATCTTAGCCAATCAAAACTAGCATATTGGACAAGCTAGTGAGAAGTGTGAAAACTCTATGTGAAATTTATTTTAATGTGTACCTAACACTTATAAGGAAATGGAGGATATTTAAAATTTTAATACAATCCATAAAATTTATTTTAATGGAAAAAAAAACAAATTTGAGGCCAAGTGTGCAGGGTACATGGAAGAGGAATTTTCTTGACAACAGATAATGATAGCTCATTTTGGGATGGTTCTAAATGACCAAGGCTGAAAATAATGAATGGTGAGTCATTATTGATACCCTTCCCCTTATTTAAAATAATTATTCATTTTCATAATCAATTATGAGGTGTTCAAAGGAGGTTAATCATGAAGGTAGTTTTCATAAGCTAGAATGAGGAGATTTATGCCACTTTGCAAGAGTTTGATAACTTGGATGGACACTTGTGCTTATTAACCTTGAGTATTTAATAATATATTATATTATGATTCATAAATAATATAATATTTGAGCTTTAAAATTTTCCTCATTACCCTTTTACTTCTCTCTTCTCCTCTTTTTCTTAAGTTCTAAAAGAACTAGCCATTTTGGCATTGTAATCTATGCCTCACCTGAGTATGGTGAATCCTTGCTCATTTTTATACCTTTTCATAAATAATACTACTTATTTTTACCTCTTACATGAATATTATTATTATTTTAATTTTTAATTTTTTATTTTTCATAAGTGATAAATATTTTTTCCTTAGCATGATTGTTTCATTCTATCATCTAGTTGCAGTTGGAAGGTTTCTTCTTACTAGGCATGTGAAGTGTTTTAGGAAATTTAAAAGATTAAATGAGATATTATATTAATTATTTACCTCATACACATATTTTATATTACTCCTATATTTTCACATTCATCCATAACCTCATAATGTAACATTGATGTCAGAAGATGAAGATTGGAGAAGTGTATGTTTAGTTTGCCCCTTGATTTAAAGTGTAACATGCATATGATCGGAAGTCATATATATATTTTGTGTATCACATCCCTTATGATAGTTTATTTTTATTTATCTCTCTCCCTTTTCACCCCCCAAGTTAGTTGTAGTTTTGATCCAAAGTGGTACATCAAGGGAACTACCCCTATCTAGAGATTCACCTCATCCCTTAGGCTATCTATAATACTAGAGGTGTTTCCATTGTGCCACTTAGATGAGGAGAGATTTTCAATCTCCTAAATGGGTGTAAATCCAAGTGATAACATGTTCAAGGGTAGGAATTTTAAAGAGACCAGTTTCTTGGAATTATTTGAAATTTTAAGGGTTTGTCTCTTTGAATCTTGTTAATAGCACCATTATGTGGGAATTTTATGCATTAGAATGTGGATGAGGTGATATCCCTCATAAAATGATTCCAAGGTATACCAATTAAAATTTTATAAGAGATGGGAAAGTTAAATATCATAAATTCCATGTAGATGGTAATAGGAGGGATGGTAATAGGAAGCCATACTCAACCTAAAGGAGACATTTGTATTATATCATAAACATGACATGTGCTACATGTAGAATTGAGATTTAAATAAAAATATATAATAATTTTAATGTAATAAATGGAGGAAACACAAGTACTTAAACCCTCACCAATCAAATCATGCTTAAATTAGATATCACCAATTTTGATGCTAATAAATAAGGGAGGATCATCCATACAATACAAAATCTCATCTAAAATGATGGAAGTTATAATAAAATTAAGGGAAAGAGAAGTGTCCATTATTTCATCAACATGTATGGAGATATCTTTGCATTTTTAAACTATACTATCTTCGAACCTAAACAAGGTAGTTTCATGTTCTACTAGGGAAGGATGAGGGATGGTCATTTCAAATATGAATTGCATCAGATGGTTGTGATGATGGGAGGAAGTTTGAATTAGTTATAGGAAAGGTGTTTGAGATGGGAGATGAGAAAGTTCTGTAATGGGGTCCCATTTATCATAACCCATGGGGGATTGCTATATATAGGCACATAATGTTGTAGGAGATTTTGAGGAGGTTAGGAGTGTAATTAAATTTATGTTGGAAAGATGTAGTTAGCTTAGTTTGAGGATTAAAATGTTGATTATATTGAGGTGGTGGGATAGTTTATTTTGGTATTTCTTGTGATTGGTTTGAATAAATACTATTAGAAGGTTGGGGAATGTTTTCTATGTCTATGATGTTGGAGGAATGGTAGAGATAGTGTGAGAGGTATTCTCTAGTTGAGATGTTGAAAGTGGATCTTGTAAATTTATAAGGTCCTCTTTCCCCAACTCAATAATATAACATGGGGAAGAGACTTGAATGACACAAAAAAATTTGAGGGGTTTGGTGTGTGTGTGTTGTATGAGAATGAATAGAAGCAACTACTCATCGCATGTTATTCATATTTACCATATTCTCTTCATTAATGAGGTCTATAAGACTTTAGAAATTAGTTTTGGAAGAAGTAGGCTTGTCATTATTGTCTTGATGGTTAGGAAGAGGATCTTTTTTATATAACAATATGAACATTATCTTGATTTAAAGCTTGATTTTTTTTTGTGGGCTTTAAAAACTATGTCATATGTTTGTTAGAACTTATGAATGATTGATTCATGATCAAAGTTTGAGATAAGAAATAAATCCATAGATATATTACATAATTGTCTACAAGTCTCATGAGAGTGGCACAAACTTTCATAAAACCAACAAAATTTATTTAGAGCATACCATTTTTTCATTGGATGAGTGATATCAATATCTCGTGGTAGAGGCCTTGGAAGACACATTTAAAGCTTAGCTAAAGATAATGGTTTATGGACATTGATGTTATTTGTTTGGGAATAATTTGTATTGGGAGTGTTGTTTGGAGGGGTATCATGCTCCATAGTGTTGTTGGGAAAGATGGCTTCAATGTTGTGAATAATGTCATAGGTATCAGTGACACCATAATTAATAACATGATGGTTTTTATTTTTATTGACCATGTGAGTTCTCATAGGAGGTTGAGATGGTTCAAATTGGCACATGAGAAAATATTTTCACTTAGCTTGTTTGAGGGATTCTTACAAAGTGTTTGAAGAGAGAGTCCTAACCTAATATTTAAACTTGGGGTAAAGAGAATTATTTAATGGATTAAATAGATTATCATCTACAATGTTATGCTTACATTTACTAGACAATTTCTTCCATCATTTGATGAAATATTATGTCATTTCAGATTCAATTTGCTCAAAATTTATGAATTGAACTAATTAATTCTTAGGTAGATCATTAGTTTGAAACTCTTGTACTAGGGAGTTAACCAAATATTCAAAGCTAGTGATAGAATGTCATTTTATTTGATTGTACCAATATAAACTATCTCTTGAGAGTTTTTAGCTAATAGCTTGGTAGTAGAAAAAGTATTAAGTTTGACCCGATATTTATATAGATTAGGAAATGTTTTTGAAAGTAATGTGGATCAATGGACCCATTATAGCTAATGGTAGGTGTGACACCTCCTATGTCTATACTAGAGGTTAATTTTGGAGATGTTTGATCATTTTATTAATGATAGGTAGTTGAGGAAAAATATTATTATGGGAATATTGAAGGGGGCATGGGGGGAATTCATATTTTGTGCTCCCTATAAAACCTATTGGACTTGATTTTGAAGGTGAATGATATGGTTTTACATTTTCATCATTTGATTTATGTTATTGGATTGAAAGATATTCATTTTATTGAGTATTTGTAGTGAAATTTGATGAGCTTGGATAATTTTTTTACTAGTGTGTACAACATGTGAAGCATTGGTATTGGTATTAGTGGCTTGGGTTACACTATGATTAGTAGCATACATTGAACTAGTGGAGTGAGAGGCATTGGAAAAAAGAGAAGCACTAGTAACATGATTAAAATTCATATCAAAATATGCACTAGTGGAATGGTTGGTATTTGAAGAAAATGAAGGGCTATTATCATGATTAGCATTGGAAGAAAAGGATGCACTAGTGGCATGATTAAGGAGGAGGGTCTTCAAAAAAGGCCGACTAGAATTTCAACCTACCATGTTAGTGGAGATACTTGGTATAGAGGTTGAAGAGGTCATAAATGAAGAGGTCATGGTGTGGCAAGGGGAAAAAATAGAAGGGAAAGGTTGAGAATCAAATAAAGTGTCTCCCCAAAATCCGTGAGAGAAGGTAGGGGATGGTGAAAGAGGTACTTCTACTTGAAAGCCTATCATAATATTATAGATGGCTAAAGGTTCCTTTCCTCTATGTTAAGGAAATTTTTCAATAAAGAAGAGAATTTCAGGTGTGTAATCTAATTCATGCTCATATTATAATGAGAATAATTGATTAAAAATGGAGGATGAATGAGGAAGAGTCCAATAATTAGTAGTGTAAGTGGAAACATGATCATTTCTTTCATCTAAAATGGAAGCCATAAGTTGTTTTTTAGGAAACCTATTAGGATTGGTAAATATCATCATGCTTTTCAAATTCAACTTTACATTTTCCTCAAATAGTAAATTCATGATAAGAAAAGGAGGCTAAATAATTGATGAAAATAAAAATTAAAAAAATAGAATATATAATCTAACTGATCTACTGTGTTTTGTAAAAAAGGGAACAAAACAAACAAAAAGAGGACACATTTGTGCAAGTCAACTATGTATTATTGAATAGGAAATAGGGTAATAAAAAATAAGATGTATCTAATTAGGTTGATTTTACACTATTTAGATAGGGGATTGAGTAGGAAAAAACATAGACATAGTCAAATAAGTAAACTATGTACTATAGGTAGATAGTCTGTAAGATACTATGTCAATAGGGATGACAATGTACTAAGAATATAGAAAGGCTTTACAAGATAATATCCAAGTAAATTAAACTAAGCACACAAGAAATTGCATCAATGTGATTTATCTAATTGAAACACACAACACAAACTTTACACCAATGCTAGTAATGCAAGTTTTTCAATACAAAATACAATGATCAAAGAAAAAGCAAAAACTTGAAAGTAAATTCTAACCAATCATTAATTATTAAGTTATATTAACTTATAATAAATATTGAATTAATGTGATTGAAAGTTGGCTATAAAAATGAAATACAAATCAATCTAAGAATGGTTTCAAGAACTTTAAGATGAAAGGGATCTATATTGGTGATGTTACTAGCTTGGTATTATGGCTTACCCCCTCACTTAACAATCCCATAGAGATAATGGTGTTGAGTGCTTAAAAAATATATACCATCAGCCATGTGTTTATATTTGGCTATAAAACCAAGTTGGTTTCCCCCTTGGTGATGAAATTTAAATAGAAAGACCTTTGGAAGACAAATATTTAATGTGTCTTGTGTGTAAAGTAATTTAGAAGTGTGTGCACAAGAGAAAAATAATGTGACTAAATCAATATTTAAAAAAAAAAAAACCTAATTAATCTATATTTATTACTCTAAGAATACAAGCAATTGAAAGGAAAATTGAATTAATTACTAGTAAAAAGAGGTTAATTCTTGGTTATGAAAAGTTAGAATTAACTCAAGTGATATTATATGAAAACATTGCATAATAGAGATGACTAGGTCACTACTAATTTGTGAAAGTGAGATCTAGAAGAACATAGTAAAACAATTTGACTATGTCTTTGAGATAGAAAATAGGATGCAAAACTATGTCAGGTGAGTTGACCTAGTTGGATATAGGGTTGTAGTTTTACAGACTAAAAACTTGTGAAGAACATTACTAAAAAAGAAAAATAGAGAAGGTGAGAATGAACCTTGGTAGGCTTGAACATGTTTATATTGAAAAAATTTATGTTGTGATGCTCAAGTGTTGATTCAAAAAAAATTCTAATAGATTTGGTTGGCTCAATGAAGTTTGTAAAACCTGTGTGCTAAAAAATAAGCTACAAATAAATTTGACTGGCTCGAGTAAGTTTGCATACCTATATGCTGAATAAAGAGAATTATGAATAAAGTTGATTGGTTTGACTATGTATGCAAATTTGGGACTGAATAAGAAGACTACACTGAGTTGATGGATCTAGTCAACTATATTTAGAGAAGACCTACACAGACATAACATAATTATTTGGGAGTGACTATGTGTTAAACATATGCATAGACTGTTATAACTATTCGATAAGTTTGATTAAGTACTACAAAAATATAAATATATAATATGATGACAAAATGAAAGCATGAAAAAAAACCTAAAAGTGTTTGATTCACTTTAGGTTCATCAGAATGTATGCAAAGGGAAATGAAATTGATCTATTAATAAATCCTAGCTCAAAGAAGATAAATCTTAATTACACTTCTAATTGTTGATACATTAGATATTTTGGGTCATGACCAAGATAGATTTGTGAGACCTAACTAAGGTATCTCTTACCACAATAATATGACTAGAGAGGATTCCAAATCCTCTGGTCAAGCAATACTATGCAATAACCCTAGCTAGGTCCTATGTTTTCATATTCACAAAGTAAAAAAAATAAAGTAAAATCTAATCTAGTTCTCACCAAATCTTGTGGCACAAAGTGGGGTAAACAAGCATAGAAGATTTATACTCTCATCAATGTATAGAAAATCCTAATGCATGGAAGAGAAGTACAAATACAAATATATCTGCTCTTGTAAAAGAGGATCAAAGTTAGGAATACTTACCTTTGAAGATGATCCCACTAAATCTTAATCTCTCATTTGGCCAAGTTTCTTCATAAGATGTTTTTGTGGTATGTAAGGATAACAAGGATAGGTCAACTCTAGGCTACACGAATTTCATATGCATCCAAAATACTTATCCATAAGACAAAATATGTATCTCCAAATAAAGTTTTGAAACCCTAATGTATGGTCCTCAAATACAATGGTGGTTATGTAGATGCACAATATATTATTCTTATTCTTCTCTTCCTCTCATAAATGATGGAAATGGATGTGTATATATAGCTGAATTTAACCCTAAAGCTTTCTAAATTTTTTGTTGATAGGGTTGGCCCAATCTAATATGTATTGTTAATTGCTAAAAATAAGTTAGGTCTTGGTTTAGGTTTGATACAGCTTACCTCAACTTGTAACTTGATTTTAAAAATTTGAATATAGATTTGGCCGAGACCAATAGTGTAAGTAAACTAATAAAAGGGGTTTTAGGCTAAGGAATGCACTAAGGAAGGTGTTTAAATACTTGGAGGAGTGTGTAACAAAGAATACAAGGCTTAGGGAATTACATAGGAGAAGGTTATGTAGATAACAAGTGGTAGTATAGGGGAAAACAATCTTACAAATCACCAATGGTTTTCCCACCCCTTTCTTGGTATACCCTTTAATACATGCACTAAGAGAGATTAAGACTAAATAGGCTCCTACAAGAGATTAAAGTGTAGTAATTGATAAATTTTGAAAATATTTTGTGTATACATCATGTTTAGGTTTAAATTTGGTCTCATAGAGAAGTAATTTTTAGTGACTCCATGCATAATGGGTTATTTAAGACCACTAGTCTAGATGTTTAACATGCAAACTACCCTAGGAGGTCAAAAAAATGTTAGCTAATTAGTCACTCATGACCAAGAATTTTTCAAACTAGGTAACTGAGTCATCTAACATTGAGATAGCCTTATTAAGAATCATGTCCTGGTATTATAATCTAGTGGTGTATGTCATCTCAAGCTCTAAATAGGATCCTATTAGGATTGTAGAGACCACATGTGTAACTTGTCTATTGAGTTTCATACCATGGTCTATGAAGATGTCTCTTATAATGCAATTTCGTAAAGTTTAAGATAAGTCTGGAAATATTAAGGTTTTTTTTTTCAAAGTTAAGATAGACTTGATCCATGGTAAAGATAAGGAGGTGGTGATCATCAAAGAAAGCAAGATGATCCAAGATGGATAGGTGGAAATAAAATCAAAGCTAATGAAGATGGTTGACATATTTCCATGTTAAGCCATTGGGGAAGTTAAGGTACATTTGGAAAGATTAAGGTTTCCATTGTTTTGTCTTATATTTCTTGTTACAAGTTGTAATATAACTCCTTGAGGAAACATCAACTATGAAGGTCTAATACCATTTCTAGAGGTAAAAAAGGGTATTTTGGGTCATATGACTCATTTTATATAGCATATCATATCTATTTTGCCTATACATCTTGGATATGTGACAATATTCCTTTTCTAATGTTAAATCACATTCAAAACTACCTCACTCATCATTCTAACATCCAAACATATGCAACAATGTAGAGATGTTAGGGAAACAAAGATGAAAAGATGTTGGTACATTACACCACCACTCTATAATCTAAGAGGAACTCCATGGACACCTGATTCATAGCTTTAACATGGTATTTTGGAAGGATATGTAAGTTTTCCTGATGAATAAGATCTTGTGAAGATTTCAAGGAAAGGGTTTCAAACTAAATATTAACTTATAAGCCTCTTCAAGGCCGTATCTAGTCTACTCATATTCAAATAATTAAAATACATAAGTTAGAGGTCCAAGAAAGACAAAAACCAACTCAACTTCTCCATCAAGTCATTGGAAAGAAAAATAAGGTCATTTTCATAAGGTTATTTCATAAAGGAGGAGAGGAAATGGGACAAATTATCTTAGGTTATGTTGACCACCCATATGACACTAAAATAATTGGAAATAGCTTTGGGATTAGGGGTCAGAGCTTTATGAATCATCATTAATAAGTTTAGTGCCTCTAAAATCCTCTTAAACCCCATTATCATGATTTTCTCCTTGAAATAGAAGTTTTGTTCTTGGTAACTATATGAAAATGTTTCACAAGTATCTATCAAAGGTCCATGGACCTATAAAACATCAAATGCAACCTAAAATTTAAATGATCATGTTGGTATTAACAAAAAATGTCATTTTTTTGCTATTCTAGGCATGACAAGCAAGGTGGTATAGGGTTTGGAAGTGTTTCAATATTTAAGGTAGTTATCATGATATTTTCAACTTCATATATCCCTAATAATTTTACATACACCATCATCAATCAAATATTCAATGCAAAGAATGGTGAAATATCCAGGTATAGGTCTATAGGGTTTAAGATTTCATAGTTTTGTAGTTGTTTCATAATGTTGAAGGGTTTTTGGGATTATAAAAGAAGTCAAAACACATGATATACAATTTTTACAAGTCCTCACACCACTTTTCATGTTTCTCCAATCCCAAATCCATCTCTAAAGTGATCTTCTAGTACCGATCCAAGCATGCAGTCCTCAAGTGAGAAAGAGATAGTCCTATAGGCAAGCAAATTTGATGTTTCATGACTAATCCATTTGGAATTAGGTTTTATAAACATAAATGTAAATGTATAATACACTTTAATATCATCTAAAATTTTGACAAACCCTATGTGACCATTTGTGTTAATAAATTACAAATATACAGTTTTATTCTTGTTCTTAGTCATGGTAAACTCAAAATCCTAAACCCTATATGAAATCATGGTTGGATAGTGCATGAATGATTAGACATAATGGGGAAAATGAAGGAGTTTTTATAAAATAATTTTTTATTGATAAATTTGATATCAAGCCTTAGGACTCCATGGATAGTCCTTGATAAGGTAATTGTGTTTAAACCTTGCTAAACCCAAAGATGAAGACCAAATGAGAGGTTTTCACCTTTTTTTAAAATTACAAAGTAATATAGAGTGTGTTCATGAAAAAATCACATATTATACATTATAATAAGGTTAAAACCTCCATATATGTGTTTTTTTAAGAAATAGAGTACATACATATTTGTATAGGTAGTTAAGAAAGCAAAAGTTTTGGGACATGTTGATATGCACTTTAAAGTAAAGGAAACATTGAGGAAGTTTAAAATAAAAAATTGGATATATTTAAGGACCTAATATACTTATTCTTAGGTTTTATAACCCATCAAAATCATATCAATCTAGCTATAGGCCAAAATTACAAGAGAACAACATGTTCATCTATACATAGGTAGATTGTGTCAAGTTTGTAGGTGGGGTTGAGAGTTTATTAACAAGTATTGTATGGTTTATCAGTAGAAAATGTATTAAAAAAATGAGATCCAAATTTTTTATAATATTAGTGGATATTATCAAGGTAGAGGATTCAATTCAAATATCACATCTACAGTGGTTTTAAGCTTGGCGTACACACCTATAGGTCTACACACTAGGACATAAAGAGAAATGCCAATTTATGTTGAATCATAAGTTTGGTAAGATAATAAAAGGTTTGATAAACATAGGGGAAAATTATATGCTCCTTTTCATGAGAATAAACCATCTCATTAAGCCAAAATGTCTTGAAAGAGGTATATTAGGTCTGTTGATACCTAGAGAGAACAACTTTGTCTTTGAGTTTGAATATTAAAGAAAAAAAGAAGGGATTAGTTTATTAGTATTGAATATAATCCCTAAAATATTAGGAAATTTTTAAAATAAGTGTGTAAAAATTATATGATAATCCTTTCTAGGGATATGTATACAATTGTATAGTTAATTACCTAAAAGGAACATCTACAACAAGACATAGTTTCACAAAGATATAAAGAGAAAATGTAAGTTTTGTGTTGAAATTTAAGTTTGAAGGTCCTTTAATAATCTGATGAACATTTAAAAGTTCTACACATTAATTATACTCCTTTTAATGAGTAATGATCACAAGAAGAGACCATTAGGGTCAAGCTTACTAAACTGACTATAAACCCCAATTATAGGTCAAAATAGGTTTTATGACTTTTGAAGGAGTCAGATGCTTGGATTAGTATTTAAAAACCATATAGAGCATGAATAATATATTAAGAGGAAATAAATAACCAAGGATAAAAATTTTGAAGTTTTTAATGCTCAAAACACTCATATTGACCTCCATCTATAGGCTTACCAGCTCAAGAAGGTCATCTTTATTACATGAAAAGTTTATTAAGGAAGTGCATGGGGGAAAATACCATTATTTGAGGTTTAATAAGTTATTATACTCCAATTTATTGGTATTTTTCAACAAACCAAAGGTTTACACTTTATGAACCATTGTTAAGAAGGTGAACATGTCTAAAACCCTTGTAAAACTCTCAAAAGAGACTAATGAAGTTAAAAACCTCTCATGTTATTTAAATTCACATGTAATTCCTTTAGAACAACTATGTGATGTATAAAAATATTATAGGCACCATTTGGTGCATTAATTTAGCATGTGTGGGGAGAAAAACACATGAAAATGGTCTAAAAACTACATTTAAAAGCCTATTTGCATGTGTTTGAGTAAGGAAGGTCTTGATAATCCATTAAAATAGGTTTAAAAGCCAATAAAATGGTATAATGACATTCCATAATCCATTATAAGAGGTATCCATGGTGATATGACAAGTTTCATGTCTCGAAATCGATCTTTGTGAAGGTTATCTTCTTGGTTGCATAGAAAATCAAGGTTGTAGAGCTTCTCAAGGTCACCAATGGCATAAATAAAACACATGGAACCCTTGAAATAAAATAATGGCATACTTGGAAGAATATATATACCATACACAATCCTACTTCAATGATTGTATACAGAATTGAGGGGCTAACTGGAAAGCAGTCTACTAGATCCATGGAGATCATAGCTCTCTAAGATCAAATGTAACCCTTTACAAACTTTCTCAAGTTTTTCTCAAATTATTTACACTCTATACCATGAATTATTATATTAATTTAGGAGTAAATGGATTGATAAGCCTAATTCTTACCTATAATAAGCTTAGAGAGATGTCTTATAAGTTACTCTCAGTTAAGTGCCCTCATGGAAATATTTACTTAAGTTAAGAATTTTATTGAAGGCATTAAGTGACATAATATACCTATTGACCAATTTCGGTCTACCTACCAAAATTTTTCCTAGTCCAAGAATTCAGTGGAAGGAGCAGGATCTTTTATTTTCAAGAAAAATAGTCATTTGAATTCAAAAGGCTAGGATGGCCAGATAAGTGTCAAATTGAAATAGAAGAGATGACCGTTGATTTTTTAATATAAGTGGACCCAAATGAGACCATGTAGAGTGTAAATCTTTTATAACACTTTGAACTCACTCAAAGTGTAAGTTGGAAATGTCATAAGGAACAAGTATACAAGTCATAGAGGCCCTATAGGAGGTCAAGACTACTTGAAATGAGTATGGGAAAGTGTTATCCTTGAATTTATCAGGCTTAATACATGAAATAATACCTATGAAACTTGTTTGTTTCATATCCCATGAGCTCTAAGCATGCAAAATGAGGCTAATCATTGCCTCTTTGTGTTTGTTTTTCCTTTCAAAAAAGTTAGTTTTTGTGGGAAGTTTCTTTCTAGTGTAGTTCAGAGAATTTTCTCTGAACTACACTTTTCCCAATCTGGTGCAAATCAAAGACCTTTTTCTAAATTGCACCATTGTGTGTACTAGTAGATAAATTATCCAATGTTGCACTTAGCCTAATTTTCTAGTGCAGTAGTGCTATTTTTATATGACTTTGCATGTGCAAGTTTGGATTTTTCTCCACTCTTGCACTTGGGTCCACCACTACGTCGATAATTAATTTTGTATTAATTACCCCTCATATATATATTTTAACCTATGTAAATTCATTTTTACCATTTGTCTTTGCCATTTTTAAGCATGAATATGTCTTTTGTTGTTGTTTTCAATCTTGACTACACTTCTTCTCATTTTTCTTGATTTTTTGTTTTCAATTGATTCTTCATGCACTAGGGTTCTTTGTTATCATCCATTCTCATGACATCTCAAGTAAAAAAAATTTAATTGTTTTTTTTTGTTAATTTTGTTCTTTTTTCTTTTTTCTTTAATTTTTTTCATTTTTCCCTCATAAACCATAACTCTCTTGGCTCATTTCAAAGAATTTTGTATGAAAAGAACCAAGGGAAATTTTTCATATGCCTTTCATCTTCAGGTGCACTTTGGATAAAATTATCTAAAGTACATGATTTGTCACCTTTTTGGTGCACTTTAGAGAATTTTGTCTGAAGTGCACGTAGTCCAGTGCACTTTAAAGAATTTTCTCCAAAGTGCATATCACATGCCTTCCAATGCACTTTATAAAAAATTATCTGAAGTGCATTTCATCCCCTTTTTTTGTAGTTCAGAGAATTTTCTATGAAATACACCAAAACCAACACTTGGTGTAGTTCAGAGAATTTTATCTGAACTACACTTTTTACCAAAAATGAGACAAATTGTTAACTCTGGAGAAATAATTTTTTTTTTAAAATACTTGATCACTATCATAAGATTCCCCAACTAAGAGAATCATGAAGTATAAATTTCAAGGTGTATTTCCAACATCTACAGTGGATTCTAATGTAGATCAGATTAGAGATACTAAAATTGGTCATGCTGACATGGTTGAATTCTTAAAAAGGTTAGGTAGAGACCCTATTGCCCCACATATACAGCCTATTCTTAATAGTGAGATACATATAGCATCTACATTTCCTATGTCAACTCAAAATCTAGAGTTTATATTAACAGTTGTTGCTTACTTTGACAAGGAAACTAGATCAATCAAGGATGCCAATGGAAAAGTAGAAATTAGACAAGATGTAGAATATTTTGATAAGGTTTTTCATCTTTCAGACATTAAAGAACATTTAGATATAAGTGTGACAATATCCCAAGAATACTATGATAGGAATATCAAGAAATGTAAGAGGCACATTAATGCCAATTGGCTGAGGACACCAAGGCATACAATCGCAAGATGGCCAAAGAGCTTTTATCAAAGCGAATTTATGGAGGAAATAAAATATTTAATCACTCTTCTAAGTATGGTCAAAGGTCTTTCAACATCCAATATCTTTAAATAATGGATATATCACTACATTTTTATCATCAAGAAGAATAAGTAGAGGATTTATTGGGGAAGTCAGATAAGTGATGTCATATGTCACCATATTTCCAAAGTAGGATCTTCTATTAAATTCTATATGAATTAGTATTTGGTATATTTCGTAGCTTGCATGAGTATATTTCCATGATTGACCCTCAAAAAATGTATCAAACATTTCAAAAGAGTTAATAATGCATTCTTATACCAATTCATTTGTATTTTTGAACAAGAATTAGAGAAGAAAAGGGTTTCAGATTAAGCATGGGCAATAGTGAATATAATTGGTTGAATTTTCCTTCAATTCCCAGCTTTTACCTACATCAGGGTAGGTGGATTTAATGAAAAACCTTACATGATACCTAAATACCCAGGTGATAAATTAATTTTAATGGAGATTTGTAAACAAATGATGACTGTACACAAGAAGCAATTAGATGCACATAAAAGAGGATTCAAATTTAATATAAGCATTGGCCGATACACCATTTCAACTACTCCCAAGGCTAAGATAATGGAAACTAAAATGAAATGGATTACCCTTAAAAGCTATAAAAGTAGAAAATATTTTGATCATAGAATGATGAATAAAAATCTAAAAGGAAATTATGTTCATGTGCACAAGATTGAGGATATTTGGGTAGAATGCAAAACTAAATAATATGTAAGGAGACTTGATTACATTCATCTTACTACTGATCAAATTCAAGAGATGAAATTAGCCAACATTCCATCTGACCTCTCTGACAATGAGAATATATTGGATCCTTCATATGAATGAAATCAAGTTGTTTCTACTCCTATTCATTCAATCCAATGGTCTATAAAAGAATGCACATCTATCAGAGAGAGATTTCAACCCATCCTTATAAAAATTAATTCTTGGTTGGAGTCTAAAGGTATTAAATTGAAATATTTCAAGATAGGTTTAGAAGAAGAATATGATGAAGATACTACAAGGAAACATGAAGAATTAAGGATGAAAAATAAAGAAGAGGCCTCCACATCTACTCAAAAACCAAGATTTATATTTTTAAGTAAAGTAAAAAAGAAAAAAATAAGATAGTGTTGAAAAAGGTGTAAAAATAGAGACACGAGAAAAACCAAGTGTGAGTGAGGTACCTCCTCACTCAACAATTTTTCAACCTATGGCTTAGTAGTCTCTAAAAGGTGAATCCACACAATCAAAAGTTCCTATAGTCGAGGTCTCTCAACCAAAAATTTACTAAAGAATGCCATGAATTTTCATGTTCCTTCCCAAGCCACTCTAGATCAATTTTTTGATTCTTTGTCCAATCTACCTAGTCCTGCAAAGTCATTGGAATCCCTGACTAATCTATACTTCACCCAACAAGATATGGAAAAATTCATGTCCACGTCTTCTATTAAAGTGATGACTCAAGCTCTTGTCACCCTAGTATCCAAAAAATTGTTAGACCCAAAAGTAAATTTCATGCCAACCCAAACCCCACCAATAATAATCACTATTACATCAGTGTCAACTCCACTATCAAACACCTCTATAATTCCACTTTCCATTCCACCATCTTCACAAACCATTGTCCTTCCCCAAACATCATAATCTTTGGTTTCTTTTGATCAAATATATTCATCTCCTCTTCCCACATGGTTAATTTTACAAACATATAAAAGGAAGAAATAGGTTGTTTCACTTGATGATTTTGATCTTAGTCAACTCATACCAGTAAATCCCAAGATGACAAAGAAGGCCAGAACTATGTCAAGGATAATTTCTAAAATTTGGGCATAAGTATGCTAAAGTTGCAGTCCCTCCTGAAGACAAGAACATTGAAGATATTCAAGCATTTGAATATGTAGTAGGACAGATAGATCTCAAGAAACAATCTCATGAAGGTGCAAAGGAAGATTTACAAGCAGTAATGGCTTCCTTGATCGAGAGATATGATAAAGATAAGAAATTCAAAGATCAACTCAAAATACAAGTGGAATAGCTAACTTCTATTTTACTAAAAATCACTGAATCTTTTGAGTCTATGGATCCTATTGTGCATGAAAATACTGAAAGAGTTATTCAAATTGAAGAAAAAATTGGGTCTCAGGGTCATGCAGTTAATGCTTGGATTGAAACGTTAAAAACACAAGGTACTCAAATGTTGCATTCTACTATTGAATTTTTAAAGAACTTGAGTGAAGTAAAAATAAAAATTCAGCAAACAATTAAATCACTCACTCAAGATTTGGAGTTGATTGAAAAAGATATTAATACATAGACTCAACTTCACCAACTCAAATTGGAGCTATTGGTTGAGCAGAAGATCATTCCAAATAGGAAAATGTTTATTGAATACAGGGAGGCCATGAAGAATAGAAGAAAGGTTCTTGAGAATATGATTAAAGGTCTAGAAGAGGCTCAAGATTTGTTTGGTAATAATATATTTGATCTTATAGAAAGAGTCGAAAAACTCCCCTATCAAGTCAAGAATGATTCTCAATAAATTATTCTTGTGGAGGTTGTTACTCAAGAAATTACATCATTACTCCAAGCAAACACTGAGATAGGTACTTTCATGCTAGACTCCATGAACGAATTGATTTAATTTTAGGTCATCTTCAATAAATTATAAAGAATCATGGACAAGAGCAAGGATCTCCCAATTAATTTATAATATTTAGTTACAAGGGTACTTGTCATATCCAAGAGTACATTCAGCCTAGATAACAATGAAGTCCAAGCTATTTTGAATAAATACAAGGAGTTTCTATATATAAAAAAAAGGAATAAATTCCTATGTCTATGGACACGTAGTCTATTTTTGTAAATTTTCTTGTGTAGTTTTGTTTGGTGGATTTTTCACACAGGAAAAGTATATGGTCTGAATTCAGCTATGACTCTGTCAATGAATAAGTCAATGTATTTATGTTTCTCATATTTTTTTTCATATATCCTCTCTATAAATAGGAGGATGCTATTTTTAAAAAGGATCACCAATTTATATAGAAGAGAAGTGCTACCAAAATTGATAAGCAATATTGAAACTTTGAATTCAAATTGTAAATCTTTTGTCAATCAATATATGAGTAAGAAAGTGAACTTTCAATCTTTGATTTGAAATAAATTTGTGTTGTATTGGATATTTTCTTATGTCTTTTCAATTAATTTTTTTTTTGTAACTAATTGAAATGTGGTGTGAATTTTTATAAATCGAAAGGTGTCAGGAAGCTAATTTTGAAGTCTTCGAGCTGAAATAATGTTACTGGGTTTGTGTTCTTCATTGAAAGTGAATTACTGAGGAGACTTTGGGCTACTAGTTATTCTTCATTAATAATTTTAATATTTATTAGAAATAAGGTGAAGACTTTGGGCTACACTTTATTCTATCTTTTAAGTTTACTCTACTGGTATTATTTTTGTTACTCCTTTGGATAACAAATCTGAATATCGATTATATTTGGTTCATCAAGTGATCTTAGATTTTTAAAGTATATCACAAAGAATAGAAGAAAGTTTGTGATTAAACATCAATTCTAAAAAAAGAGAATTGGATGATATGACAACACCCACTATGGTAAAATTATTATAAATAAGTGTAAATAATTAAGTGTTATGTTAGTTAACAATAAAAGGGAGCCTCCCCTTGCTTAGAGGAGAGATTTATCTCATCATACTATGGCAAAAATCACCATTTTTTCTCATTCTATTGTTAAAAAAATATTCACCCCATAGTTTTTGGTGACTCCACTGGGGATTTAAATCAAGCAACCAAGCTTTACACTCATTTAATTGGAATAAACTAACACCTTATTGATTGTAATTATTTTGATGTAGTTAATTTCTTTTCTTTGTGTACTTTCACATTCTAGCAGAATAAAGCTACACTCATGGCAAAAGGGGAATGGGACTCATTGATCCAAAATTTAAGTTATTGCAAGAAAATAACTTTGATCTTTTGCCACTATGTGTAAGGTTACCTCTTTAGTGTACAAGAAGTTTTCTAGCTACAAACAGAATATCTCCTATACCAAGAGAATCTTCTAATGTTCATAGAGTTTTGCCTATTTTTACTTAAAAAAGATTTGTAATACCTCCATATAATCCACAAAGGATGGTAGCTCAAGGTCCATGGGCTAATGCTTTTGGTCCATTGAATTTGGAACCACCATCTCATGAACTACCTTGTGGCTCACAATTTTTTTTCTAAGTTTTATAGTGATGGTAGGCAACATCTATATGAACATATTATTTCATTTTACATTTCATGTGGAGTTCTTGGAGTGGAACCTGAAGATGTTTTAGTAAGGTTGTTTATAGGAACACTCCAAGGTGTTGTTATTGATTGGTTTTATCATCTTGCAACTGGTTCTATCACAAATTGGGCTATGCTCAAGATAAAATTTGAATCAAGATTCAAGCTCATAGAAGATGATCATAGCTTGTTGGCTCAGCTTACACAAATGAATAAGGAAACATATGAGCCTATGCATGAATTTATGGTAACGTTTAATAAGTTGAGGAATAGGATTTTGATGGTTGCTTAATCTACACTTGAGAATTTAAAGTGCTTCTTCATCAATTCTCAACTCCTAGAAGTGAGTTTTATTTTATGAAGAAAAAATACAACTAATCTTGATGCTTCTCAAAGTTTAGCCACCGAAGTAGAAGATGATTTAATCCTAGCAAGAAAGGTGAGAAAAAATTCAATCAAGCTTAGAGGGCAGCCTTTCCCCACTTTATCTTCTATTAACACCAGGGATCCCATGATTCAAAAGTTAGCAAATAAATTACTTGCACTTAAAAAACAAATGTCTCAAAGTATGTGTTTTCTTTAATACAAAGATGTTCCTAAGAGAAAATATTTGAACTATTCTAACAATGTCGATAGGAATCAAAATATTAATAATCTACCTCCAACACAAGTAAGGATTGAATTAGAGGCACCTCCAGCTAATGTAGCAATCAATTGGTTGGAACCTAAAAATGATGATGTTCCAAAATTGGAATATTGCCCAAAAGAAGATGATACTCCTTTCACCAAAAATGAATAAGGAGAAGCTGGTGACTCTGATATCAAGTTTCTAAACTTTGAAGAATAAGTTGAACAAGAGGAAGATACATATGGTGAGTCTTATGTCATTTTCACCCATTCTCAAAGTTAGTGAAATCAACAAAAAAATGTTGATAAAACAAAATCCAAGGATGAACCATGAAAGGAGGATATAATTGAAAAAAGAGGAACTCCTTTGCCAATTTAACCAAAGGATAGGGTGGTGGCTAAACAAGTAAGTACTCATAATTCTACCTCTTTTCCTTCAATGTCTAGGACTAGTGCCCAAAACTTGAAACCTGAAAATGAAAACATTTTTCTTCCTTGGCTACCCCATATCAAGCTTTTGATATCATTGATCATGTCAAGAAAACTAAAATCCAAATGTTAGAGGTAGAGTACATCCAATCAAACCCTGATCAATTTGAAAGATTGACAAAAATTTTAAAAAGAAAAGGGATCAATTTTGATCAAACTTTATCTAAGAGTGTACCAATTGATGCTAAGCTAAAATCAAATAAAAAAACTTGGTTGTAACTCTTGCACCTAATTATGGAAAAATAGAACCTTTCTATATTTCCTTGTTTTTCAATGGTTATAAGTTCAATAATTGTGTTATTGATTTGGGGTTTTTTGATAATGTGATGCCTACTAAGGTGGCTAATGCCTTGGGGTTAACCTTGATAAAGAATTTTGGTTGTTTCATCTCAATGGAAACTAAAAATGTACCTATTATAGGCCAAATCAAGGATGCAAAATTTTTATTTGTTGTATTTCCAAAGAAAAAGACCAAAATGACACTTATAGTGGCTGATGTTTCAGACTCATATGGAGTTATATTGGGATGTAACTTTTGAAAAGATGTTGGAGGAGAAATCAATATGGATTGATCTAAGGCTAGGATACCTATTAAGGGTATTATGTAGAAACTTCACCCATAAAAACAAGTGAAGTACACTGTAACAAAGATAAAAGACTCAAAAGCTCAGATCCTCTTTGAAACCTCTAGAATGGGCACATATTTCTTGACTATAGATGAATATCTAATATCTTTAAATGATATTTTAGAAAAATATCAGAAAATAGAAGAGTTTACCTCTTCAGATGAGGATATTTTGAATTTTGAAACTATTAAGGTTGAGAGTTCAAATGATCTTTGGAATTTGGAATTCGATGATAATTGTTCATCAACTAGATTTAGAGCTAGAATAGTTCTCATATCCCCAAAAGGAAAATTATTTCCTTTCTCTTTCAAATTGCAATTTGATAAAACTAATAATACTATTGAGTATGAGGCCTTGTTGTTAGGAATGGAAGTTGAATGAAAGAAAGGAATCAAAAATCTTCATGCCCAAGGTGATGCTGAACTAATCATTTGTCAAGTCAAGAAATTATATCAAACAAAGAATAAAAGACTAAGGCATTACCATAATCAATTTTGAGATTATATGTAAAGTTTTGATGAGTTCAACATATCAATAGTTTCAAGAGAATATAGTGATAACGCTGATTCATTGGCCATTTCAACCACTCTCCTGATTCCTCATAGAGATTTTTAAGGAAATAAGTATACCATTGAGTTGGTTTTTTGACCCAGTGTTTTTGACAATGTTAATAATTGGTAGGTTTTTAATAATGATGAGCAAGTCATCTTATTACTGGATAAGGTATAAAATTTTAGTGAGTTGTATTTTGAAATAAGTGATTCCACTCCTCAAGAATTAATTTTTGAATTTAATAAGGAAACTAACAAAGAAATCTTGTAGCTAAAAAGGAATAAGATTTTAAAGGGTTGGTATCTTTATAAAGAATTTTTAATAAGCATGATCGATTCATTAAATGTCAATAATCAGAATTTGATTCATATGAAGAAATTGAGCAAGTTAATATAAGAACGAAAAGTGACCCCAAAATGAAAAATATTGGGAAATGTTGCTCATCAGAGGAAAGAGAAAACTTGGTGACTCTTCTATGTTATTAAATTGATGTATTATCATATTCATATGCTAATCTAAAATATTTTTTGAACTAAGGAAGTGCAACATGATATTCCTCTCAAGCCATGATCTCAGCCTCACAAGCAAAAATAGTGGCAGTATAATCCCAAAATATCAAGTATTATCCTTGCTAAAATTCAAAATATGTTAAATGCTTGCATTATCTTTCCCATATATCACTCCACATGGATATAAAATATTGTTCCTATAAGGAAAAAGAATGGAGAGATTCACATTTGTGTTGACTTCTAGAATTTGAATCAATTATCACTTAAGGATAATTACCCACTCCCAGTAATGGACCAAGTATTACAAACTGTGACTGGTTCTAAGTTGTTGTCTATGCTTGAAAGTTTCTCAAGATGCAATCAAGTGGATGTTCATGATGAAGATCGACATAAGATAGCCTTCACTATCCATGGGGTACTTTTGTGTATTACAGAATGCGTTTTGGATTAATCAATACTGGTGCTATTTCCAAAGGGATATGGATTTGTATTTTTGAGATATAATCAATAAGTTTATTATAGTCTACCTTGATGATCTAATTATTTTCTTAAAAAGTCATCAAGATCATTACAACCATTTGTAACGAGTACTTGAAATATGATGTGAACATGGGATATCTCTTAATCCCAAGAAGTCCATATTTGGGGTTCCAGAAGGAAATCTCCTTGGACATATTGTATCCAAGGAAGGAATCAAAATTGATCTAGAGTGGGTTAAGTCAATTTAAATCTTACTTTGATAGTAAGTAAGAAAGGAGTGCATTCTTTATTTGGGAAGGCTAATTTTTTATAAATATTTTTTCCTAATTTCACTGAAAAGACTCACCATATTGTTGATATGATGAAAGGAAAATCAGCTTTTCATTGTAATATGGAAGGAAGAAATGTTTTTCATGAGATAAAGGAATCCATTACACTTTCTCCTATCCTAGTTTGCCATGATTATACCAAGAACTTCATTATGTATAGTTATGCTTCTAAGCATACCTTATCTGCAATCTTGGTACAAAAAAATAAAGAGGGGATTGAATCTCCTATAGCATTCATGAGCTTACATTTGAAGGCTCATGAGCTTAAGTAATCATCCATGGAAAAACATGCATATGCATTGGTGAAAGCAGTCAAACATTTTAGGTACTACATCCTCAATTCTCATACCATTACATTAGTACCAGATTCTACTATTATATCTATTTTGACTCAACAAGAGTTTGGAGGCAAAAGAGGTAATTGGATTGCTAAAATCCAAGAATATGATATGGAGATCAAGCCTACCAAACTTGTGCATGGAAAAGGTTTGTGTCAACTCATGGTAGAGACTAATTTAAAAGAAACACTCAACAATGAAAGAGATATGAAATAACTACCCATGGTCTTGCTTGTAAGTACTATGGATGAATGGTATTACAATATTGATTATTTCCTCACATATGGAAAATGTCTAGAGCATTTTTTTGCAAAGAGAATAGGATAATCAAGCTCAAGGCTAAAAATTTCATCCTTTGAGCTAATGGTTTGTACAAGAAAAACATTGATGGAATATTTTTACATGATTTAACATATGGAGGACATTTTTCAACCCTTGACACAACTCATAAAATCTTTTAGGCTAGATATTATTAGCCAACACTTTTTGAGGATGTATACACATGGGTGCATAAATGCGAGAAGTACCAATAATTTATAGGGAAACCTAGGTTAGCAACCTTACCTTTCAAGCTAGTAGTCATTGAAAAACCTTTTCAACAATGGGGTATTAATTTTATTAGTTCAGTGAACCCATTGTCAAGTGCTGGTCATAGTTATGTTCTCAGAGCTATGGATTACTTCACCATGTGGGTGGAAGTAATTCCAACCAAACATGCCACTTTAGAGGTTGTTTGCAATTTCCTCAAAGAGAATATCATGACAAGGTTTGGTGTGCCAAATAAAGTTATAACTGATAATGTTGCTTATTTCACATCCCATGAGATGACTCAATTTTGCTTTGAATATGGGATTATTTTGTCTCACTCTTCTGACTATTTTCTGTAAGGGAATGGTTAAGCTGAGTTGAATAACAAAATTTTTGTAACTATCATCACGAAGCTAGTAGTAGATAATTAGAGGACTTGGCATAAAGCATTGTATGATGCATTGTGGGCTAATTGTATTAATCTCAAACGAGTGATTGGTATGTCTCCTTTTCAACTTTTGGATGGATTGAATGTAGAAATACCAATGACATTAGAATTACCAACTCTCAAATTGGTTAAAGTAAATGAAGATGAAACATTTGAAAACTCCTTAGATAAACATATTATGTACCTTTTCAAGATAGAGGAGCAATGTACAAAGGTAGTGGACTATATTGTAGAACATCAAGGTCACATTAAGGAAATTTTTGATAAAAGAGCTAAATCATGAGAATTCTAAATTGGGGATCTAGTCTTTTTGTGGGGTAAAAGAAGAGAACCAAAATGAATGCATAGAAAATTTGATTCTTTATGGAAGGGTCCTTTTCTCATTTAAATTTAGTGGAGAACACATTTTCTTATTCGAATACTTAGATGGGACACCATTACTGCTACCCTATAGTGGGAAACATCTTAAGCTTTTCACTCAGTAAGGTTCTAGATAAATCTATATGTCCTTTATTTTATTTTTGGTCTACCTTTTTGCTTGAATCCATGGCCCAATGGAGAAAGGAATTTATAGTTCTAGGATTCTCTTTCCTTCAAGCGTTTCAAAGAATACTTGAGGGGAATTCCCCAATTAGAGCCAGCTATTATCCTTGAATTTAGCAGGCTCAATTCATGGGATAAACCCTATGAAACTTGTCCATTTCATAGCCCATGAGCTCTAAGCACAAAAAATGAGGCTAATCATTACCTCTTTGTGTTTGTTTTTCCTTTCAAAAAAGTTAGTTTTTTAAGGAAGTTTCTTCTTGGTGTAGTTTGGAAAATTTTCTTCTAACTACACTTTTCCTAGTCTAGTGCAAATCAAAGAATTTTTTTTGAACTGCACCATTATGTGCACTAGTAGAGAAATTCTCTGATGTTGCACTTAGTCTAATTTTTTGGTGTAGTAGCACTATTTTTCTCTAACTTTACATGTGCAAGTTTAGATTTTTTCTTTGGTCCTACACCTAGGCCCACCACTACATCGATAATTAATTTTGCATTAATTACCCCTCATATATAAATTTTAACTCAAGTAAATTCATTTTTACCATTTGTCTTCACCATTTTTAAGCATGAATGTGTCCTTTGTTGTTATTTTTGAGCTTGACTACACTTCTCATTTTTCTTGATTTTTTATTTCCAATCAATTCTTCATGCCCTAAGGTTCTTCGTTATCATCTATTCTCATGACATCTCAGGTAAATTTTTGTTTTTCTTATTGTTTTGTTAATTTTGTTCCTTTTTCTTTCTTCTTTCTTTCTTTTTTCAAGTTTTTAATTTTCTCCTCAAAAACCCTAACTCTCTTGGTTCATTTCATAGAATTTTCTCTAAAAAGAACCAAGGGACATTTTTCATATACCTTTCATCTTCGATACACTTCAAAGAAAATTTTCCATAGTACATAATTGTTCACATTTTTGGTACACTTCAAAGAATTTTCTTCAAAGTGCACATAGTTTAGTGTACATTAGAGAAAATTCTTTGAAGTGCATATAGTCTGATGTACTTCAAAGAATTTTCTATGAAGTGCATATTACATGACTTTTGGTGCACTTCAAAGAAAATTCTCTAAACTGCACTTCATTTGGTTCACGTCAGAGAAAATTCTCTAAAGTGCATATTATCTCCTTTTTTTGGTGCAGTTCAGATAATTTTCTCTAAACTACATAAAAACAAACACCCAGTGTAGTATAAAGAATTTTATACAAACTAAACTTTTTATAAAAAATGAGAAAAAATGCTAAATTTGGATAAATCAAAATTATTTTTGTAGATACTTGATCAATGTCAGAAGATTTTCCCAGCTAAGAGAATCATGAAGTATAAATTTTAAGGTTTATTTATATCATCTAAAATGGATTCTAATGTAGATTAGATTGGAGATAATGAAATTATGTCGACATGGTCAAATTATTACAAAGGTTGGGTAGAGACCCTATTACCCCACATATGTAATCTATTCTTAATAGTGAGATACATCTAGAAGCTACATTTCCTATGTCAGCTCAAGATCTAGAGTTCATATCAATAGCTACTACTCACTTTGACAAGGAAACTAGATCGGTCAAGGATGCCAGTGGAAAAGTAGCAATTAGACTAGATGCAAAATATTTTGATAAAGTTTTTCATCTTTCATAAATTAAGGAATATTCAGATATAAGTGTGATAATAGCCTAATAATACTATGATAGGAATCTTGAGAAATGCATGAGGCACATTAATGCCAATTCACTGAGAACACCAAGGAATACAATTGTAAGATGGACAAAGAGCTTTTAACAAAGTGAATTTATGGAGGAAATAGGAGATTTAATCACTCGCCTATGTAGGGTCAAAGGTCTTCATTCATCCAAATCTTTCAAGAATGGATGTATCACTACATTTTTATCATCAAGAAGAATAAGTAGAGTATTTATTAGGGAAGTCAGATAAGTGATGCTATATGTCACCATCTTTTTAAAGTAGGATCTTCTCTTAAATTCTATATGACTTCTTATCTGGTATATGTCACAGCTTGCATGAGGGTATTTCTAGGATTGACCAGTGTTGGCAAAAGGAAGAAAGTTCCTATTTATGAGCATTATCCATAATTGATCCTCAAATAAGGTATCAAACATTTCAAAAGATTTAATGATGCATTATTCTACCAATTCATTTTTATTTTTGAACAAGAATTAGAGAAGAAAAGGGTTTTAGATCAGGGATGGGAAATAGTGAATATAATTGGTTGCATTTTCCTTTAGTTCCCAACTTTCACCTACATCAAGGTAGATGGATTTAATGAATAAATTTACATGCCACGTAAATACCCAGGTGATAAATTAATTTTAATGGAGATATGTAGACAAATGATGATAGTACACAAGAAGCAATCAGATGCACATAAAGGAGGATTCAATTTCCTATAACCATTGGACAATACACCATTTTAACTACTCCCAAATTTAAGACAATGGAAATTGAAATGCAATGGATCACCCTTAAAAGGTATAAAAGTAGAAAAGATTTTGATTATAGAATGATGAAGGAAAATTTGAAAGACAGTTATGTTGATGTGCACAAGATTGAGAATATTTGGGTAGAATGCAGAACTAAAGAAGATGTAAAGAGACTTGATTATAGTCATCTTACAATTGATCAAATTCAAGAGCTATAATTAGTCAACATTCTAGCTGACCTCTCTGAGGATGAGAATATATTAGATCCTTCATATGAAGTAAATTAAGTTGTTTCTAATCCTATTCCTTCAATATAATGGTCTATAAAAGAATGCACATCTATCAGAGAGAGATTTCAACCCATCCTTGTAAGAACTAATGCCTGGTTAGAGTCTAAAGGTATTAAATTAAAATATTTCAAGATAGGATTAGAAGAAGAATATGATGAAGATACTACAAGGAAATGTGAGGAATTAAGGATGAAAAATAAAGAAGAGGCCTCCACATCTACTAAAAACCCAAGATTTGTATTTGTAAGTAAAGGAAAAAAGAAAAAAAAATCTAGTGTTGAAAAAAGTGTGCAAACAGGGACACAATAAAAACTAAGTGTGAGTGAGGCACCTCATTAATCAACATTTGTGCAACCTCCAGCTCATTAGTCTCCACAATTTGAATCCACACATTCAAAAGTTCCTATAGGCGAGGTCTTTCAATTGGTAGTTTCCTAGGTGGCATTATTTATAATTCCTTTTATTAGTACATCTATACTAATTGTCTCTATTTATTCTTAAACTATTCTCTCAACCCCACCTTCCTCCTCCTAGTGCTAAAATTTTTCAACTTTCTTCCCAAGCTACTCTAGATCAAGTTTTTGATTCTTTGTCTAATCTACCCAGTCCTACAAAGTCATTGGGATCCCTAACTAATCTATACTTCACCCAACAAGATATAGACAAATTCATGTCCACATCTTCTATTAAAGTGATGACTCAAGATCCTATCACCCCAGTATCCAAAAAATTATCAAACCTAAAAGTAAATTTCATGCCAACCCAAACCCCACCAATAATAACCATTATTCCATTAGTGTCAACTCCACTATCAGATACCTTTGCCATTCCACCCACTTCGCACTCTGTTATCCCTCCCCAAACATCATAGTCTTTGGTTTCTTCTACTCAAGGAGATTTATCTCCTCTTCTGCCGTGGTTAATTTCAAAAAAACCAAAAAGGAAGAAACATGATATTTCACTTGATGAGTATGATCTTAGTCAACTCATCCCAGTAAAGCCAAAGATGATAAAGAAGGCCAAAACTATGTCAAGGATAATTTTTGAATCTAGGCATAAGTATGCTAAAGTTGTAGTCCCTCCTGAAGATAAGAACATTGAAGATATTCAAGCATCTAAATATGTAGTAAGATGGATAGATCTCAAGAAACAAAATTATGAAGGTACGAAGGAAAATTTAGAAGTAGTAATGGCTTCCTTGATCGAGAAATATGATAAAGACAAGAAATTCAAAGATCAACTCAAAATACAAGTGGAACAGTTGACTTCTATTTTAATGAAAATCACTCAATATTCTAAGTCCATTAGTCGTGTTGTGTATGAAAATAATGAAAGAGCTATTTAACTTGAAAAAAAATTGGGTCTCAAGATCATGTAGTTAATGCTTGGGTTGAAAGGTTAAAAACACAAGGTACTCAGATTTTGCATTCTACTATTGAATTTTTAAAGAACTTGAGTGAAGTAAAAATAGAAATTGAGAAAAAAATTAAGGCACTCACTAAAGATTTGGAGTTGACTAAAAAATATATTGATACATGGACTCAACTTCACCAATTTAAATAGGAGTTATTGGTTGAGCAGAAGATCATTCCAAATAGGAAAATGTTTATTGAATACAGGGAGGCCATGAAAAATAGAAGAAAGGTTCTTGATAATATGATTAAAGATCTAGAAGAGGCTGGAGATATGTTTGATAATAAGATATTTGATCTTATAGAAAGAGTTGGAAAAGTCCTCTATCAAGTCAGGAATGATTCTCAAGAAATTCTTCTTGTGGAGGTTATTACTCAAGAATTTACATCATTGCTCCAAGAAAAGGCTGAGACTGGTACTTTCACACTAGACTCCATCGATGAATTGATTGAATTTTAGGTCACATTCAATAAACTTCAAAGAATCATGGACAAGAGCAAGGATCTCCTAGTTAATTTAGAAGATTTAGTTATAAGGGTACTTGTCGTATCCAAGAGTACATCTGGCCATAATAATGAAGTCCAAGCTATTTTAAATAAATATGAGGAGTTTCTAGAAAATAATAAAAAGGAAGAAGTTCCTATGTCTAATGACAATTAGTCTATTTTTGTAAATTTTCATGTGTAGTTTTGTTTGGTGTATTTTGCACGTAGGAAAAGTACACAATCCGAAGTCAAATAGGACTCTGTCAATGTATTTATGTTTTTCCAATTTTTTTTCATAGATCATCTCTATAAATAGGGGGATGATCTTTGTAAAAAGGATCACCAATTTCTATAGAAGTGAAGTGCTACCAAAATTGATAAGCAATATTGAAAATTTGAATTGAAATTGTAAATCTTTTGTCAATCAATATATGAGAAATCAAGTGAACTTTCAATATTTGAGTTGAAATAAATTTGTGTTGTATTGGAGATGTTCTTATGTATTTTCCGTTAAATTTTCTTGTGTAATTAATTGAAATGCAGTGTGAATTTCTATAAATTGAAAGGTGCTAGGAAGCTGATTTTGAAGTCTTTGAACTGCAATATCGTTACTGGGTTTGTGTTCATCATTGAAAGTGAATTATTGAGGACGCCTTGGGATACTATTTATTCTTCATTGATAATTTTATTTTTTGTTAGAAATAAGGTGAAGACTTTGGGATACACTTTATTCTATCTTTTAAGTTTACTCTATTGGTACTATTTTTGTTACTCCTTTGGCTAAAAAATCTGAATATCAGTTATATTTAGTTCATCAACTGATCTTAGATTTTCAAAGTATATCACAAAAAATATAAGAATGTTTGTGATTAAACATAAATTATTAAAAAATAGAATTGGATGATATGACAATGCCCACTATGGTAAAATTATTGTAAGTAAGTGTAAATAATTAAGTGGTGTATTAGTTAACAATAAAAGGGAGCCTCCCCTTGCATAAATGAGAGATTTATCTCATCATACTTTGGATGAAATATCCATTTTGTTATCATAATGTTGTTAAAAAACATTCACTCAATAGAAAGCAAAGGATCCATCTAGTTCTCCATTATGTGTTCATCTTGACATTTGGATATAATAGTATAAAGTCTAAAAAGGTAATTTATAGATGCCATATCTCATACATGTAGATGAATTCAAAAAAAATGGTCATATGGGTTTCTTCTCTTTTATGCCAAGATCCTATATGCCAAATCTCAGGTCCTCTACCAAATCACATCAAAATATATTAAGGTCCAAAGTTACCTCTTCAGTCATTTTTTGCATGTTTTCCACACTTAGCCATCTTTAAGAGAGTTTCAGTAGAGCTGAATGAACATCTTAAAAAAGCTATATCTCACATGAATGATAGTGAAAGAGGAAACTAATCATGTGGGTTTGTTTAAATTGGTCCTTATTTTCTATATGTTGATTTTCATATCTTTTATTAAAATATGAAGGAAGTTACATACATGCAAAGTTAGGTTCCTAGGCATTTTCGCTAGGTTTTTCATACTTATTCAAATAAGCTAGAATGTCTCTAGGATGTTAAGAAAAATAAATATGGACCAATCAACTTGAAAATTCTATATATTCACTCAAAATTATTTTGAGACCAGTGGTTCAATTGGGTTTGTTCCTTTTGACCTCATGAACATATTCAACAAATTTGGCCCCACCATGATTCTTAAATTTCAAGATATAAATTATAAAAGTTGATCAAATAATGAATGACAGTCACAAGAGAGTCAAAATTAAAACACTGTGGAAATCCATATGAGCTTAAATTTGATGATATGCAAAACATCAAATAAGTCCATGCTGATGTCAAATGATGTTAGCATGAATGCTAATTTTAATTAAGGAAAGTACCCATTTTAGTTTAAAAGGTCCTTAAAAGTCTTGAAGTTGGGAAAGATATAATAGTTTGTGGGTGCCCTCATACTGACACATAAGATCTAAAAATTTACACTGGAGTCAACCAATTCAAAAATTCCCTAGGTTAAAGCCTTTATATATCTATAAAATAGACATAATCTAATGATGCAAGATAATCAAGCCAAGATCCAATGGTATGAATTCACTAAAAAAATGATGGCTTAAAACTAAATCAATTATCAACGTTCAATCATACCAGTGATCTGATGAAGTGTAACAACTAATAGGAAAGTGGGACTAGGGAGATCTATGGTGTGCATGAACTCATAGATCTTGATCAAATGGTGAGCATGAGTCAAACTGGTCAGTAAATCCAAAGAGCTAATGAGTCAAGGACAAGTGACACAAGTGCTTTTAGTTAGGAAAAAATAAATGGCTTACATGCATCCATGCATAGACAAATCAATGAAATTTGGCATAGTCAATAAGTTAGCATATTTATGGAGTTAATGAACATAAATATTATTGAGCATGATGTAGATAGTTTGAGTTGGTAATTGACAACCAATAAGTGAGAGTGATCTCGACACATTTTTAGTGAAAGTTAAATAATTTTAAATGATCCTAGGTAAAGCAAATCTCAAAGAGCCAAGCTGAAAGTTAAACTAGATTTAAACTAGGGACACAGTTCAAAGATCAAGTATCTCCATTAATGATCCATATAATAAATCTTTTGGTCTAATACAAAAGGCAAAGATAAACTAGTGACCATAAAACAAAATCAAGCAGTTTTCAAACTTTCATAGATATTGTTACTATGTGAAAACTAATGGTCTAAGATTGGTTTTCACATATAATAGACCTATGGCTTGCCTATCATCATTGATAATTTTTGATAATATAAAGTATAATTAGCCACCTAATTTAGATGTGTCACTTTGCAACCAATTCTAAGACATGATCGTCATCAACAGAGCAAGTGGATGTAGCATGTAGTCTTAAAATAATGATCAGGTGAATGAATAAGGATAGTGAGCATTCAATTATTTTTCAAGGCCTTTGAAATTGTGCCTTATTGATAAGATCATAACTCAACCACATCCTAAAATTGGTGCTAAAATTGACCCCTCTATCCCTCTTTTGGTATGACCAGATTCTACTAAAATCTATACTACAACACCTTTTGATGCAATAAAGATTGAATTTTATCATTTTCTAAGCTAGATTGAAGTGTGTTCTATGAATTCATGTACTATTTTTAAGTGAATATATGTTCCTCACTTATGTCTAAGTTTTTATTACCTTTAGTAAGGGTTTAATAGTCTTACATGTCATTATAAGCACAATCTTTAGTTTATTGTCTAGTTTGAAAGTGGATATTTGCCCTCCCTTGCTAATCTGGTAACTGATTAATGCCTTGTTCTAAAATATTTATGTGAGATTGATGTTATTTAGTTGTAAAAGTGTCTCATAGTGTGTTTTGTGTGAGTTGGAGTGATCAAATCATTGTTGTATCACCATTTTTTTACATTCTTTTATAAGTTTTGGTAATTCTCTTTCCCTTTTCCAAGTAGCTGCTAGTTTAGGCTTAGTGTAGGTGATAGATCCATAAAGAAGTCAAACTTATCTAGAGGTATAATACACTTTTAGGATAGCCAAATCCTAGGATGAGTCCCATGTTGGACTATATTTGAGTAGGAAGATTTTAATAATCCCCTCCTCAACTAGGGTGCAAATCTAGAACCCCAATAGTTTTGGCATGCCCCATGGGATCTCGAGTTTCTTTGGTATACTTAAATTTTGAATATTGAGAAGAAATATTTGTAGTAGTAGGAAATATATACTATCAACAAAAGCCAAATATCCTTTAGGTTTCAAATCTCATAACATATTTTAGACAATGCTTTCATTCCAAAGGTTATAATAAGAGCATCAAGTAAAGGTACTTATTTTGACCATATTGAATTGCCTCCTACTTCTTATAAAATATCAAGATTCAATAACATAAGGCCTTATCCTCCAAATTGGTATTTATCTTTTGGTCGGTCTATTTTTTTAATCTAATCTATTATCCCCATATTCCAAATCCCTTTTTCCCAAATGGTTATCAGGAATGAAGTGTTTGTCCCATTTAACAAGGGTAGTCCCCTAAATTTGGCCTAGTATGATGACATTCCTATGTCTACTCTAAAAATTATCCCTTTCTTCTTTGTAGAATGGGATAAAACTACTCTATTGAGCATATCCAAGATATTTCCAATCTATGTTCTATTCATAATGTTACTCAGGATAATGTGGCTATTAGATTACATGTTGCCTTTTTCAAAGAAAAAACATTGAAATGGTATAGGAATATTTATTTGACCTCCATTTCTACTTGGGATTAGTTAGGTTCAGATTTAGTTAAGTAATTTGAAGAAAAGTTTTATCATCTATCTTTGGTTGAATAATTAACTACCATAAAAAGGTACCCCCATGAATTCATGTTAGAATTTAACCTCATATTCTAAAAGACATGGATTAGGATCCCTACATTGGTTAGACCATTCCCAGAGTATGTTTTTTTGTACTTACTTAAGGCCCTTAATTTTGATATAAGTGTCATGATACAGTCCATGGGTGCTAATAACTTTCCAAATTCCTATGAGATTACTATTAGATCATAGATAAACTTGATTAAGGCTAGTAAATTTGCTCCAAGGCCTCTAATGCCTTATTTTATGAAATTTCAACCTTCCCCCTCCCCCTCAAGTTCCCTAAATTCCATCTATATCCCATATTCCATCTTAAAAATTCAAAGTTATAACCCTTCCTAATCAATATAGTGAGATTAGTGATTTGAAAAACATGTTTCAAGCTTTCAAAAATGAAATATTTTCACTCAAGAGAAAATTACCAAGGTAGACCTTATCAATAGCAAAACCAGAGTACCTATCAATCTTTCAATAACCAAAGAAGACCTTATCAAGCTTCCAAGGACAATAGGAAACCTTATCAAAATCAAAGAGATATAACCCAAACTAATCCAAATGTAAGCCTTGATACCAATATGCCTTCTAGCTCAAAATATATTATTACCCCAAATAACTTAATGCAAGATCTAGGTTGGTAGCCTTCCAATCTAAATGACATTCAGAATCAAGCTTTGGTATCACAAGAGATTACCATGCCATATATGACATAAGAATATTTTTTTATTCAAGGTGGTCAATATCAAGACATGAATATGTAAATCCAAGGAGAAGCTCAGAAATTTGTAGGGAAACCTGATGCTATCAATATTAATTGGCATTTGGATGATCACATTACATTTAACCAAGTCGGTAAAACTAGCAACATAAATGGTCAAGTGGCAGCTCTAATTAGAATTAAAGGATGATTAGTTGAAGAAGCTTAGGATGTGAGAAACACTTCTAGTGTTCCTAATTTTGTATCAAAAAATGTCAAAGATCAAGTTGTTGTTCCTATAGCATAGAAGATTCAGAACACAAAGACAATGAAAGTTCCCCAAATGCCCCTAACTAAAGAACAACCAGTGGCTTAGAAGTTATAGCCAAAGTTTAGTCAAACATATTTTAGCATTATTGATCAAATGAAGAAATTAAATGTTAATATTATCATATGGGATTCCCTCTCCATCCTAGGGTAAAAAGACATGCTAATTCAGTAACTTTTGGATGTCAAGGTATCTAAAGAACCAGCTGAGAAACAAGAAGTTATCTTGGAAAATTTAGACCAATAAATTAAGCAACTTGATCAATAAATACATAACATGAAAAAGGTAGATAAAGCCAATGTCAAGTCAAGAAATTCCCATCTCTTTTATCTCTCTTTGATAGTAGGTGACTGTTTAGTCCATAATTGTATGGTAGATAGTGGAGCTAGTAACATTGTTATGCCCAAACAAATTAAAGACAAGCTTGCTCTTGTTTATGAGCCAAATACCAAAGGAGTATTAAAATTATATGGATCACCAATGAAAATATTAGGCATGATAAAATACCTAAATATGACATTACATGCTTCCCCCAATGTTATTATTCAACAAGATGTAGTTATAGTGGACCTACCTCCCTATTTTTCCATGTGTCTGTCAAGAGATTTTACTTCAAATATTGGAGGATATTTGTCAGATGATTGGACCTATCTAATGTTTATAACTAAGCATGGAACTAAGGTGACAATATGTTCTGAACCTACTATAATACTTCATTTGGATCCATATATGCCAAGAATGGTGAACACTAATTGTGTTATCTCAGACAAGGTGTTAGAAAATAGTGAAGTTGAATTTGAATCACCTCTAGATAGAGTCTAAGATATTTTCCTTGATGAATGAGCCTATGATTTACATAATCATGATCCCTAAAAGTTAATTGAATAATAATGACTTGGTGTCTATTTTCTTCATGAAAATGATGCACCAATTCTAACATTGATAAAAAAAAATCAGCAGCCTAGTGATGGACTATAGTAACTATATTCTAATGGATCCAGGAATAAACATGGCATTAGAGCTAGAAAGATGTTAATTTATATATCTAATAAAATGCGTTTCTCTTATCTCAAGTTTGAGTTTGGTTTTTCTAATAATGTCACTAAATATGAAACACTAGTGCATGGTTTGCAATGGGCAAGAAAGTTGGAGGTTATTTCCTTACAAGTCTTTGGAGATAGTGAACTAGTAGTTCACCAAGTAAGGGGACTTAATATATGAAATAAAACAATACTTAGGTATTATAATCATAGAGTATGGGGATTATTTGAATACTTTCAAACCTTCAATATTCAAGGCATATCAAGAACTCAAAACAAACATGCAAATAGGCTAGCTATTATTGGATCATAATTTGGTATCCCAGATAATGTAAAAAGGGACAAACTTCAATCACACATGAAGGTAGTTATGAGAACTTATATCATAGACAACCATGAAAATTGGTAATTATTTTAAGATGAAAACTATATTTTCAAATTCTTATAAGAGGAAGCTGAATTCTCCTCAAGGAACCAAGACAAACATTTATAGTTGTATGATGATCAGATTATGCAATTAAAGACAAACAAGTTGCCTAAAGGATTGATCACCCTAGAAAATATATTTAGTAGAGATGATGAGTTAAGAAAATTAAAGTTTGCTTTATCAACCAAGGAAGAACACTACACAAATGTAGAGTTGTAATTGGCAAAAATTTAAAGCTAGGTAAAGTTTGCAGAAATTTAGAGAAAGAAGATTTTATTAAGTTATGTCAAAATTTTGAAGATGTCTTTCCATGGTGGTATAGTGACCTTAAAGACTTTGATCCAAGTCTAGTTCAACATAACATTGAGTTATAAGATGATACTAGGCCAATCAAACAAATGTAAAGACTAATCAATCCAAAGCTTGAACCTCTAATGAGAGCTAAACTGCATAAGCTCATTGATTCAGTCATAATATTTCCAATTGGTCTAAACAAAGAGTGATTTTTTTTTTAATAAATCAAGAAATATATAGCCATTACTCTTACACTCTTGAACCCTGATTTTAAAAAAATATTTATTCTTATATAATTATGCTAATCTTGACACATTATTGGGTATTCTCATGCAGAAAAATAAAGAGACTTTAGATCAGCCAATAGCCTTTTTCAATAAATGCTTAGAAGAATATGAAACAAGGTATTATTTTGTTGAGAAACACATTCTTTTAGTTTAAGGTCTCTTAAAAATTTTAGGTACTTGCTGTCCAATAATAAGATACATCTGATGGTTGCACATCCAAGTGTCAAAGACTTTCTTCTAAATAAAGATATAAGTGACAAAAGAGCTGGTTGGATAACCAAGGTCATGGAATATGATATTGAGATCAAATTCACAAAGTTGTTTAGATTCAAAGGACTCTATGAACATCTAGCCCAAGACTTGTAGGAGTCCAATGAACAAGTTATGGTGTCAAATGATCAAGATCTTGTAAGTAATCAGGCTTTAACTTCTAGTTGGTTCCAAGATATGGTAATATATCTAAAAGATGGAATTTAGCCTTCTCATCTCACTCCTTTAAAGAGGAGATATTTTAGATTACAATCAATTCATTTTCTCCTTGTTGATAATATATTATTTAAAAAATATATTAATAGTATACTTCTAAGATGCATAGAACAAGGTCAAACGCAAATGTTACTTGAGAAATTCCATGATGGACATGGTGGAGGACATTACTCAGCCAATATTATAGCTCACAAGATAATGAGAGATGGGTATTAATGGCCAAGTTTATTTGGTGATTATCATACATGGATCAGGAAATGTAGACAATGTGTCATGTTTGTTATAAATGTGAGACTTGTGGCCTTAACTCTTAAACCAATTTTATTTAATCAACCCTTTGTCCAATGGGGATTGGAATTTATTGGTTTTATCAACCCCCATCAAGCTTGGGACATAAGTGGATCTTAACTTCCATAGATTATTTTACCATATGGATAGATGTAGTAGCATTAAAAGAAGCCAATAAAACTAGTGTTTTATAATTATATGAAGGTTTAATTAACAAATTTAGGGTCCCTTCAACTATAATTTTTGATAATACTATGACTTATTTAGGATCTAAGATCAGCTAGTGGGCAGTTCAACATAGTATTTTTCTCAATACCTCATCAAACTATTATCCAAAAGGCAATGGCCTTGTTGTGTCTACAAATAAGAATTTGTTAAAGATCATTAGAAGGATTGTAGAAGACAATTAGAGATCAAGGAATCTCAAATTTAAGTTGTCTATGTACACTTACATGATCACCTATAAAAGATTAATTGCCAATTCTTCATATAAACTAGTAAACAGTAAGGAAGCAAGAATGCCTTTTTCTCTTGAATCCCATGCTTTGGAATTAATACATCAGCTTGAGATTTTGGATATTGAGCCAATATAAATAATATATGTTAAGCTCATGGAGATAGAGGAGACAAGACATCAAGCCATGTTTGCTATGGAGGCCCATCAAGCAAGGACAAAGAGATATTTTGATAAAAAAAATTCTTCAAGAAGTTTCTAAGAAGGAGATTTCATCCTCAAGTGGGATGAGGATAGAGCCAAGACAGGAAAACACATAAAATGTGATTCTCTCTTGATTGTACCATATATAGTTTCTAGTTGTAAATCCCATAATGCTTTCTAGATCATAAGGATAAATGGTGAAAAACTTCTTATCCCAGTCAATGGGATACATCTCAAACACTACTATTAAGGAAAGGTAAGTCCCATATACATAGTTTTTTTCTTGTTTTTATCCAAGTGTTTTGTAACACATTAGTTAATTTCCTTTCTATTTTTTTCTAAATAAGTGATTATTTCTTGCATAATCATTCAGTAGTTTAGTTTCCTTTGTTTTTTAGGTTAGTTTCACTTTCAATTTGTTTTCTATTACTATTGTTTGGATTTTTCCATCTTTACAAGTCAAAATGCTATCTTACGGTCATGTAATGTCCATGTATTAACTAGTAGGATCCAAGAGCTATGTATATGGTTTGAGTTCTCAAGCATAGTAGGCATGTTACTCAGCCAAGTTGCTAAAGGTGTTGACCAATTTTTGTTTACATATCAAAAAATTTCCTAGTCCAAGAATTCAGTGGAAGGAGAATGATCTTCTATTTTCAAGGTAAATATCCATTTGAATTCAAAAGGCCAAGATGACCCCGCAAGTGTCAAATTTAAACATGAGAGACGATTTTTAATTTTCAAATATATGCATGATCTAATGACTCAATGTGAATAGGTTTCTAGATTGAATAAGTGGACCCAAATGAGACCATGTAGAGTGTAAATATTTTGTAACACTTTGATCTCACTCAAAGTGTAAGTTATCAATGTCACAAGGAAGAAGTCTATAGGTCATAGAGGCCCTATAGGAGGTCAAGATTTCTTAAAATGAGTATGGGAAAGCAAAATATCCATCTGGTTCTCCATTATGTGTTCATCTTGACATTTATGTCCAGTACGTAGAAACTCTAAATGGGTAATTTTTAGAGGCCATATCTCGCACATGTAGATGAGTTAGAGAAAATTGATCATATGGGTTTCTTTTTTTTTGTGCCAAGATCCTATGTACCAAATCTCAAGTCCTCCACCAAAACACATCAAAAATATATTGAGGTCCAAATTTTCCACACTTATCCATCTTTAAGAGAGTTCCAACATAGTCGAACGAGAATATTCACAAAGCTATATCTCACACAAATGATAGTGACATAGGAAAATAATCATATGGGTTTGTTTATCTTTGTCCCTAGTCACTATACGTCAAGTTCTAGATCATATGTTAAAATGTGAAGGAAATTACACATATATAAATTTGGGATCCTAGGTATTTTTTATAGGTTTTCCATACTTAGCCAAATAAGCTAGAACATTGTCAAGATGTCATGTGAACCAGCTATGAACTCGTCAACTTGAACATATTATATCTTCACTTAGAAGGATTTTGAGACTAGCAGGTCAATTGGGTTTGTTCCTTTTGACCTCAAGAGCATTTTAAATAAATTTGGCCCCTTCATGATTCTTGAATTTCAAGATATAAGTTGTCAAAGTTGACAAAATAATGAATGAAAATCACACAAGAGTCAAAATAAAAAACACTACATTAATCCATATGAGCTTAAATTTGATGGTCTATAGAATCTTAAATACATCCACATAAATGTCAAATGATGTTAGCATTAATGTCAATTTTAATCAAGACAAGTAACCATTTGGGTTCAGAAGGTCCTTAAAAGGCTTGAAGTTGGTCAAGATCTAATGGTTCGTGGGAGCCCTCATACTGATACATAAGATCTAACTATTTATGCTAGATTGAACTAATTCAATAGGTCCCTCGGTTAAATCCTTTAATGATCTACAAGTTGGACATAATCCAATGGTATAGGATAGTCAAACCAAGATCTAATGGTATGTATTTACTAACAAAAATATCGGTCCAAGTTATATCAATGATCAACATTCAATTGTACCAATGATCTGATGGAGTGCAAGAACTGACAAGAAAGTGGCACTCATGAGATCTATGGTGCATGTGAACTCATACATCTTGATTGGATGGTGAGTGTGAGTCAAACTGGTCAACAAATCCAAAGAGATAATGAGTTAAGGACAAGTACCACAAGCACATTTAGTTGGTAGAAAATCAATGGCTCATGGGCATCCATGCATAGACAGATCAACAGAGTGAGGTAGAGTCAATAAGTTATCATATCTATGGATCTAATTAACATAAATATTATTGAGCATGATGTGAACAATCCAAGTTGGCAATCGATAGCTAATAATAAAGGGTGATCTTAGGATATTTTTGATAAAAGTCAATTAAGGTTAAATGGCCCTAGGCAAATCAAATGTCAAAGAGCCAAGCTTAGAATTGAACCCATGTCGAACCAAGGCCATAGTTTAGAGACCAAGAATTTCCATTAATGATCCATATAATAGATATTTTAGGTATAATACAAAAGGCAAAGATAATCCAGTGACCATAAAGCAAAGTTAGGAAGTTTGAAGGCTTTCATAAATATTATGACTATGTGAAAACCACTAGTTTAAGATTGGTTGTCACATATAATAGACCTATGTCTCACCTATCATCATTGATCATTTTTTATAACATGCAAAGTATATTTGGCCACCTAATGCAAAAGTGACACTTTTCAGCTAGTTTCAAGACATGGTCCTCATCAACAAATCAAGTGGATGTAGCATGAAGTCCTGAAATAATGACCGGGTGGATGAATAAGGATAGTGATCATTCAATTATTTTTTAAGGCCTTTGAAATTTTGCCTTTTTGATAAGATCATGACTGAGCCACATCCTTAAATTGGTGTTAATCCATCATAAGTAGTTGGTCATTTTCTAATGCATAGTTCTCTCTCTCTCTCTCTCTCTCTCTCTCTCTCTCTCTCTCTCTCCTCTCTCTCTCTCTCTCTCTCTCTCTCTCTCTCTCTCTCTCTCTCTCTCTCTCTCTCTCTCTCTCTATTTTATATAAATGCAGGCTTATAAGCCTTAAAATTGATCTTTCTATCTCTCTTTTGGTATGACCAGAATCTACCAAAATTTGTACTGTAACACCTTTTGATGCAATAAATACTGAATTCTATCATTTTTTAAGCTAGATTGAAGATTTTTATATGAATTCATTCACTATTGTTAAGTGAATATATGTTCTTCCCTTATGTCTGAGTTTTTCTCACCTTCAGGAAGGGTTTAATAGTCTCATAGGTTATTATAAGCGCAATCTACAATTTATTATCTAGTTTGAAAGTGGATATTTTCCCTCTCTTGATAATATGGTAACTAATTAATGCCTTGTTCTAAAATATCTATGTGAGATTGATATTCTTTGGTCTAAAAAGTGTCTCATGGCGTGTTTTATTTGATTTGGAGTGATCAAATCATTGGTGCATCACCACCTTTTTACATTATTTTATAAGTTTTATAAATTCTCTCTCCCTTTTCTAAGTAATTTCTAGTTTAGTTTTAGTGTAGGTGATAGATCCATAAGTAATTCAACCTTCTCTAGAGGTTTGATCCACTTTTAGGATACCCACAACCTAAGATGAGTCACATGTTG
This sequence comes from Torreya grandis, assembly GCA_037957365.1. NCBI lineage: Eukaryota > Viridiplantae > Streptophyta > Pinopsida > Cupressales > Taxaceae > Torreya > Torreya grandis. The sequence goes on along the minus strand of JARHVA010001114.1, from coordinate 2,291,271 downwards.
GAATAGATTGGAGTAGGAAGATATAAACAATTCCCTCTTCAGCTAGGGTGCAAATCTAGAACCCCAACAATACACATACATCAAGTACTAAATATGTCTTACAAAATTAACATATATTCAATGACCTTATATAAGAAATCCATGAGGAGGACATGGGATTATGACAATCTTCTAGTGTAAGACCAAACCTTGTATAAGAAATAGGCTTACCTTCATCACCATTTCTTTAAATTAAATAAGTTTTGATATGAAGTTTTAGTTTATAAGGACAAAGATCACATTATGAGGAGGTATAAGCTTAAGTCTCACTTTCATCAATGTGATAAATGCATTACAAGATCCAAGAATGTTATAGAAGGATGCTTAAGAGATCAAGTAGGCCACATGTCAAGATTTGGATTGCTCTTTAAGACCTCAGTTTGTAACTCCTAAATCCAAAAAGGGCAATTTCAAGAGAGAGAAGATGATTCATAAGAGATGAATAGATACATTTATGTGACCTCTCATGTTATGATTATCAAGCCAAGTCAACACATGTTAAATATGAATGATTGGACTATTTCTTCACCTTCTCTTTGCTTTGTAACTTATTTTATGATGGATGGTAGTCATCATAGATGCTTCCTATGTCCTCTTTCTATCTCTCCTTCTACATTATTCTATATAATTGGCATTGAATGGATTGTAAATCATCCTCAAAGTTATTATGGTGAATCCCTGTTAGAAAATATGCTTTTTATTTTTTTTGAAGTGAATGCAAATTGATTTTGACTTTTTCATCTCATATTTAGTGTATTCATGGTGAATTATTAATGAATAATAATTTTGATGTTCAATCTCCTTTCATTTGTCCTCTTCTTTCTTACCTATTTGTGAGTATGTTAGCTCTTTGCAGGTCATATGGTGTGTATTAAGCGGTTATGAAAAATTTTAAGTGTCGGAAACTTTCATTAATGATTCATTTTAGGTCTCTTGATTACCCCTCTTAGTTGATGTATCCACTACGACCTCTATATTAAAATACTTATTCCAAATAATCATTTGAAGTTGTGTGATTAGATTCAGCCTTGTTTAGCTTTTTATCATCTCATAGACCATAAGAGGAGACCTACAATTTGGTTCATCACCCATTTTTTGTTTACTTTCAGCTTTCTCCCTTCCTTTTCATCACAATTTGAGTAGGTATAGTAATATTATAAATGTAGTATCAAGGGAACCAACCCTCTCTAGAATTTATCTTTAGTTATAATCCACTCAAAACCTTAGAGAGTTCCCATTATGTTAATTGAGTAAGGAGACCTAAAACACCTCCTCAAAGGGTGAAACTGAAAGTAACAAAAATGACCTAATAAAATTTAATTTGGAAAGGAACTCTTCAATTATGAAAAAGTCAAAAGGTGAGAGAGAATATGATTTTGCATTAAGTTGTAGCTTCCTAAACTCATTTATTTTACCAAATATTTTTTTGAAGTTTTCAAACATATCTTTAGGTGATTCATAATTATAAATATGGAAAACTATGTTATCTAATATATTTAATCTAATTAGATCCATGGCTTCATCTTTCTTTCATGCATACACATACTTGTATTTTCATGATGTTAAGGGCAAAAAGGTTTCCTAGAACAATCTCCAAACACCTCTAGTCCAAACACCTCTAGACTAAAAGTACCACTACATATTGGGTTTCTTTGTGGATTTTTTTTGGTGTTGAAGGGTTCTATTAGATAGGTGTTGGCCATCACAGAAGAAGACTCAGAAAATGACCCCAAAAAGACATAAAAAATAAAAACTTCTCAAATGAAGTTTCTACAAATATATTAGTACAAAAGTGAATATTACATTTAAACAATATGCATTTTTGAAAAATATGGCTCTCAAATATGGGTTACCAATTTAGAGATATGACCTTTAGAAGTTAAAAAAAATGGACTATGAGTTAAGTGCAAGAAGAAACATAAAATTATGGAAAATTAATTGCTCAATCTCAAAAAATAATGACACCACAATGTACTACATATAAATATAGGAAATGTGAAAAAAATAATTGACCTCCTAAACCTTATAGATGGATTAAAATGACTTTTAAATTTTTTGTTAGTCTACTGGATGGTGTCAATGATGAAAGTAAAAAATTGGTTTTTACTTTTATTTAAAAAATTAGGTGGTATTCAATGGGTTTGAATCTTGGACCTATTGGAGATCGATTTTTTAATAAACTATTAAACTCCATTGTGCCAATCAATAATTTTATTACATAAACCCACAATCTTATATTTAAGTCTTAGAAAAAGGCAATTAAAAATAATAATATAATAAATAAATAACCACCTTTGTGGTTGTTGAAGTGTGGAAGATTATTGGTATGTGGAATAGTTAATGTTATCTACTAAATATGAGAAAAACATCTATAGATATTAAAAATCAAAGATGATTCAAAGCTCTAAAATCATGTTGGAAAAATAAGGATACTGATAATGATCCACATGATCAATTGGGAAGAAAAAATCATGAAGAAATAAATCTTATTGATAAAATAAAAAAAACTCAACCAAATGGAAAACATAGGAAATAAAATGGTTTTAAGTGATTATTTAACACCTTTATTTTCTCACACACATTGTTATAAGAGTGTCTAATATATAGTCCTAATAGTTTTCTTCTAAAAACAAACTATAGCTATCTAGTATCTAGGAAATTTATGTGCCTATAAAGTTGGCATACAAAGATTTAGTTAGACATTAAATTAGGGAGACTTAACAATATATTTAATGAACTCGAATAATATAATTACATATAATTTGTTAATAAAACAACTTGGTTAAATGTAAATTCCATAAATTAAGCTTACTAAACTAGTTGTGAACTCAAACAATACTAGCTAGTTTACTAAAAAAAATCCTCTAAAAATAGCCTAATGTGGACACAACTCTCACAAAATCCAATTCAAGTGCCATCATTTTTGATATAGAATAAATATTTATAGATGATTTGAGATAGAGAAATATCATAACTACACATTCACATTAAGGGGAAGAACTATTTGTAACTTGAATCCTCTCTTTTAAGTATTGGATATGTAGGAAATGGTCAATCATCAATGGAGGTAATTATGGACTAAACAAAGAAATTAAAAATTCCTTATTTTTTATAGGTTTTTATCACTCATAAGTAGACCTAGGGATTGAAGGAGAAGGAAGTTTATTTTTGAAATTATGCATGTAGTATAAGGTCATATATCATAAAAATAGAAACTTTTCATAGGCATGCATTGCACTATGCATTCATATAGAGGAAATGTTTCCTTAGAAGTTAAATTCAACCCCAATTAATAATATATATGTTCTTATCTAGTATTGATGGCATCATCCTTAGGTGCATAGAGACATAGTTCTCGATTTGTACAAATCAAAGTCTACTTCCATTCTATTATTACTAGTATAACATAGCCACAATCAATTAATTAGATAATAAAGCTAAGTATATTGATCTCCTTAGTAATTTTTGTAAATATTAAATTACATTATCAAATATTTTTTAATACACTTAAATTAAATTTATAAATGTTTTAAAATACTTTTCCTTGACATCTTTGCCTTGTGTGGTCAATTTTCCATTCTAATAACCCATAATATTTAAAGAAGCCTTCAAAGTTTCATAATTATTATGCATTTCTCTAAGACTTCCCTATTTTTTTCTATTTAGTATGTACTTCATTACATTTATCCCTTTTATATATGAGTGCACTATCAGACAAGGACACACTACGTCTTTGTCATGTACTATGCCTTTGTCTAGATTATTTTAACATTCATCTTTACAAAATGGCACACTCATGACAACACTCTTGCACAAACCAATTGATCAGTTATCATAAATATTCTATTATAAAATCACATCAAGGATCACACTTGAAATCATCGACTCTCTTACTAAAACTTACTAACATGTCATATATTTTATGATTTCAAAAACATCTATCTTTTAAGTAAATATTGTTATTACAATTCTACTGCAATACCACAATCCTTAGCCAAGATTAACATTATTTTATTTGAAGTCAAATAAAATCATTTTTAAATCATTTAAATCAAATATTTCTAGTTTTATTCACATGACATTCCATTTAGGGAGAATTAAATTGGCCTGAGGTCCACTTGGACTATCCAAATAACACTCAGTCAATAAGGGTATGTATGAGGATAACTCAGCCATATTCCACGTCCCCATATTTTTCTCTTTTTACTTTTGATCTCTCTTATTTTTTTATATAGGATTAGGGAATCAAATTTCTAGGTCTTACACACTTCAAAATAGGGTTTGCATATAAATAGTTGATCCACAAAAAGGGGTCAACAACCACAAATTTTTAGATTCAACACAATCTATCTGGAAAAAATAGCATTAGTAGACAATGACACACTATGTCCTTGTTCATCTTGTAATCATTGCACCATCATACAATGAACTTTTATTTTTTGATGTATCTATGTGTGCAAGTCATTTAAAGTATTTACAATTCATAAATAATCAACATAGTGTGAATTAATATGCTTGTAAGGATAAATATCTAACCCTAGTCCTAAATTTTTTTCTTTAGCAATTTATAACTTCTATAAATTCTGTAGATTCATTTGTTTACTATATTCTATGTTATTTAACTTCCTAGAATGAATATATAAAAATTTATGGCTAAATGCATAGTGTGTCAATAAAACAAGGGTGGAACAATTAAGACACTAGGTCTTTTTCAACCTTTATCCATTACTAACTAGAGGTGGGAGGAGGTTTACATGGATTTCATTACAAGGTTTATGAATTTTGAAGTTAAACATGTCACCATGGTAATTATGGATGGGATCACAAAATATACTCATATTTTCTCCTGTCACAACCATTTGTAGCTAGTATAGTAGTTATTACCTTTCTAGATACAATTCAAAAGTTACATGGTACTCCCAAGATCACTGTAAGTGATCGTGATCCCATATTGACCAATACTTTTTGTGTTGATTTAATTTCATGTTTGGGTACTAAATTAGATCATAGCTCATCATGTCGTCCTTGATATGATGGAAAAATAAAGGTGGTCAAAAAATTCCTAGAAGGGCATCTCTATTATTTTGCATCAAATATACAAGAATGGTAGATTCATTGGTCGCCACTAGTAGAATGGTGGTATAACACTTTATTCCATACTTCTTAAAAATTGTCTCCATTTGTGGCATTGTATGGTTATCATCTCGCATGCATCATTTCATCATTGAGGGTGCAGCCCAAGGTTCAAGATATTGAAGAACACATTCAACATCTAAATGAGGTACTAGCTAGTCTGACAGAGAATTTGACAATGACACATAATATAATGAAGAAAAAATGGATTGACAATATAGTGAGAGGATTTTTGACATGGGTGATTGGGTATTTATTTTTAGGATGACATAACAGGTAAATATAATAACTACACTATATATTTTGATAAAGGTTTCAAAAATATCTATATTAAAGATTTACAATGGACTAAATTTTCTAATAAGCTTTCACGAAGGCCCTTTTTTCTTGAGAAATAACCAACATACTTATTTAACTTATAAACCACGAACACCATTATTTTTACTAACATTAGTTAATATACCTAATAAACTACCAAACAAGTGTATGTTCCCCATTAATACTAACTAAAACACTAATTAAATAACACTTTATCATACAACCCAACAAACCCACTGATTGAAAAAGGGTTATAGAAGATGATATGGAGTTATGACTATAAAGTCATCAAAGGTCTCGATCGCACCTTAAATTGACACATTTTACATCATGGTACTGACCAACCAATTTTGCTTCCAAGAAGGACATTACCCTACAAGTTGTGGCATGTATGATGAACACAATCAAGATTTACTCATCCTTTCTAACAATTTTGTTTACCATATTCTATCAAATCATGATCAAGCCCTATTCAACCACATCAATCCACACAAGGTCTCACACAAAACCCCATCAAGCGACTATACCTTATTGTGTATAACACATATCCCTAATTCCAAATAATGTTGAGGAACATTTGCGCAATACTATGGTGCTAGCAACTCACCTTTCAACTCATACAATCACTGAATACTAATTGAAGACCATGCATTATCTACCCCTTATCGGGAGAAAGGTGAGAATCCCTTCCAATGAAAAACCAAATCCAAACTACCCTACCTATTCCTCATTAAGAATATCAATAAATTGAAGAAAACAAAAATTGACTTAAAAGCAACACCAAATTGAAAAATACATACTATTACTACCAAAAAATTTATTCAATAATTTTACTCATTTAATATAAGTGAATAACTAATTGGAGAAGGGGAATTTTCCTCTAACCTTTAATGGATCCTCAAACTTCCATTGGGTTTTGTGTTTTTGTTAGCCTGCCAGATCCATAGGGACTTATGAACTCAAAATTGTGACTATATACCATCTCCAACAACATAAGTGATAATTTGTTTTGTTACAATCATGTTATTAATTACATACTTTCCATTTTCATCTTTTGAATAAGTATAAAGTATTTGTTTCAACTGAAAATGCACTTATTATACATTAAAGCACTTTATTTTTCAATTTTAAATATATGTTTGTCATAAGTTTATTATCTAGAGATTTCATATCAAATAAATAACCACTCCAATATATCCAACACATTCCAAAACATAGAAAACAACTTATCACATAACTACATCTAGACAAAACTCAACAAAATGTGAAAGTTGTAAAAAAAACACTTACACCCCTATATCAATAAAATTACTCTTTTATATTTACAAAAATCTTTTTAAAATATAATATTTTAATTAAAAACTTTCTTAATCAACTAATAGAATTTGACCAAAAAGATTCTTCGATAGGATTGTGAACATTAAACATCTCAATATAAGTTTATTACAGAATAACCTCAACCAACTCCTCTAAAATAATTTTGAAAACATAAGAAGAGAATATGTTACTTGAATCGTATTTCTAAGTTTTGAAAACATAATTTTTATTTTTTTTTCCATTGTAAAATTCTCACACTCATATATTCGATTGAGGTGAAAATTACATTTGTCTCTTTCTTTTATGGGGCCCGCATTAACACAGCAATGTTTGTAAAAATCAAATCTCATACAAACATTTCTTTTTCACTATCCCATAATTTTTCTTGGAACATCTCATACGACATCTTGCTGCTGGTTGAATGCTTACATATTTAAAGAAAATTAAGGAAAATGCTCCAAAAATCCAAACAAAGCCATAGTAGAATGACTTTTAAATGATTTGATAGGATTTTTAGACCGTACTACTCTATTTTATCTGATTGGCTGAGCACGACGCCATAAAAAATGGATATATGACTGAAAAATTGAGTATAATGTTGTACCATCTTTGTTTAAGTGTGTGAAATGGATTCAAATGCCATAAAATAGGGAAAAAAAAGAAAAGGTTTTCAAAATGGGACAAATTCGATTTTCTGAATATGGTACAAACTTGCCTTCTGGGTTCTACTTCCTGGGTCATACAAATGGCTTCAACAAAGGTTTTGATCTATACAAATAGTAACCACAGTTATTTTTTTCCCCTAATTGTGGGCTCTACAAAATAATAGGAGCTTTGAAAGGCCGTTAAAAAGAGTTTTGCAGATATTAAGATTGATGTTCGAAATTCAAAGTCATATAAATTAATTGCGATGAATACTTACGTTTATTTTTATTTTTATTTTTATTTTTTATAAAAATTGTAAGCAAAATAAATGCTTAAACATTATCTTTAGAAAAAATGGCTTTATTTTCTCCTTCACGTTGTTCGCTCGCTTTCTCCTTCACATGGTAAATAAGGTTCTAATACTATTGTTAGGACTGTACATATAAGTAAATACACTGTATAATTTGATAAAGGTTTTCAAAGAAAGTAAAATTTATATTGAATATTTTTAATATATTAAATATTTTAATAAGATTTTATATATGTAATTTTGTTTACAAAAAATAACTAATTTAATTGTTTAAGTTACTAATCATTTATAATATACTTTCACTAATATTAATATTAACTAACATATTAAGTAAATAATTTTGGATCATATGATTTAATATTTGTTTACTTGCACCCATATAAGTAGATATCTCTACAACATGAAAAAAGATAATAAAATTTATCTTAATTATTATGATCTTTAAAAGATTTTGTAGAAAATTGGCAGAGTTGTATATAAGCTAGAGCTATTCCAATCCATTAACATACATCCCTTATTTCATGTATCTTTCCTAAATAAGGTAATTGGATAGACATTTTTTTTATTAAAATAAGTTAGTAGAACTATATAAAGTATGATGAGTCATTTTAGAACCCAAAGAGATCCTTTAAGCATGCACTATCAGGGTGAGAACAAGAGAAATTAAGGAGTATTTGATTAAGTAGAAAAATTTGAACCATTAAAATACAATGTGATAGGATGAATTTTTATTACAATAAAATCTAAAGTTGTTCAATGTTGAGGTAAACATTGTTTTACAGGGGAGAGGCATGTCATGCCCTTAACCTATAATATATATAGGGATATGTGTGGCTAACTTCTGGCTTACATAACCTTTCATATTATCATGTCACCTTTCTCCATGTACTTATATTATTAGTAGGGTTAAATTATGGAATTATCATGGATTAATCAAAGTATATATAGGAAATAATGTTTAGATTTTGAATATCATATTATGAATTTTTTTTCTTATTGAAAAATTGTGGAAGTTACTTTCTTGAAGTGGCTCCATCATATTTATTAAGTATTATGTTATTTCATTAATTATTATTTTGAATATGATTATTCTAAACATATTTTTATGATATACTATTTCATTGGTGCCAATAGTCTAAATAATTCCATTATAAATAATTTGATTTATAAATACCATTTTTTATTTCATTATTTAAAATTAAACCATTTTAATGATAACCACCGTACATACATACCACTAAGAATTTAAGACACTATGACACATTTATTTTTACACTTTAATGTCTAAAAACCATGTAGATAATTTATTCCAAAGAAAACCATAAACAAATTTAGGCTTTAATATTTAGAGTTTGTGAAAAACTAATATGGCATACCAGTACTTGGTCTAACAGAGACATAGGAAAATGAAAAATATTGTGTAGGAAATCAAGAGAGATGACATAAAATAAAAAATTGTTTAAAATAAAAAATAAAAAACTATTTCAAACAAAATGGTGTTGATTATCAAAGTGATAAAATACAGGGGAGACGAATTATATAAATAAAGAGCTCTCAAGGGGAAAGGACAACACTATTCGAGGGGATATAATTTTACATATCTCGAGGTATCACTTCAAAATAATTAATTACCAATTAGTAATTGCACTTCGAAAATGCATACTTTTATGATTTGTTTATAAGCAGATTAATTTCTTAAAATATCATTGGCATAAAAGCCCATTCAACTATTTATAATCTCTTATAAGCTTGTAATTAAGAGTGACCTAATTTTATTTTTCGTCTTAGCCATTTTATTAAACTCTTACTCTACTATTTAGTTATCTAATCTCATGCCATTTGATCTTATGTTATATCAATGGCTTAAATTACTTTATACTTTTGTGGGAGTTTTTGAATATTGAATTTTTTTATATTTAATGATGTGAGAAACTTTTAGACAATAGAGTGAATTAATGGTTTAAATTAATTCATATTTTTGTAAGAGTCTTAGAATATTGAATTTTAATATATTTAATGATGTAAGCAAATTTTAGATAATAGATTGTGTTGATCAAAGATATTCACCTTATATCATTAATTCAATAGTCTTTGGTATGGATTATAAGTCGTCTACACTCTTAGTATTGATATTAAACCATGAGATTGGAAAAGGAATCTCCAACAATAATTATTAAAGATCCAAGATTTATTAAAATCTAAATGATTTAGATTAAATCCATAAATCATACATAAATTAAAAGGCTAAGATAGAGATAATATTGAAAAGCTAAAGTTCGGATGTGTTGTCACAAATATACTCTATTTATATTTAAGATATACAAACTCTATTTTATCAAAACTGAAATATTTTTATTTACAAAATATCAATTTATGAACTAAGTTTACACATTATCATCACATATTTGAGATTCAGCTAAGATTCCATTTTATTTAAAACTAACATATTTAATATAAATTCTAAGATTTACAATATACTTATTTATTCTCAAACCTTAATTCCTAAAATTGATTTTCCACTCGACTCCTTATTAACTGAGACATATTTTGATTTATTCATGAGTCCTATCATTCACTATATTATCTACAACTCCACTCTAAAATAAGCCCATATCTAAGATCCTTTTTGATTTGTTACCCGACAAAAATAAAAATAAAAAATGGCCTCTTTAGATTGTCTAGACTAATGGACCTAACTAAAAAATGAAGAGGATTTGAATTATTAACGCATCTATGGAACAATCACCATGAAACAAGCTTCTCTAAGAACCTTAGATATCCCATGAATATCATAAATTACTTGAAACCCATGAATCTCGTGATCCATAGCCATGATTTTAGGCTATTTTATCGTAAATGATGCAAGCACTGGAAATCTTTTGAATCTTCATAATTAAAGTGCCCAGCTGAAAAGAAACAAGTAATAAATTATAAAAAGGTTGATGATAAGTAGTTTTTTTAATGAATTTATTAATTAATCTATATTTTTCATTAAACTTTATCTTTAAAATATTACATTTTATATATTTTTTGTTGGATTTTGTTGATCAATTTATTTGTATAGTCTAAATGTTTAAGTGTAACTTTAAAATCAATTTATGTACAACCCATTTTAATCAAGAAATTGTCTAAAATTAAATGTTAAATTTATTTTGAAGTTAAATGTTATAAAAAATTAGTTTTCTTACTTCATAATTGTAAAGCAATATAGTTTGAAGGCTTACTTCATCTAACAATGAGGTCACGAGTTATAAGGAATTGATTGTGAATAGAAACAAGGCTGAGAAATATATTTAGAATCTAAAACAGCAATAAGTTTTGGGTTCAAAAAAGGAAAAAGGAAAAAGAAAGCTGTCTAATAACGACATTGCTTAAGACAAAATTAATTATTTAGAGAGAAAGGTTAACATCTACATGGAAACCTTGAAATTTGTGTTAAAATAAAATAAGTCTCTTAAAACAAAAATAAATCAATTAAATCTCAAAGTTAATGGAAAATATTATCACGGAAATTCAATTTTGAACAAGGAAACATGGTCTTTAACAAAAGTAAGTAAAGATTTAAAAAGTGAAGTTTCTCAGATGGAAGATAAAATGAGTCAAATGAAAATTGAAAAGAAAAGCTCAAAGAAAGCATTGACAAAATTATCTAAATCACCAAGACTATTATAAAAAATTGTGATGCTAGTATCACTATTATGTATGATTGTTTGAATTAAAAAAATGATAAAAATTGGGAACTAAAGCTAACAAAAGAATCAAGATGAAAGAAAAAGAAAGGATAGCTGAGACTAAGGAGATGGATATTAAAACTGTTGAGGACTAACTCAATTTCATATTAGAGGAATGGGAGGTGGTCAAATCTCTTATTAACTTGGGTCATCTTAAATTCTTGATAATTTTTTTCATTATTATCCTTTTACTATTGTTTAGTTGGTTCTAGAGTGTTTGATACTACCATTTGTAGGATTTTAGTTAGTCATATTTTTTATTTATCTTTAATTGATAATTTCATGTGTATTGTTTGATTCATGACTGTTTAAGGTTTGAGACTCTTTAAATATGCTACTTTGACGTGTGTGTGTGTGTGTGTGTGTGTGTGTGTGTGTGTATATATATATATATATATATATATATATATATATATATATATATCAAAATATTGTTTAATTAGTATTAAAATTAAGATATTGATTATTTATTATAAGTTGTAATTGCTTCTATGACTTTTCACTCATATAAAATAATAACAAATATAAAATAATGAACCTACAAAACATACAGATACTTTCTATTTTATGAATTCTTTGTAATAAAATTATTAAAAAAAAATTAATCATAATAATAATCATCAAAATAATTAATTAAACAATAAAATTATTCAAATTATTAAAATATCTTATCATCCAAATTTTTTTAACTAATTATATACTAATAATAATAATAATACATCAAAATATTATTTTAAAAGTTACATGTACCAATTTAAGATTTTCCCATCTAAAAAAAACTCATATGTTGAACATAATCCTTTCATCCAATTTTAGTATGAAAAACTCAATCAATTTTTGGTGAAGCATTTTCTACATATAATATTTACATTCCAAAGTTCATATAACTTAATTTTATATTTTTAAATTTCAAATGCATTGCTTCTGAATCAACAAACATAATATAATATAATATAATATAATATAATATAATATAATATAATATTAATATTAATATTAATATTAATATTAATATTAATATTAATATTAATATTAAGGGATATAAGAAGAGGGGTGAAAATGATGTATGATATAATGATTAAGGATGTATGAATTATAAGAACATAGATATACATGAAATAAATATATATAAAGTTTCTAATTTTTATTCATAATTTTTTAATGAGAAGGAAAAATTCATTGCAATATTATATTTTAGTCAAATCTAATTAACATCATTTGAGTTTTGAATAGAGATTGACATTATTTTATATTTATTTAAAAATATGTATATAAAATTGTTGAAAACTTATGAAAATATGAGTTATATTTCAATATTATATATTATAATTATGTATATAAAATATTATATTTATTCCTCTTTATAAGTAAAAGGTTTATTACTAGGAACATCTCAATAAATTTGTTCTAAGAATAAATTATTATAAAAATATTACCACTTTATGATAAATAAATAATATACAAATAATTAAATATATATATTTTTATTACAAATATCATAATAAATAAATATTTTAAAATTATATTAAATATTTATATATATATTTTTTAATGAAATATATATATATATATATATATATATATATATATATATATATATATATATATATACGCTTTACATGGTGGTAAGTGCTATTAGCATACATAAATCTATGTAAAATATATTGATAAATATCATCCATGAGGCACTCACAATTTAATACGATATAAATGTCTTAAGAATGATATCTATCGATATATTTTACCTAAATTTATCTAAGACATGTATATTAATTTCATATCTATTTAAAAATATGTATATAAAGTTGGTGAAATCTTATGAAAATACGAATCATATTTTAATATTATATATTATAATTATGTATATAAAATATTATATTTATTCCTTTTCATAAATAAAAGGTCTACTAGCAGGAACATCACCAGCTAGAATGACCTCCTCAAGTTTAGATGAATAAGCAATAGGCCCTTTGAGACTAAGAACAAGTCACAAGCATAAATGAGAGGAAGTAAACGAATGTTTTGATAAATATGAATTATTCATAACATTCATTATATACAAATGTGAATTTTAATTTCATAATTTTTCAATTTGATTTAAAATGCACTAAATTTTAACATATTTAACTTTTTAAACAGTTTTTTAAACTAAGAATTTAATAAGTTTCATCATTAGTTTTTTAAAGAATCTGAGTAAAAGGCAAAATCATAAATATTTTTTCATCATTTATTATTTTTTAAACTTTGTTTCCCAAAATTTTATATAATAAATAATGTATAAAATATGATTTCTTTTTTAATGTGCCAAACTGAAAATAATAATAAATTTTATATGTTTAACTAAAATAAGACATCAATTACATAAACCCTACCATATCTTAATTTTTTAAAATTTAAAAAAAGAACTTGAAAAATTTAAACTTCACCTCTTTTTATACAATCAATGCAATAGTCTTAATTAAACCTTACACAAAAATTTTACAAACTTTAAAAAAAAATCAACTTCATTTAAATTTCAAAGTTTAAATAAATAATATATAAAATTGTTATGAAGTTTAAACGTAAGTATTTTAGAGTTTAAAAAAATCAAAATTTATCCTTTGCATCACAACCAATGCAATAGTATTAAGCTTTGGATAACATTTTGTTATTAAACTTTTTTCAACAAATTTATAACAATAAAATCTAAATATATTAAAAAAATCTAATCTTTTAATTTTAATATTTTAATTAAAGAATTCACCTTCCAAATAAAATAAAAATAAAAATGTTTTTTATTTCTATTTGGATTCTTTAATAACAATCCAATAATTAACAAATATTTGAGGATAATTGATATCCCAAATAGATTGCAAAGTTTCTCTCTTGAAAGGACTTCATTTTTTTCTAAATATGGCCACTTCTAATGTTTTTGGAATTAAACAAAATATCTCTTAAATAAAATAATATATATGATTTTGGGTAGACATGTCTCGTTTTCAACATGAGGGAATTATTATCATTATTATGGAATGTAATTGTGTTCCTTTCGTTTTCTTTTAACTTTATGTGGTTATATAATCCAACTGTGTAATGTGGTGGATTGGCTTATAAAGGGGCACATTTAAGCAATTTGAGTTTTCGTATATTTAAATTATGTACTTAAAAAATTAAAATTATATATATATATATATATATATATATATATATATATATATATATATATATATATTAATTTTAGTGTTTTGGTTTGAAAATATGTATTGTATTATTTATAATTCTTTTGATATTAAATCTTAATATTATTTTAAATTGAATTGGTATTTAAGATGTAGTTTCACGTCTATCATTCTACTATCATTTTTATATTCATTGTTTGGAATAAAATATTATATTTATTAGTCATTTATTTGTTACAATTCAATGTTATATCACTTAATTGTTGTTTATTTATATAATAAATTTTTGATAGAGGTTTGTATTTTTCTTTTCATATTTTTAAATTTTAATTTTAGTGTTTTGGTTTGATAATATGTATTGTATTATTTATAATTCCTTTGATATTAAATCTTAATACTATTTTATATTGAATTGGTATTTAAGATGTAGTTTCACGTCTATCATTTTACTATCATTTTTATATTTAGTTTTTGGAAGAAAATATTATATTTATTGGTCATTTACTTGTTACAATTCAATGCTATATTATTTAAGTGTTGTTTCTTTATATAATAAACTCTTGATAGAGGTTTGTATTTTTGGATGTTATTTAAGGAATGATGTACTAGAATTTAAGAAGGCCAATAAATTTTTAATGAAGGTATTCTATAAGGTAATGTTTCTCCTCCATAGAATAATCATGTTGATGTTATTTATTTTAAAAATAGGTTTTAAAATTCTTATCAATAAATCAAGAAGTATACTTTTTTTTGGTATTTTGTTGGTGTAATCCCCATTGAATATATGC
Organism: Torreya grandis; assembly: GCA_037957365.1. Taxonomy (NCBI): domain Eukaryota; kingdom Viridiplantae; phylum Streptophyta; class Pinopsida; order Cupressales; family Taxaceae; genus Torreya; species Torreya grandis. Next base: position 2,275,832 of record JARHVA010001114.1, on the reverse strand, counting down.
TCATGAGCTAGGTCAAATTTATATGCCAACTACATGGTATTACATTGTAAGAGATACAAAATAAGGCAAAAATGATTTTCCTCATTTAGTTTATAAACCTTAAGCATTATGTTTCCATTCTCAAACATGGCCCTCAGTTTATTAGAAGCACTCTACTTGCTCTCACCATAGTCTTAAGAATTCAAATTTTTTAATAAAACCAAGCTCAAATTATTTGTTTGGATTAAATTCTCAAACTTATTAATTTTACTTTAGAATTTATATAAAAACATATCAAACTATTAAAATGTTTTATATATTTTGAAACAAATATATTTTACTTATTTTATCGTAAAAATTTTTTGTATTGTGATTGACATTTCCAAAAACTTTAACTAAACTATAAATATTTAAGTTGGCAGTCATGTTTTTACCCAAATGATTATGTACATATAGACTTGTCAAATACTTATTTTTATTTCTATATTTTCAAACATAAGACAAGGGCTTTTTTTTTCCTTTTCTCCTTACGATGTATGTCAATCCCATCATCAAACACTCGGATAAGAATGGGAAAACACTTGAAGGGTCACAAAACAATTCGGAAGTCTACAATCATGAAAATATCAAACATGATAGTAATAACATAACAACTCCACCAAAAACTCCATATCCATTAGTAGTGGTGGTTTGGTTTTGTTTTGTTTTTAAGGTGGGTGGAGCCACTCCCATTAAGTTATTTCTTATTTCCTCTAAAGTTATCTCTTATTTCCTCTATGCCTAAAGTGAACATGAAATTGCTTATGTCAAAAACTCCACATGTTGTTGGATATTTTAGTATGGTCATATATCTATTTAAAAATAATATATGGTTTATGTGTTGTTTTAATAATACACCTAAATAGGTACCGTTGACAATTTATATAAATTTAGTGACATGTTTAATTTTACTATTATAAGAGTTAAATAGATTATATATATGTAATATGTTTTGAATAAAATTAATAAAGTTTATTGTGTATATTATTATTATAATTTTATTTGATATTTGAATTACATTAATTTTGTATTGAAAATAAAATTGTAAAATATATTAAGAAATGTTCATATTTTTATATTATTTTTATGAATGATAGTTTTGTGAGGGAAACATAATTTTTAAAGTATAAATTATTATTTATTTTTAAAATTTAAATTCTTAAAATATAAAGAAATTAAAAATTGTAAAATATGTATTAATATTCTTTCCTAATAAGTACTAATATTATTTCTTGATTGATAACTCTTACAAGTTTCAGGTGGTGATGGTGACCTCATTGCTCTGATCTATGTTATCTTAGACAGTGATGAAAATTGTGGAAAGAGAGAAGGAAGGTGCACGGGAGAACGAGGGTGCAAAGGGGGAGAGCGTAGGTCATAGTTATCGGGTGGCATTGGGAGTGCAGCAGTCGGCCCAAAGCCTGAGGAGTGCTGGAATGGTTATCCCCCCACTGTTTCCAGGTCCAAGTGATGCTGAAGAGCCAATTATCATGAGACTTCCCAAGGTCAATGGATGCCTGAAAAGATGCAAGGAGAGGCCCAAATTGGTCATACCTATGGACATGATTGCTGAGGACATCGAATATTATAAAAATCATTCTCTATATTGCAAGTTTTTGGGGCTCAGGACTTCATTCTAGTTCTTGGAAGTGTGGGCTCAGAGGACATGGGCTCTAGAAGGAGAAATGGATATCACAATGTTAGCCAAAAGTTATTTTATGGTCACTTTTGCCTACTTGACTGACTATAGCAAAGTCTTTGCTAGAGGTCCATACTTTCACAATCAGGTGGGGCTATTTATCAAGCCATGGCATGCTAGTTTTATACCTTTAGAGGAATTGCCAAACCATGTTCCGGTGTGGGTGCGGCTACCTCACTTTTTGATGGAATGCTATCGTGAAGATACCCTGCAATTACTTGTGTCCCTCCTGGAAAGGCCAGTCAGTTCATCAATGTCAATCCTTAGGAAAAAGGTAATGACTTATGCCCACATTTATGTTGAAATTGATCTTAGTAAGCCAATACTTGATGCTGTTGAAATGAGTACATGACCCTTTTCCTAGGTATAACGATTGGATTGTGAAACTCCTCCCTTTCTTTGTTGTCTTTGCCATGCTTATGGTCACTTGCAACGATGGTGTCCCAAATATAAAACCTCTAAATCTCAGCTTGCTCAACCTGCTCGTAATCCACCTCAAATTCACAAAGGGAAGGGTCTGATTCCAGGTGAGGCTCCAAAAACTGATGGTTTTATCCCAGCTAAAGGGAGATATAGAAGCAGGGGTCATAAATGGTCTTTGAAGGAAGGATAGATAGATGACTCACTTAACAAAATTTGACATTCTAGATGACCTTAACCAATAGAAGGTGAACCCAGGGTTGATGATTTTGGATCAACAGATTGACAACCCAACCTAGGAGAATAATGTCTCAGTTCATTTAACTGAATCACCAGGATGTTGGGGATGGGCACATGGATATGGACTAGTAGATGTTGATATCAGATGTTTTGACTTCCTCAGTTGTTCCCTCTAAAGAAGATGGGAATTTATCTTTAACAGTGAAATTTAGAGAATTAGGAGCAGCAAGGAGTAGTAAATCTTCTCCTCACTTGGGACTTTTACAAAAAGACCTTAAGAAGGGTGGGGGGAGAAATCAGTTAAGCTTGGTAGGAAAAAAGACCTGGAAAATATGAAACTAAGGGGAGAGACTTTGGTGGAGTTGGGGTCAGTGAAGACTCTAGATGCTCACTTTCTAAATCCTTTGAAATGATTGTACTATCCTGGAATGTAAAGAGTTTGAGCAATAGCCCTAGACAAAATGATGTTCACAACTTGATTAGAAGTCAAAGACCTAATTCCTTTTTTTGCAATAGACTAAGCTTTCAGTAGATGCTATGTCTAGATTAGCGCCTAAGTTATGGAGACAAGGGGACTATCAATGTAGTGGGGCTACCAAATCTTTAAGAGGATTAGCTTGCCTTTGGAACCCTTGCAAGATTGGCCTCATAGGATGGTTGTCCTCTAAGTTTTTCTTGACTGTGATGGCTTCTAGCTTTGAGATGGGGGAAGTCATTCTTCTATCCAATGTCTATGCCCTTACTGACTAGTGGGGTAAACAATCCCTATGGGGCCACATTAGTTTTGTTCGTAGCTTGGCTCCTCTCCAACCTTAGATTATGGCTGGAGATTTTAACGCTATTTTGGATTTGACTAAAAAATGTGGTGGTATGACAAAGCTTGACCCCCCTACTTTTCTTATGCAAAATTACATTGAAGTTTTGAATTTGTTGACATTTAGCCCAATAATAAAAAGTTTACTTGGAACAATCGGAGGACTAGCCAACATTTCATTACTGAGAGACTGGATCATTTTTTGGTTTCTGGCTATTGGGTCAGGGGTATGTGGTCTATAGGGTCTAAAATTTTGGACTGGAGAGGATCAGATCATTGGCCTATTAAGCTGAATAGTGTTTCAAAGTACCAGCCTCACTCTACTTCCTTTAGATTCCAACTCATGTGCCTATGAGATCAGTCATTGTTTGAATGTGTGGCCAATTGGTGGAGGTGGGGAAGGCCTGCCCATGGTACGGTGATGTATATTTTTGCTAAATCACTATAGTTTGTGAAGTATAAGCTTAAGAAATGGAATCATCAAAGCTTTGGGAATATTTTTCATGCTAAGGCTGATGTGCATGCTAAGCTTGATGGTATCATGAGAATAATTAGGGAGGAAGGATTGACTGAAATCTTACTTCAAGATGAAGCTCAGGCTGTGAAAGACCTAGAGGAATGTGAGCTATGGGAGGAAGTGTTTTGGAAGCAAAAAGCTCAGATAGAATGGCTCCAAGAAGGTGACAGAAATACTTATTTTTTATTTTAATCATCCAAAGCCAGGAGGCACGACAACTTTATCTTGGTCTTGGTTAATGAAAGAGGTGAGTGGCTTAATTTATTTCCTATAATGTCAAAGGAGGTGGTGTAGTATTTCTCTACTCTTTTTAGGGAAGATGTGAATGAGGAACTATCAGAAGAAGCATAGGTTCTCTACTGCATTCTGCCCCTAGTGACGTGTGAAATGAATGAGAATTTAATGAAGAATATCACACTTGGGAGCTTGGGGTGACTATTTCTCAGATGAAAAAGGGGAAAGTGGCTGGTCTTAATGACTTATGGCTGAATTCTATCAAGAATTATGGGATATTATCAAATTGGATCTTTTAGCTATTGTTCAAGAATCTCAGTGGAATAAGCAAATGCTTAAGGCTTCAAACGTGACTTATCTCACCCTCATACTGAAATGCAAAGGAGATGATAGGCTAAGTCAGTTTTGCCCTATATCTCTTTGTAATGTTGTTTATAAAATCATATCTAAAATCATTATATAAAGGTTAAAAATTGGGCTCAGTGATGTGATTTTTGAAGAACAGAGTGGTTTTGTGAAATACAGGCAAATTCTTGATGGTATTATCATAGCGGTTGAGTCCATTCACTCCATGGCCAGCTCCAAGGATAAGGCAATGTTTAATAAGTTAGATATGGCCAAGGCTTATGATAGGGTCAGATGGTCATTCCTATGGAAGGTTCTCAATTCTTTTGGTTTTGTAGATGAATGGACCCAATGGGTCATGAGTTGCATTTCCTCAATTTTATTTTCGGTGCTTATCAATGGGGAACATACAAAGTTATTTGGTGCCTCTAGGGGGCTATGACAAGGAGATCCCTTGTCTCCATATCTCTTTTTTATTATTGATGAAGGCTTAGGGAGGATGATCAAAAGGAATAGAGAGGATGGGCATATTCAAGGTTGGTGATGGGGGGTGAACTATTGGCACTATCTCACTTGTAATTTGATGATGACACTGTTTTGATGTGCATGGCCACAATGAGTGAAGCCACCAATTTGTGTAGGGTGTTGGATGTTTATCTAATGGCCTCAAGGCAAAAGGTCAATGAAGCTAAGTCATCCATATTCTTATTTAATACATCGGCTCCCTCACAATAGTGAATTACACAGACTATGCATTTCTAGATTGGGACTCTCCCCTTAATTTATCTGGGTATTCTTATTACAGCTGGCCGTATATGCAATGAATCTTGGCAGAATATTTTGCATAAATTTTGGGTGAAGCTAAATCATTGGACTCACAGGTGGCTTTCTTTTATGGGTTGTGTTTAATTAATTCAATCTATAGTGCAGGCTTTGCCCATTTACAGATGTATGCTTCAGGTTGCCCCGGTGGGAATTGTTAAGGAATTTGACACAGTTACTAGGCAATTTTTATGGGATAGTACTTTTATGACCTCAAAATGGAGCTTAGTTAGATGGGAGATGGTCTATAGCCCTAAACAACATGGGGGGCTTGGATTAATCTAGATGAACTTAAATGGAGTTGCTTTGGCGGCTAAGCTTTATTGGCACTGATGCAATGAACAAGACAAGGCCTGGGCTCGAGTTCTCTCTCAGAAGTACTATTTGGGGGCCACATAGAGTGATATTCTTCATTATCCACTCATTGGGAAAGGCTCAGCAATATGGAGGACTCTTAAAAAAGGGGCTGCTATTATTAAGAAAGGCTTGTTCTGGATTTGTAAGTGGGGATCCAAGTCTCTCTTTTGGATTGATTCTTTGGATGAAAACCCTCCCATTATTTCCAAGTTCCCTAACCTATCAAACCTTTGCTAGAGATTCCTTGATGTTGGTTGGTCTCAGGTGAGTGACTTTAAATCATACATTTCCTGTGGATAGCTCGAGGTTGAAAAATGGAATGTGCTTAAGGTTTCTCTGGTTGTTGGAACACAGGAGGAGCATGATGAGCTATTAAACCTCCTTTCTAGGTGCTGATGTAGCTCCCTCTAGGAGGAAGATGAGCTTGATTGGCCTCCCAATCCTAAAGGAAATTACATAGTCGCTTCTAGATATCAGGCTTTATTATTTCAGAGATTGGGTAGGGGAGAAGTGCAATGGTGGAGATAGGTCTGGAATAAATTCTCATGGCCTAAATGCAATTTCATTGTTTGGTTTTTGGCTTGGAACAAGTGCTTGACCTGGGACAATCTCTAGAAAAGAGGCTTCCAAGGTCCATCCATTTGTGTTATGTGTGGAACGACTGAGGAGGATTCTGCTCACCTATTTTTTCGTTGCTCCTTTGCTTTGCAACTTTGGCATTATTGGTGGGATGTATGGTGGTGCCCCTATCTCCATGTTTCATCCTTGGTAAATTTTTGGAGTGGCGTGGGAGAACCCCCCTCAAGGATGGATTTTTTTATAGAATGTTCGGTTAGGGGGGCATCTTTTGCTGTGGCAGCGCTGGTTGGATAGAAATAGGTAGATATTTTGGAGTGAGAGGATCATGGTGCAACAAGTATGGTAGAAAGTCATAGGGATGATTTAGGAGACTGTGCAGGCCAAGAGTGAAGTATGTCTCCCTTTATCTAAATAGGATGTTGAGGTGGTGGCATGCCTAAGAATCCAGTGATTTGTAGGTAATTTGGCTTGTGTTAAGAGAGGTCAACAGGGCAAAGAGAAGATTCATAGGGATGGTCAGTGGTAGTACCCTCCCAATGGGTTTCTCAAGATCAATATGGATGGCTCTTCTAGGGGCAACCTGGCCTTGCAGGTACTAGTGGGATAGGTAGAGACTCTAAAGGTACAGTGATTTTTCTCTTTACAGACCATGAGGGGATGCAAACCAACAACGTGATGGAAGGCTAGGCTATTCTCTATGCTCTTGAGAAGGCTCAGGTGTTGGGTTGGTGTAGGATCATTTGTGAATCAGATTCTCAAGTCGTGATCAACCTGTTTGTTAAGAGGAAAGTGTTGGATGTCAATTGGCAATTGGCTAGGATTGTGCTGTAGATTTTGAGGATTAGCTTGCTCATGGATATAATTAGGTTTGTTCATATTCCTCGTGAATGGAATAGAGAAGTGGATTGTTTGGCAAAATGGGCGTCCAAGCATTTAGATGGTGGTAATTCTGAGGATTGGGAGTCTCACTCCCCGGAGCTTCGCTTTAATCTGGAACGTATTTTGGAGGAAGATAGGAAGGCTCATATCAACATATAGGTGGGTTAATCCCTAGTTTTTTTTGTTCTTATTGTTTTCCTTTGGGGATTTCGGTCCCCCGTTCTTCTTGTAATGCTCTTGTTCTTTTATTAATATATTTTTACCCTTTTTATTTATTTTTTTAAAAAAAAAGTACTAATATTATTTCTTAATAGATATCAATTTAATTACTTGATGAAAAATATTTGTGGTAAGTTAGAAAACTATCTCTCCCTAATCACAATCAATGTTAGAGGGAAAGAAGCTCTCATTCCTTAAATCTAAATTTTCCTCGACTCATTTAACAATGAGATTTTTAAATTGGTGTGACAAGGCTTGAGACACATACATACAACACTCAGAAGTATGTGGTACTTGTTAAGCATAATGATTTGTGATTAGAGTTATTTTCATTAGAGTGGCTTGATAAGATGATTTGGGGTATTTTAGAATAAATATTTTTTACTCACTCTATCAAATTGATAGAGTGATTCATTAAATTGATTATTTTATTATTAATTTATTTATATTATTTAAGTTAATAATTTAAATATTAAATTATAATCAATAGTAGTTATTAATAATGTGAATCAAATATATTGTATTAGGTATAATTATTCATAGTTTAGCTTTTTAATTAATTAATGTCAAAACTAATTTCTGTGTCATCTTATCAATCAAAATAAAGAGTTAAAGTCTAAATATTTTTAAAATATGTATTGATGTATTATTATGGAAAACCTAACATCTTATAAATGTATTGTTTATTATTGTAAATTTATTTCTCAATCTATATTTCTTATTAAAATTTATCTTTAAAAGATAACATTTTATACACATTGTGTTATGACCTCACCTTTTCATGATCGGATATATTGTTTAAAAACATTATTTTTATTCATGTGTATCTGAATGTTTTTTTATCTTTACTTAAGTTGGATCATGTGGTTGGAATCGATGCAGTGATATTTGGAATGCAAGTTGATGACTTTGCATGTTTTGATTATGCACTCATTGATTTTATAGATTACTATTGTAGTTAATATTTTATTATAGTTCTGTAATTGTTTATCGATTTTTTGATCAAGTAATATTGATAGAATTTTATCATTACAAATGCCATCATATGAGCTAGGCTGATGCCGGCATCAATACATTGGGTATTAGAGTGATTTTTGCATAGCCAAACAAATTCAGACAAATATTCATGTTTTTTGAATATTTTCCCCACTATTGGATGATCTTGATTTATCCATTCTTATGTCATTGT
>JARHVA010001114.1:2212500-2265000 GCA_037957365.1 Torreya grandis | reverse complement strand
GATATTTTAAAGGTTATTGAATTATGTGTTCTTTGAAAAAAAACTTGACTAGGTTTTATATCGATGGTTTGATTACTTAAGTATGTTATTTTGAGAATATATATATATATATATATATATATATATATATATATATATATATATATATATATATATATATATATATATATATATATATATATATATATATAATGTGTTTCTTTGAATGACTCACTTTAGGTGGTTGTGTTGTGGGAAAGTTATGTGCATTTCATTTTGAAAACTCTCATGCATATTACTTAACGACCTACCTCTATATGGTTTTAAGATGGATATTGTGTGTTAGATTCTACAAGAAACTTTGAGGATTACGAATGAAGTCTGTTATAATTTCATTTATATATGTGTGAATATAAGGGTTTGGTTTTTGGAACCTATAAGTGCTTTGTGATGTGACAAAATGGTTTTTACATCCATTCTGAGTATTATTAAATGTCTAATAGAATTATTGAATGATGTTTGGGATGTCATATTTTTGAGTTTATTTAATGGATTAACTAGTCAATATGATTATTTGGTTGTGACCTGGTTGTTTATAATTGTTGAGTTATATGTTATGATTTTTATTCTATTATATGGTTGCTTAAAGTGAATCTGTATTGGATCACCATTCCCAAATGAACCTTAAATGACTAAGCATTAGTTAGTATGCCTATATACATGGGTTATAAATTTATAGCTAGGACAACTTAGGTTGACCGCATACTTAGAGGGGATCCAAGTTGGTTTTCCCAAAAGCTATAAAATTAGATTTAGTTGTTTGATCTATTACTATATTATTTGATCAACCTACAATTAGTTGTCCCTACTTCAAATTTATATTGATGAGTGATTGGTTATTTCCATCTCACTTTGAAATGGGTTGGTTGTCACTTTTTTGTGTTATTATGTTGAGATGTCCAATGGTTTGAAATCTAAATAGCTCATAAATCCCTTCTCATCCCTGGTTATTGAAACCACTATCTCGTTAATGGTCAAGGTGGTAAAGGCCAATAATGATTGAGCTCATAGGGCTAGTTGGAATGGTTTGCCTGATTCAGTTACTTATTTTTCCATTCATGGATGTTCTTGCGAATAATGTGAAGTAAGTGGTAATGAGTTATTTTATGTTAATTATAAATTATCTAATTAGTTGTTAATATTTAATGAATTTTGATTCATGAACATAGTTAGTATTTTTCTTGATTGAATATTGGTTTATGATATGCTAACCTATGTTGATAATGGAATTAAGAAAAAGGAATGTAAGGCTTAAATGTTACTTATGGTAAGATTCAAAAGTTGTCTATGTTGATGAAGGTAATTCATTTTACATGTTAAGTTATTAGGATGTTTAGATAGTTATCATTCCTATTGCTAACTTAGAGTATTCTTTGATCTTATCAACACATTATTTATTTCTTGATTTAGTTATATAATATTGTAATTAGGTAAGAGTACTTAATAGTGAATATGAGTAAGGGTTTACTCAATCATATTCATAATGTTTACTTGATGTAAAAGCATATAGATTTAATTTGATAAGTAAATTAGAGTTTTACTTTTATAAATGGTCATCATTAATTCATTTAAATAGATACTTGTGAATTTTTATATATAATGTTGTAACCAATAAGATTTGTATAGAACATGGAGATGTCTCAAATATTTTCAGCTATGCATGGATTATTCAATTTATCTAATGATATTTGCTACTAACAGAAAACATAAATGAAATATTTTCCCTTACACATAACTCAAACATACCTGGTTCTGAATAAAGGTATGTATATTATATATATTAAATCTAAAAGTGTTTCTTTCATTCTCTCATTTAATATTAGATGTTTTATAGAAATGAGTACAAATTCTAAGTTAGTTTATTAAATTGCCATCTGAAATGAAATGAAATTAGAATTCTTAATAAATTATATTAGAGATGATGAAGGAAACTATATTAGATTACTCTAATGAATGAAATAAAATGTTTGAATATTATATCCTAATTCATTGATGTTGTATAAACAAATGATGATTATATGCATACTCACTAATTTTCATCCCTGTAGACTTCATATGCTTTCATCCCTTTCTGATAGCTGAACTTGTTTATCATGAAATGCCCAACATTATTTTTGTAAAAGTTCCTTAAGTGGAACATTTTATTTGGGTTCCAATTAACTTGAAACTTGATTAAATTCATGTTTGTACGAGTTATATGCATTTAATTGCATGGAGATATTTTATTGTTCATGTACTTCTAAATTATATGGTTTAATTAAAATCTATTGAATGCATGCATAGATTATACTTATATAAATTTGGAACATGATACTTCATTATACTTGATCATGTTGAAATGTATTGCCTCAGATGTTTGGTCATACTAGAAGTGTTGTAAGGGGATCATTTCTTTAATGAATTCATTCCTATATGATTGGTTAAGGTGATAGTTGTTCATCATTTAAATAGAAGTATAAGTTAAAGTATGGATATAAGTATTGGAATATATGTGAAGTTATATGAGTCGAATATGTTATTTCCCTTTAAACTTATAAATGATTGTATGATCAATGGTTATCTAAATATAAATACTATTGGCTGTAATATGTTTTGATTTCATTGAATGCTCTCTTATTTTATTAAATCACATTGACTATGCCAATACAATGTCATAACATACATTCAATTATAGGTTTCCCATGAAATTTAATTCATGAATACGATGTTGATCTTAAGTGTATCATTGTTCACATAGTCAAATAACAAAATTCATGCGTATTAATTGAGTGAGGTGTGAACTTAAAAAAGAACACATTGGCAATGTTGTGGTGACCTTTAGGCCATAAGGTAATTAATAATCTCAGTCGGTAGCACTTAGTAGTTGCCTTTAAAAGAATTAAATTTCAATATGCTCTTATTTGTGCTCTCTTTTATGCTGTGATATTTTCTACTATATACTTGTGGGGATTTAACATAAATTTGCATGTGTTAAATTGATTTCTAGTTTTTGTTTATGATTTAATTTTATAAAAATTACTCGATCATGAGATTAAAAAAATAAAGTGAATTATAAATTTAATAAAAACATGTTTTAACCTGAATAATAACATAGATTGTTAGAGTTATCTTTTTCAATTAAGACTAGTCCTAAGATTTTAACCATCTTTGAGCAGAAATGAAACCCATTGAGGAGAGAGGTATTTACATAGGGTTAAGAACATATAAATAGTTCAATGTATAAAAATGAATGCCACATATGGTGCTTAGGTCCTATCTATGTATACATACATTGATACACCCTGAACCCCATAAACATCAATGAATGTAACCTGCTTCCCCATAACAGCTTTTATGTGTAGTTACCTCTAGCTAATTACCTTAGTTTACCTCTTTTAGTTTTAGTTGCATGTACATGAGTGCACTAAATGGTTATCTCTTACATTATTAGGTAAGGTATTGGGTCTAACATGCGTCCAAAATCATACTCTAATATATAATTTCAAATTTTTTGGGGGTTTGTTTCATCTAGTATCAGAGTAGTTATATGCTCAAGAGAACTTTGGGAATAAATATTGTCCTTTTAAATATATAATCTACTAAGTTATCACTTTGTAATTCTTAAAATGGTTAGAACGTGATCAAATAGTGGCAACATCCAAAATAATAAGTACAATGTTAACTCAGCTAGGGGTAGAGGTAGAGGATGAGGAAGGGGTCAACATGGCTACATCCTCAATCATAACCAAGAAGAGCTACCCATAAATAATTATGATGGAAAAAATTGAGGTTTCAAATGCTGATGTAGTTGGTGGGAATCCAACCAACAAGCATGAGGAAATCCTTAGTGGAATTTCGAAAGCCTTAAATACTTTACAGGGAAAGATTGCTAGCCAAGATCAAAGGCTGAACAATCTTATAGGGGTATCCTAAGAAGAATTACATAGATTAGAAATGGGATAAGTAGGACATGTATATAAGAACTATCTTTGACCACAGTTGACCCAATCATCAAAGAGCTAAAAAATATTACATTGCCTACCTTTTTAAGTGAAGAATTAGGTGATGCAGCTGATGCATGGCTATTACACTTGTAGAAATATTTAAACTTGCCCACCATACCATTTAATTTGAAATCAAGGGTGGTAACTTATCAGCTATTTGGTCCTGCAACATTGTGATGAAATCACCTTTGTACCATTCAAAGATATCAACCAATGAACTTAAACTGGTCTATTTTTGAGACATAATTTCATAGAAGATACCTGAATACTAATTAAAAAGAGTAAAAATCAATTATTTTTAGCTTCTAAATAAGGAAAACATGTCTATTTTTGAGTATGAGAACAAGTTTCTAACTCTGCTACATCATATAAACTATATGCATGATGAGGAAACCAAGATCACTAAATTCAAACTTGGGCTCAAGGAAATATTAATGGATGACATCAATATGACGAACCCAAGGACTTTGGCAATAGAAACTAAATTAGCCTAGAGGGTTGAGGAAAAAGAGAAGTCTCTTCAAAAATAAATATAAGAATTTAAATCAAATAGGCACCATTCTAAAGCCAAAAGTCTTTCTCCCATGAAAAATAACTATTGGAAATCATATCAAAATTACAAATTTTTTGGTAATAATAAAATTTTTAACAATTTTTATAATCAGAATAGAAATTTCAAGTCCCAAGGATCATCTAAATCTAGTTATTTTAAGAAAGAACAACATCAAAAAAACATGCATGGACCTATTTTAGGTGTTAATATTATTTTGATAGCATCTTTTAGACATGTTGTTTGTTGGGAATGTGGTGACAACTATATAAAAAGGACTATCTCAAACTAAAATTGGGTCAATTAACCAATCATAGGGTATATGTTGTTGGTTATAATTGAAATGCTGACTTATAATCCACTCTAATTGAAACCAGATATACTATAAATGGGTTTTTAGGTAACAACATAATGTTGTGTCCCATTAGCTAATTAGAAAAAATTAAAAAAATAAATACATAATGTTTTGTTTTTTTTAAAGGAAAAATGTCTATGCATTAATTATTTGTATGTATAGTCTAAAACATATTTTTTGATTAAATTCAATGAACCAAACTCAAGATATTTTGAGGAGAAGATGAAAGTGTATGCGGCCTTTAATTGATTTAGGTGCAATTGATTGTTTTATATCTCTTTTTTATTCTACGAAATGTAAAATCAAACCTATTTTAATAAGATAAGGTTGGGAGGTTGAGTTTAGTATAGGCAAAAAGGTGCCTATTCTTGAATGCTTAAAATAAACTAAAATTGATCTTGGTGTCTTCAAGAACAAGGTGAATTAGTTCCTCACACCTTTGGGATATTATGATCTCGTTCTTAGAATGTATTGGCTACATGAACACTAAGCCACACTTGATTTCATTTTTAAAAGAGTGAAGTGCATTAATGACCTTAAACAACTTGTAGAATTGTAAGGTATTCAAAGATCAAAAAAGCATAAAACACTTTTAGCCTTGTAGCTGAAAAGGGTTATTAAGAAGGGATGCAAGATTTATGAAGTCTAATTAGAATAATTACACAAAGAAAAGGAACTCGTTCATGTAGATTTTCTTATTTTCAAGGATTTCATGGATGTATTTCTTAATAAGTTGCCTAGTTTACCACCTAAGCATTAATTTGATTTTTCCATTTATATAATGCCCAGATCTGCCCCTACATCTAAAGCTCCCTATTGCATGAATGTGGCTAACCTACAAGAATGGAAGGTATAACTACAAGAAATTTTGGACAATGGAAGAATAAATCCAAGTATGTCTCCTTGGGGTACTTTGATAATATTTTTTAAGAATAAAAATGATACATTAAGACTTTGCATTGATTATCTCTTGCTTAATAAAGTAAAAATTAAAAATTAATACCCTTTGCCAAAGATAGATGATTTATTTGACTAAATGAAAGGTGTTGCAGTATTCTCAAATATTGATTTGAGATCATACTACCATTAGTTGAGAATCAAAATGAACATAGATTTCATAGATGATTTATTTGACAAAATGAACATAGATTCTATGACCTTCTACAAGACATCCATGAGGAGGATAGGTGGTTGTGATAATATTCAAGTCTAAGAACAAACCTTGTATGAGAGATAGGATTTCCTTCATAACATTCTTTAAATCAAACAAGTTTTGACATCAAGTTTTAGTTTCTAAAGACAAATATCATAGTATGAGGAGGTCTAAGCTTATGTCTCACTTTCACTAATGTGATAAATGTATTTCAAGAGCTAAGAATGGCATATAAGGATGCTTAAAAGATTAATTAGGCCATGTGTCAAGATTTGGATTGCTCTTTAAGACCTTAATTTGTATGTCCTAAATCCAAAAAGGGTAGTTTCAAGAGAGAGAATATGAGTCATAGGAGATGAAGAGATAATTTTATGTCACCTCTCATGTTGTGATCATCAACCCAAGTCAATGCATGTTAAATATAAATTATTAGACTATTTATTCACCTTCTCTTATCTTTGTAACTAATTTTTGGATCGATGGAAATCATCATAGACACTTCATATGTCCTCTTTCTCTCTCCTATATATTTAGAATTGAATGGATTGTAAATCATCCTCTAAGTTAGTATGGTGAAGCCCTACTAAAATTGATCCTTTTTATTTCTTTTGAAGTTAATGCAAACTAATTTTGAATTTTTCATCTCATATTTAGTGCATTCATGGTGAATTATTAATGAATGGTAGTGTTCATGTTCAATCTTCTTACATTTGTCCTCTTCATTCTTACCTCCTTATGAGTAAGTTATATCTTTATAGGTCATATGGTTTGTATTAAATGTTTACGCAAAATGTTAAGTGTGGGAAACATTCATTAGTGCTTAATTGTAGGGCTCTTGATTACCCCTCTTAGTTTATGTATCCACTGTGACCTCCATATTGAAATACTTATGCTAGAGAATTGTTTGAAGTTGTGTGATTAGATTCATCCTTGTTTAACTTTTTTATCAACTCATAGACCATATGGAGAGACCTATAATTTGGCGCATCACCCCTTTTATGTTTACTTTCAACTTTCTCCCTTCCCTTTCATCACAATTTGAGTAGGTATAGTAATATTATAGGTGTAGCATTAAGGGAGCCAACCCTATCTAAAGGTTTTATTTAGTTATAGTCCACCCCAAAACTTAGAGAGTTCCCATTATGTTAATTGAGTGAAGATACCTAAAACACCTCCTCAAATGATGCAACTCAAAGTGACAATAATGACCTAATAGACTTGAATTTGGAAAGGAACTCTTCAATTGTGAGAAATTAAAAAGGTGAGAGAGAATATGATTTGCATCAAGTTGTAGCTTCTTGGACTCATTTATTTTACCAAACAATTTTTCAAAGGTTTCAAAAACATGTTTAGGTGATTTGTAATTATAAATTTCAAAAATTATGTTATTTGATACATTTAATCTAATTAGATCCATGGCTTCATATTTATTTCATGCATACACTGATCCAAAACTTGAAAGATTTGGTTGAAAGATAATTCAAGAAATAAGAACAAAATAATTGAAATAATGCTATCTCTGAGAAGAGATGTTTTATTGATCAAATTTGCAGACCCAAACATATGTTTATCTCTGAGAAGAGATGTCTGATTTCTATTTTAGGTTACATCTTAATTTATACATGTTTTGAAGGTGTGGGGAGGATGTGGAAGGTCACCAATCTCAACGGAGATGAATTGGTTCAACTTCCATCATTTACAACAATACATAATTCAAGGAATTACTATTTTTAAAAACTTACTATTTTTAGATTGCACTATTAAAATTGAAATTTGGGACATTTCCATTGGGTTTTATGGGGTCAAAATTCATCGAGTAGAGCTCATAACATCTCATGATGTTACCCTCATTATTATCTTTCCAATGGTTCAAATGGTGAGTCAATTGGAGCTACGGTGTAAAAGTTATGACTCCTAGAAATTTTGTCATCAATTAGGGTGGACCCATCACCTGAATTGTCATCTGAATTATTGCCTGGATCATTCCTCCCTCCTTGAGAAGAAATGGTACCCATTGCATCAATATTTGTCACCAAGTGTGGTAGTTTTACTTTGATTTGATTCCTGATGCATACTTGGAAGGGACTGTGATTTATAGAACTGTGCAAGGCCTAATTGTTCACCATTTCTATCTGACCATCAGTCTGTGGATGGAAGGCCATGGACTTATTCAACTTGATATCTATTTGCTTCTATTGTTGTGTTTTTTGTGTAGTCAGGGCTGTAACATTAACCCTTTTAGATTCTTGTGGCTTGACCACCATGAGAACAAATTTCTTGGCACTAATCATAGAGATAGATGTAGAACATGCTACCTATGATACCCTATAGCACCTTATCCAAGAGTGAGAGTGATCCTTTGAGTTCTTGATTCATATATTCCATGTCGATCATACACGAATGGCTAACCAAAGAGTACATCACAAACATCTAGATTGACCACATCACATAAGACCTCATCTTGGAAAAGTTTTATTACATATGAGAGAAGACATTGGTGGGTGACATAGAGGTTTCTCCTTGGACTCAACCATCCAATACTATATGGCTTTGGGTGAAGCTTCATGGATAGATTTAGGCTTTTCACAACATTAACAGAGATTAAATTCTTTTGACTTCCACTATCAAGATTGAAATGCAGAGGCTTACCTTTCACCCATAAATTAGAGTGAAACAACCTTTCCTTGTCATCAAGCCTCTCCTCATGCATCTGTGATGAAGCAATAATGACTTCAGGCTCAGCATCTATAATCTCTTCTTCAACCTCTTTAACTTCAGGGTTTGTATGAGGTAAAGCAGTAGATGTTGAGGATTGTGACTCAGAAAGAAAGGACTTGATGGCTTGACATTATTCTTTGGAATGAGTTCCATATTTGTGATAATCACACCACTTCTTAGTATTTCCTTCTTTTTTCTTCTAATTTTAGCCTTATCTTTGACCTTCTTTGTCATTTTTCCATTTTGAATATTGATTCATTGTTTCATGCTTCTGCTCAATCTTCACTATAAAATTGTATGCCTTACCGATGGTTTACAAATTGAAGAGTTCCATTTCCCCCCATATGTACCATTGTAGTCCACCATGATATTTGAGAACCTTATGTTTCTAACTTTCTTAGATGCCTAATCTCACAGATAGAGAATGAAATATGTCAATGTAATCTTGAACAGACTGTTCCTTACCTTGGCGAAGTGTTGCCATTCTATATACAGATCATCATATGATCCAATGGGGTAGTATTCTTCCTTTACAACATCTATGAAATTATCCCATGTAAGTTCCATCTCAAGGCCAATATCATCTACACTGAATCTCTTTTTGTACACTTCCCACTAATTTTTGATAGGCAATGATGCTTTCAGAAGAGCAAAAGTAATCTTCTTTTTATCGATGAATTTATTTATAGAATAATAAGATGACAATTGATCCAACCAATTTTCTAATGCATCAGCATTTATTTCGCCTTAAAATGTAGGGATATCAAAATTCACCTGAACCTTGAAGGGTGTTGGGGCACTGAAAGGATGTGCAGGTGTGGATGAGGAGCCAGGATTTCCCATCGAGATTTGTTGAAGAATTTGAGCAAATTGTTGTAGCATCTTCACTTGTTAATATTGGAGGTATTCATTCACCATTTCCTTGAAAGGATTGGATGCCTCAGTGTTGTCCACCATTTTAATTCATTTGGAGCAAATAGGTGGATATTCTATTGGTTCTATTTTCCACCCAAGCTTCTTGTAATCTAACCTCATCCTGAGGATCATACACTCTAAAGACAAAATGATCTGATACCACTGATCCAAAACTCAAAAGATTTTTTTGAAAGATAATTCAAGAAACAATAACAAAATAATTCAAATAATGTTATCTCTGAGAAGTGATGTTTTTTATCAAATTTACAGACCCAAACATATTCTTATCTCTGAGAAGAAATGTCTGATTTATATTTTAGGTTACATCTTAATTTATACATGTTTTGACGGTGTGGGGAGGATTTGGAATGTCACCAATCTCAAGGGAGATGAACTGGTTTGACTTCCATGATTTACAACAATACATAATTTGAGGAATTACTATTTTTAGAAACTTACTATTTTTAGACTGCATAATCAAAATTGAAATTTGGGACACTTCTATTATTTTTTATGAGGTCAAACTTCATTGAGTGGAGCTCATGACATCTCATGATGTTATCCTCATTATTATCTTTCCAACGGTTCAAATGGTGAGTCAATTGGAGCTACAGTGCAAAAGTTATGACTCTTAGAAGTTCTGTCATCAATTGGGGTGGACCCATCACCCGAATTGTCATCTGAAATTTTGCCCAGATCATACACATACTTGTATTTTTATAATGTTAAGGAAAAAATGGTTTCCTATAACACTCTCCATAGACCTTTAGACTAAAATTACTACTACATATTGGGTTTCTTTGTGGAATTTTTTTGGTGTTCAAGGGTTGTATTATATAGGTGTTGGACATTGCAGAAGAAAACTCAAAAAATGACCCTAAAATGATAATAAAAACTTCTCAAATAAAATTTATACAAATATATTAGTGTAAAAGTATATATTACATTTAAATAATATGCATTTTTGACAAAAAAAATGGCACTCAAATATGAGTTACCATTCTAGAGATATGGCCTTTAAAAGTTAAAAAACACTTGGACTATGAGGTAAGTGCAAGAAGAAACATAAAATTATGGAAAATTAATAGATTAATCTCAAAAAATGAAAGAAATAATTGACATCCTAAAGCTTATAGATGGATTGAAATGACTTTTACAAAAAAAATTAGTCAAGTGGATGGTGTCAACAATGCACATAAAAAATTGGTTTTTATTTTTATTTTTAAAATAGATGGTATTTAATGGGTTTGAATCATGGACATATTGGAGATTGATTTTTTAAATAAAATATTAAATTCCATTATGCCAATCAATAATTTGATTACATAAAACTACAAACTTATATTTAAGTCTTAGAAAAAGGTAATTAACATTTTTTTTTTAAAGAAAACTTTGTGGTTGGTGAAGTTTGGAAGATTATTGGTATATCGAATAGTGAATGTTATCCACTAAATGTGAGAAAAAAATCTATAGTGATTAAAAATAGAAGATGATTCAAAGATCTGAAACCATGTTTGAAAAATGAGGAGGCTGATAATGATCCACATGATCAACCTAGAAGAAAAAACATGAAGAAATAAATCTTAATGATAAAATAAACAACACTCAGCCCAATGATAAATCTTGACATCTTTGGCCCTTGTGATCAATTTTACATTCTAGTAACCCATAATCTCTAAGGAAGCCTTCAAGATCTCATAATTACTATGCATTTCTCCAATACTTCCTTATTTTTTCATATTTAGTATGTACTTCATTAAATTTGTCCATTTTAGACATGAGTGCACTATCAGACAAGGATACACTACATCTTTATCATGTATTATGTCTTTGTCTAGATTATTCTAATGATCATCTTTTCAAAATGGCACACCTTATGGCAACTCTTCCACACAAACCAATAGGTTAGTTATCATAAATATTCCAAATATTCTCCTATAAAATCAAATCAAGGATCAAAATTGAACCCATCGACTCTCTTACTATCACTTACTACCATGTCATCTATTTTATAATTTTAAAAACATCTATCTTCTAAGTAAATATTGTTATTAAAATTCTACAAAAATACCACAATTCCTATCCAATATTAACATTATTTTATTTCAAGTTAAATAAATCATTTAAATCAAGTATTTTTAATTTCATTCACATGATATTCCCTATAGGGAAAACTAAATTGGCATGATGTCCACTTAGACTATGTAAACAACACTCAATCAATAAGGGTATTTATGAGGATAACTTGGCCATATTCCATGTCCCCATATTTTTATCCTTTTACATTTGTTCTCTCTTATTTTTTGATATAGGATTTGGGAATCAAATTTCCAGGTCTTACACACTTCAAAATAGGGTCTGAACATAAATAGTTCATCTAAAAAACGGGTGAATGATCCTAAATTCTTAAACTCAATATAGACTATCTCGTAAAAATGGAATTAGTAGATAATGACACAACGTGTCCTTGTTTGTATTTTACATCATTGTAGCATCATATAATGGACTTTTATTTTTTGATGTATTTGTGTGTAGGTCATTTAAAGTATTTACAATGCATAAATAATAAACATAGTGTGAATTAATATGCTTGTAAGGATAAATATCTAACCCTAGCCCTATATATTATCTTTAGTAATTTATAACTTCTATGAATTCTATAGACTTATGTATTTACTATATTCTAATGTATTTAACTTTCAAGAATCAATAAATGAAAATTTATGGTTAAATGCATAGTGTGTCAATAGAACAAAGATGAAACAAATAAGACACTAAGTCTTTTTCAACCTTTATTCATTACTAACTAGAGGTGGGAGGAGGTTTCCATGGATCTCATTATGAGGTTTTTGAATTATGAAGGTAAAAATTTCATCATGGTAATTATGGATGGGATCATAAAATATTCTCATATTTACTCTTGTCACAACCATCTGTAGCTAGTATAGTATTTATTACTTTTCTAGATACAATTCAAAAGTTACATGGTACTCCCAAGATGATTGGAAGTGATTGACAATTCATATTAACCATTAATTTTTATATTGATTTATTTTCATGTTTGAGTACTCAGGTGTCTCATAGCTCATCATTTCATCCTCAATATAATGTAAAAATAGAGGTGGTCAACAAATTCCTAGAAGGGCATCTCTATTTTTTTGCATCAAATGTATAAGAATATTAGGTTCATTGGCCACCACTAGTAGAGTGGTGATATAACACTTTATTATATACTTCTTTAAAAATGTCTCCATTTGTGGCATTGTATGGTTATGATCCCCTATCCATAATTTCATCCTTAAGGGTGCAACCCAAAGGTTCAAGATGTTGAAGAACACATTCAACATCAAAATGAGGTACTAGTTACTCTGAGAGAGAATTTGACAATGACACATAATATAATGAAGCAAAAAATGGATCAACAATGTAGTGAGAGGATTTTTGATATGGGTGATTGGGTATTTATTGTTAGGACCACACACATAGGTAAATATAATAACTACACTATTGAATTCAATAAAGGTTTCCAAAAAAACAATATTAAATATTTACAATGTACTAAATCTTTTAATAAGATTTCATGAAGGTCCTTTTTTCTTGAGAAATAAACAACATACTTATTTAACAAATAAACCATGTACACCATATTTTCACTAAAATTAATTAATTTACCAACTAAACCACCAAATAGGTGTTTGTTCCCAATTAATACTAACTAAAACACTAACTAAATAACTCTATATCATACAACCTAACAAACCCCTTGATCGGAAAAGAGTTATATAAGATGAACTAGAGCTATGACTATAAAGTCATCAAAATTCTATAATGTACCTTAAACTAGCACATTTTACATCATGGTACTAACCAACCAATTTTACTTCCAAGAAAGCCACTGCCCTACAAGTTGTGGCATATCTGATGAACATGATCAAGGCTTGCTCATCCTCTTTAACTATTTTGTGTACCATATTGTATCAAATCATGAGCAAGGCCTATTGAACCACATCAATCCACACAAGGTCTCACACAAAACTCCATCAAGACATTATACCTTATTATGTATAACACATCTCCCTATTGCCCAATGATGTTGAGGAACCTTTACTCAATACTATGGTGTTAGCAACTCACCTTTCAAATCATAGAAAGTAATGGTTAGTATTTGAATATCATATTATGAATTTCTCTTATTGAAAAATTGTGGAGGTTGCCCCTTCAAATAACTTTATCATATTTATAAAGTATTATGTTATTTCATTAATTATTATTTTATATATAATTATTCTGAGCATATTTCTATGATATACTATTCCTTTGTGTGAATCGTCTAAGTAATTCTATTATAAATAATTTAATTTGTAAACATCATTTTTAATTTCATTATTTAAAACTAAGCCATTTTAATGATAATCACCGTACATACCACTAAGAATTTAAGGCACTATAACACATTTTTTTATACTTTAAAGTCTTAAAACTATGTAGATAATTTATTCCAAATAAAAACATAAACAAATTTAGGTTTTTATATTTAGAGTTTGTGAAAAAACTAATATGGCATACCAGTACTTGGTTTAATAGAAACATAGGAAAGAGAAAAATATTGTGTAGGAAATCAAAAGAGAGAGAGTTGATATAAAATTAAAAAATATTCATAATAAGAAATAAAATTGTATTTCAAACAATATGGTGTTGATTATTAAAGTGATAAAATACAAGATAGATGAATCATATAAATAAGTAGCTTCAAGTGGAAGGGACACTATAATTTTACATATTTTGAAGTGTCATTTCAAAATAATTAATTACCTATTAATAATTACACTTTGATAATGCATAATTTTATGATCTCTTTGCAAGAAGATTATTTTATTAAAATATCATTGACTTAAAACCCATTCAACTATTTATAATATTTTATAAACTTTGTGTAGTTAAGAGTGAGCTAATTTTATTTTTCAATCTTAGCCATTTTATTAAACTCTTACTTTACTATCTAGTTATCTAATCTCATGCTATTTGATCTTATGTTATATCAATGGCTTAAATTACTTCATACTTTTGTGGGAGTCTTTGAATATTGAATTTTTTTATATTTAATGGTGTGAGAAACTTTTAGATAATAGAGTGAACTAATGGTTTAAACTATTTCATATTTTTTTAAGAGTTCTAGAATATTGAATTTTAATATATTTAATGATGTAAGTAAATTTTAGATAATATAATGCTCTAATTAAAGATATTTACCTTATACCATTGGTTCAATAGTCTTTGGTACAGATTTCAAATTGTCTACACTCTTAGTATTGAAATTAAACCATGAGATTAGAAAGGGCATCTCCAACAATAACTCTTAAAGATCCAAGATTTATTAAAATATAAACAGTTTAGATTAAATCCATAGGTCATACATAAATTAAAAAGTTAAGATAAAAGTAATATTGAAGAGCTAAAGTTGAGATGTGTTATCACAAATATGCTTTATTTATATTTAAGATATAAAAACTCTATTTTATCAAAACTAAAATATTTTTATTTACAAAATATCAATTTATGAACTAAGTTTATACATTATCATCATATATTTGAAGTTCAGCTAAGATTCCATTTTATTTAAAACTAACATCTTTAATATAAATTCTAAGGTTCACAATATACTTATTTATTTTATTCTCGAACCTTAAATCCTAAAATTCATTTTCCACTCGACACCTTATTAACTGAGACATATTTTGATTTATTCATGAGTCCTATCATTCACTATATTATCTACAACTCCACTCTAAAATAAGCCCATATCTGAAATCCTTTTTGATTTGTTACCCGAGAAAAAAAAAATTGGCCTATTTACATTGTCTAGACTTATGGACCAAACTAAAAAATGAAGAGGATTTGAATTATTAACGCATCTATGACACAATCATCATGAAACAAGCCTCTCTAAGAACCTTAGATATCCCATGAATCTCGTGATCCATAGCCATGATTTTAAGCTATTTTATTGTATATGATTCGAGCATTGGAAATCTTATGAATCTTCATAAATAAAGTGCCTAGCTGAAAAGAAACAAGTAATAAATTATAAAAAGGTTGATGATAAGTACTTTGTTGTTTTTTTTTTTCCCAATTTTTATTATGAATTTATTTATTAATCTATATTTTTCATTAAATTTTATCTTTAAAAACGTTTCATTTTATATATATATTAGTGGATTTTGTTGAACAATTTATTTGTATAGTTTAAATGTGTGACTTTAGATTCAATTGATGTACAACCCATTTTAATTAATAAATTGTCCTAACATAAAGTGTTAAATTTATTCTGAAGTTAAATTTTATAAAAAATTAGGTTTCTTATTTCATAATTATAAAGTAATAGATTTTGAAGTCTTACTTCATCTAACAATGAGGTCACAAGTTATAAATAATTTAATGTTAATAGAAATATGGTTGAGAAATATATTTGGAGTCTAAAACAAAAATAAGTTTTGGGTTCAAAAAAAGAAAAAAAAAAAAAAACACACACACACACACACACCTTCTAATAACAATGTTACTCAAGACAAAATTAGTTATTTAGAGAAAAAGGTTAACATCCTCTTGGAAGCCCTGAAACTTGTGTTGAAATAAAACAAAGATCTTAAAACAAAAATAAATCAATTGAATCTCAAAGTTTATGGAAAATATTATCATGAGAATCTGACTTTGAATAAGGAAACATGATCTTTAACATAAGAAAATGGGAATTCAAAAAGTAAAGTTTCTCAAATGGAAGATAAAATGAGTCAAAGAAAACTGAAAAGAAGAAGCTCAAAGAGAGCATTGATAAAATTATTTAAATCAACAAGACTAGTATAAAAAATTGTGATGCTAGTATCACTATTATATATGATTGTTTGAATCAAAAAATGAAAAAAAATTGGGAACTAAAGCTATCAAAAGAATCAAGATGTAAGAAAAAGAAAAGGTCACTAAAACTAAGGAGGTGGATATTGAAACTGTTGAGGACTAACTCAATTTCATGATAGAAGAATGAGGGGTGGTCAAATCTCTTATTAACTTTAGTCATATTAAATTCTTTATAGTTTTTCATTATTATCTTTTTATTGTTGTTTAGTTGGTTCTAGAGTGTTTGATACTATTATTTGTAAGATTTTAGTTAGTCATGTTTTGTATTTGTCTACAATTGATAATTTCATTTTTATTGTTTGATTCATGATTTTTTAAGGTTTGAGGCCTTTTAAAATACTATTTTGACTTCTAATAAAACAAGAATATATTGCACCATCAAAATATTATTTAATTACTATTAAAGTTAAGATATTTATTATTTATCATAAGTTGTAATTTCTTCTATAACTTTTCACTAATATAAAATAGTAACAAGTATAAAATAATGAACCTACAAAACACATAGACACTTTTAAGTGATTTTAGTAGAGACTATTTTATGAATTTTTTGTAATAATATTATTGAAAAAAATTACACATAATAATAATCATCAAAATAATTAATTGAATAATATAATTATTTAAATTGATAAAATATCTCACCATCCAAAAACAATAATATAAATAAATATTTAAGTAATTATATATTACTAATAATAATTTTCCATCAAAATATTCTTTTAAAAGTTACATGTACCAATTTAAGATTTTGTCATCCAAAAAGAACTCATGTGTTGAGTATAATACTTTCATCCAATTTTAGTATGAAAAACTCAATCAATTTTAGGAGGAACATTTTCTACATATAATATTTAGATTCCAAAGTTTATATACCTTAATTTTTTATTTTCAAGCTTAAAATGTATTACTTCTAAATCAACAAATAAAACATAGAATAATGGATATAAAAAGAGGGGTGGAAATGATGTACAATGTAATGATTAAGGGGTGTATGAAATACAAGAAAATATTTATACACAAAATAAATATAAAGTTTCTTATTTTTATTTATAATTTTTTTATGAAAAGGAAAAATCTATTTCAATATTATATTTTATTCAAATCTAATTAATATTTATTTGAGTCAAAGATTGACATTATTTTATATTTATTTAGAAATATGTATATAAATTTAGTGAAATATTATGAAAATATAAGTCATATTTTAATATTATATATTATAATTATGTATATAAAATATTATATTTATTCCTCTTCATAAATAAAAGGTCTACTAGTGAAAACAAAATCACGAGCAAGAATGACCTCCTCAAGGTTAAATGAATAAGCAATAGGCCCTTTGAAATTAAGAACAAGTCACAAAGCATAAATGAGATGAAGTAAATGAATGTTTTGATAAATATGAATTATTCAAAACATTCATTATTTATAAATGTAAATCATAATTTCATATTATTTTAATTTGATTTAAAATGTATTAAATTTTAAAATATTTAACATTTTAAAAGAGTTTTTAAATTAAGAATTTAATAAGTATCATTATTAGTTTTTTAGGGATTTGAGTAAAAAGGAAAATCATAAATATTTTTTCATCATCCATTATTTTTCAAACTTTGTTTCTCAACATTTTATGTAACAAATAATGTATAAAATATGACTTATTTTCTATTGTGCTAGATAGAAAATAATAATGAATTTCTTATGTTTAACTCAAATAAGACATCAATTACATAAACCCTATCATATTTTAATTTTTTAAGATTGAAAAAAAAGAATTTGAAAATTTCAAACTTCACTTCTTTTATACAATCAATGCCTTATACAAAATTTTTAAAAACCTTTAAAAATATTCAACTTCATTTAAATTTTAAATTTTAAATAAATAATATGTAAAATTATTATAAAATTTAAACATAGTTATTTTAGGGTTTCAAAAATATTAAAATTTATTTTTTACATCACAACCAATATAATAGTCTTAAGCTTTGGACAACATTTGGTCATTAAACTTTTTAAAACAAATTTATAAAAATAAAATCAAAATATGTTTAAAAAAAAAGCTTTTCTTTTAATTTTAATATTTTAATAGAAAATTCACCGTCCAAATTAAATAAATAAAAATTCTTGTCTTTAATAAGAATCCAATAATTAACAAATATTTGAGGATAATTTATATCCCAAATAGATTGCAAAGTTTCTCTCTTTAAGGGACTTCAATGTTTTCAAAATATGGCCGCTTCTAATGTTTTGGGAATTAAACAAAATATCTTTTAGATATAATAATATATATGGTTTTAAGTAAATACGTTTCCTTTCGTATAGTTGAAAATGGGAGATTTATTATCATTATTATGGAATGTAATTGTGTTCGTTTAGTTTTACTTTAACTTTATGTGGCTATATAATTCTATTGTGTAATGTGGTGGATTGGCTTATAAAGGGGCACATTGAAGCACTCTTGACTTTTGAGCCTTCTTATTTTTACGTTATGTATTTAAAAAGATGAAATAGTATTCTAATTTTTTCTTTTAATATTTTTAAATTTCTATTTTAGTGTTTTGGCTTGAAAATATGTATTGTATTGTTTATAATTCTTTTGATATTAAATTTTAATATTATTTTAAGTTGAATTAGTTTTTAAGACATAGTTTCACACCTATCACTCCACCATCATTTTTATATTCAGTTTTTGGAAAAAAATATTATATTTATTAGGTATTTACTTGTTATAATCTAATGTTATATCATTTAACTGTTGTTTTTTTATATAAGAAACTTTTAATATAGATTTGCATTTTTGGATGTTGTTCAAGTTAGGGAATGGTGTATTAAAATTGAAGAAGACCAATAAATTTTTAATGAAGGTATTTTATAAGGTAATGTTTCTCCTCCATAAAATAATCATGTTGATGTTATTTCTTTTTAAAATGAGTTTTAAATTTCTTGTCAATAGATCAAGAAGTATAACCTTTTTGGGTATTTTATTCATATAATCTCCATTGAGTATATGCTCATGAGCTAGGTCAAATTTGCATGTGAAATCCATGGTATTACATTGTAAGAGATACAAAATAAGGCAAAAAATATTTTCCTCTTTTAGTTTATAACCTTAAGCATTATGTTTCCATTCTCAAACATAGCCCTCAATTTATTAAGAACACTCTACTTACTCCCACCATAATCTGAAGAATTTAATTTAAAACTAAGCTCAAATTATTTATTTTTATTGAATTTCCTAACTGATTACATCCACTTTAAAAATTATATAAAAACATATCAAACCATTAAAATGTTTTGTGTATTTGAGACAAACATATTTTACTTATCTTAAAAAATGTTTGTATTAAAATTAAGATTTCTCAAAACCTTAAATAAAATATAAATATTCAAGTTGACAGTCATATTTTTACTCAAATAATTATGTACATATCAACTTGTCAAACACTTATTTTTAAATTTTCAAACATAAAATATAGATTTTTTGTTTCTTACAATGTATGTCAATCCCATGATCAAACACTTGGATAAGAATGGGAAAACACTTAAAAGGTCACAAAACAATATGACAATATCAAACATGATAATAAGAACATACTAACCCCACCAAAAACCTCATATCCATTAATAGTAGTGGTTTTGTTTTGTTATGTTGGAGCCACTACCATTAAGTCATCTATTATTTCCTCATGTCAACATGAAATTCCTCATGTCAAACACTCCACATGTTTGTTGGATATTTTAGTATGGTCATATATTTATTTAAGAATATTTGGTTTATGTGTTGTTTTAACAATACACATAAAAGGTAATGCTTAAGGTAATGCTTATAAAAAATTAGTGACATATTTAATTTTATTATTATAAGAGTTAAATAGATTATATATATAATATGTTTTGAATAAAATTAATAATGTTTATTATGTATATTATTATCATAATTTTATTTGATATTTGAGTCACATTAATTTTGTATTGAAAATAAAATTGTAAAATATATTAAAGAATGGTCATATTTTTATATTATTTTTATAAATAATAATTTTGTGAGGGAAAAATAATTTTTAAAATATAAATTATTATTTATTTTATAAAATTTAGATTTTTAAAATATAAAAAAATTAAAAATTATAAAATATGTATTAATATTCTTTCTTGATAAGTACTAATATTATTTTCTAATAGGTACCAATTTTAGTACTTAATGAGAAGTGTTTATGGTAAGTCACAATATAGTATTTCCCTTATCACAAATTAGTGTTATAGGGAAAGAAGCTCTCATTCCTTAAATCTGAATTTTTCTTGACTCATCTAATAATTGATTTTTAAATTGGTTTGACAAGGCTTCAAACATATGCATACAACATTCAGGCGTATATGGCACTTGTTAAGTATAATGATTTGTTATTAAAGTTATTTTCGTTGGAGTGGTTTGATAAGATGATTTGGGGTATTTTAGAATAAAATTATTTTACTCACTCTATTAAATTGATAGAGTGGTTTCATTCATTAAAGTTATTATTTTACTATTAATTTGTTTATATTGTTTAGGTCAATAATTTAAATATTAAATTGTAATAATAGTTCAATGGTAGTTATTAATAATGTGAATCAAATATATTGTATGAGGTATAATTATTCATAGTTTAATTTATTTATTATAGTAAATGTCAAAAATAATTTGTGTGTCATCTTGTCAATCAAAAGAAAGATCACATTTTATTCACAGTTTGTGTTATGACCACATCTTTTCATGATTTGATACACTATTTAAAAACATTATTGTTGGTGGTGTATATTTAACTATTGTTTTTCTTTACTTAAGTTGGATTATGTGGTTGGACTCGATGTAGTGATATTTGGACTGCAGGTAGATGACTTGGCTTGTTTTGATTTTGCACTTGACTATTTTATAGATTACTACTGTAGTTAATATTTTATTACAATTTTATAATTGTTTATCAATTATTCAATTAGGTACTACTAACGTAATTTTGTGGTTTTAGGTACCATCATATGAGTTAAGCTGATGTTGGCATTGTTACATTGGGGTATTAGAGTGACTTTTGGGTAGTCTGACAAGTTCTGATAGATATTTATATGTTTGATTATATTCCCCATAATTAGATGATCTTGATTTATCCATTCTTATGTCATTGTCTTGACATCTATACCTTGTCACATTTTGTTTTGTATACTATTTTTTACTACTATGTTTGTTGTCACATGATTGTCATGGAGTCGATTGGATTCTATTATTATTATTTTGTCGATTCATAACAAATTCCTCCTTTCACCTCCATGAATAAATTACCACTCCTTCCTTGTGAACTCTATTTTCTTGGACATAGACTCCCTAATACCTACCTAGACATACCCATGACACACACCCCATGTAATATTACCTAGACTACTTGGTAAATGGTGGTGACATGGTTATTTGGTTCAATGGCATTATCATTTGAATTATGTTTAATTGGTTTTATTAAATTAAGTTTTTTTATTATGTTATTGTTTGTTGTTTAAGGGTTTGAATATTATAAATGGTCATTTATGACCATTGCATTAATTGAGTTTTTGGTAGGGGTTGCATTGGAAAGTGTTCGATGGTAATGCATGAAGATTTTTCTCTCCTCACATTGAATGTGGGAATTGAATGGGTATGGGGAGTTAGACTAAAGGAATGGGGAGTTAGTTGGTGGTTGGAGGGATTGGATGGGGGTAAGAAGATGGAGAAAAATGGAAGAAAATATAGGGGTGTTTGACCAATTTTTAATGCAAACTTGCATGATGTTTTGAACACAACATGAAGAACAAAGGGTTATTCACTTTGTTTCTATCTATGCTAGCTTTTTGTGTTATTTTATGGTCTGCATTTTAGGTAAGATTCTATACTTTTGTTTGGTTATTATTTTCTATAAAAAGGAAATATAATTAAAAAAATGGAGGCTGCATAAATAGTTGGAAATCTTAGGACTTCAAATACTTATCCATCACTTGATATGAAACAATATTCTCATTTTGCATGTAAATTTTCAAAATAAGTTTGATATATATATATATATATATATATATATATATATATATATATATATATATATATATATATATATATATATATATATATATATATATGGTTTCATATCCATTTCAATCTTGGCTTGTAAGCATTTACGGATGCATGCTTTCATTTTCCTTCTAAATGGGTTGACTATGTGCATTTTAGAACTCTATGGATTTTTAATTTGGTTACCTAGTTGGGTAATTGACTCTAATACTTGAGTTTCTATATGAGGGTTTTAATAGTTTTAATGACATGCAATTTGGGTATCCATTGAATGGTTTAGTTGCTTGAATTTTATACTATTGATTTAGAACTAGGTTGTTGTGTTCGTTTGGTTGCTCAAACTAAATATATTGTTTAGTTGGGTCATTTTGGTTAACCCCACACTTAAAGCTTAAATGAATATATATGGTTGATGTCTTTTGGTTTATTTTAAATAGCATTTTATTTGAAATGGGTCTTTTTATCAACCCATCACCTTGAGTTGGAATTTATGCAGGTGTGTTCATTTTCTTTTTCAGATTAAGTATATTGTTTAATGGGTCTTAGCCTTTATTTTAAATCAACTGTGTATTATTTTTGCAGGTTTTTATCTAGAAAAACATTGGTGTCTATATACATTTATGAAAGTTTTAGGTTTTATACCTTGCCAACAACTTCCTGGCATGAACTCTTAACTAGATTAATTAAGAAAATGGGTCGTGATACTTCTATTATCAACTACATGCTAATATATGTTAAAGTTTGTTGAATTGTGGGTTCTTTGGAACAAAGTATTTGACTGGGTTTTATATTGATGGCTTGATTACTTAAGTATGTTGTTTTAATTATACATACATATATATGGATTATGTGTTTCCTTGAATGACTCACTTTAGGTGGTTGTGTTGTGGAAAAGTTTTGTGTATTTCATTTTGGAAACTCTCCTACATATTACTTAATGACCTGCCTTTATAGGGTTTTAACATGGATATTGTTTGTTATATTCTATTGTAAAATTTGAGGATTACAAATGAAGTCTATTATAAATTCATTTATATGTGTGTGAATATAAGGGTTTGGTTTTTGCAACCTATAAGTGTTTTTTGGTGTGACCAAATGGTTTTTACATAGATTATGAGTCTTTTTAAATGTTTACTAAAATTATTGAATGATATTTAGGATGTTTTATGGTTGATTTAAATGAATGTCTTAACTAGTCAATATGATTATGTGGTTGTGACTTGGTTGTGTATAATTGTTGTGTTATATGTTGTTGTTTTTATCTTGTTATATGAATTCTTGAAGTCCATATTTGTTGTGTCACCATTCCCAGACTAGACTTAAATGACTAAGCACTAGTCAGTATGCTTGTATACCTGGGTTATACATTTATAATCATGACAACAATTTATAATCATGACAACAATTTATAATCATGACAACTTAGGTTGATCGCATACTTAGAGAGGATCCAAATTGGTTTTTATAAAAGTTATACAATTGGATTTAGTTATTTAATCCATTACTATATCCTTCAAATAACCTAGAATTAGTTATCCCCACTTCTTATTTATATCGATGAGGAATTGGTTATTTCAATCTCACCCTAAAATGTTGTTGGTTATCATTCATTTGTGGTATTGTGTTGAGATGTCCAATGGTTTGAAATATGACTTGCTCAGAACTCCATTCCCATCCTTGGTTGCTGAAACCACCATCTAGATGATGGTTGGGGTGGTAAAGGCCACTGATGATTGAACTCATAGGTCTAGTTAGCAGGGTTTGTCTGATTCATTTACTTGCTATTCTATTCATGGATGATCTTGTAAACAATGTGAATTAAGTGGTAATGAGTTATTATATGTTAATTCTACATTATTTATTCAGTTATTAATGTTTAATGATTTTTTATTCATGAACACAGTTAGTATTTGTCTTGATTTGGTATTGGTCTATGATATGCTAGTCTATGTTCATAATGGAATGTAGAGAAAAGAATGTAAGGATTAAGTGTTTATTATGGTAAGATGCATAAGTTGTTTTGGTTTATAAAGGTAATTCATTTTACATGTTAAGTTATTAGGATGTTTAGATAGTTATCATTCCTATTTCTAACTTAGATTATTCTTTGATATTATCAATGTAGTGTTTATTTCTTGATTTAGTTATATAATCTTGTTATTAGGTAAGATTATTTGATGGTTAATATGAGTAAGGGTTTAATCAAGCATATTCATAGTGTTTAGTTGATGTAAAAGCATACAAATTTAATTTGATAAGTAAAATACAGTTTTAATTTTATAAATGGTCATCATTGATTCATTTATATAGATACTTGTGAGTTCTTATATATAATGTTGTAACCAATAAGAGTTGTATATAACATGGAGATGTCTTAAATGTTTTAAGCTATGCATGGATTATTCAATTAATCTAATCACATTTTCTACTGACAAAAAAACATAAATGACATATTTTGCCTTACGCATAATTTAGGAATACCTAGTTGTGCGTAAAGGTATTTATATTGTATATATTAAATTTAAAAGTGTTGGTTTCATTCTCTCATTTAATATTACATGTTTTTTAGAAATGAGTACAACTTCTAAGTTAGTTTATTAAAAGGTTGACTATAATTAAATTAAATTAAACTGGAATCCTTAAATAAATTATATTAGAGATGATGAAGGAAACTATATTAGATTACTCTAATGAATAAAATAAAATGGCTGAATATTGTATCCTATTTCATTTATATTGTATAAATGAATGATTAATGTATTCATAATCATTAATTTTCATCTCTATATACTACATGTGCTTTCATCTCCTTTTGATAGCTGAACTTGTTTCCCATGACA
This sequence comes from Torreya grandis, assembly GCA_037957365.1. NCBI lineage: Eukaryota > Viridiplantae > Streptophyta > Pinopsida > Cupressales > Taxaceae > Torreya > Torreya grandis. Next base: position 2,239,468 of record JARHVA010001114.1, on the reverse strand, counting down.
TGCCCAACCTTATTTTTGTAAAATTTTTTTAAGTGAAACATTTTATTTGAGTTCCACTCAACTTGAAACTTGACTAAATTCATGTTTTTACAAGTTATATGCATTTAATTATATGGAAATATTTTTATTGTTTATGTACTTCTAAAATATATGGTTCACTTAAAATATATTGAATGCATGCATAAATTATACTAAATTTGGAACATGATACTTCATTATACTTTCTCATGTTGAAATATATTGCCTCAGATGTTTGATCATACTAGAAGTGTTGTAAGGGGGTCATTTATTTAATTAATTCCTTCCTATATGATTGGTTAAGGTGATAGTTTTTCATCATTTCAATAGAAGTCTAAGTTAAAGCATAGTTATAAATATTGGAATATATGTGAAGTTATATGAGTTGAATATGTTGTTTCATTTTAATCTTATAAATGATTGTATGATCAATGGTTATCTAAATATAAATACTCTTGGATGTAATATGTTTTTATTTCACTAAATGCTCTCTTATTTTATTATATCTCATTGGCTATTCTAATACAATGTCATAACATGGATTCAATTTGGGCTGCCCATGAAATTTAATTAACGAATATGATGTTGATCTTAAGTGTATTAGTATTCACATAGTCAAATAATGGTATCCATGATTATTAATTGAGTGACATGTGAACTTAAAAAATAACACATTGGTAATGGTGTGGTGACCTTTAAGCCATAAGGTAATTAATAACCTCAGCTGGTAGCACTTAGTAGTTGTCTATGAAGCCTTAAGTTTCAATCTGCTCTTATTTTTTCTCTCTTTTATGCTATGATATTTTACACTATATACTTTTGGGAGTTTAACATAAATCTACACATGTTGAATTGATTTTTAGTTGTTGTTTATAATTTAATTTTTTAAAAGTGTACTTGATCATGAGATTAGAACAATAAATAAACCTGTACTTTTAAAAAAATATGTTTTAACCTGAATGATAACATAGGTTGTTAGAGTTATCTTTTTTGGTTAAGATTGATCCTAAGATATTAACCATCTTTGAGCATAACTAAAACCCACTGAGGAGAGTAAGGTATTTACCTAGGTTTAAGGAACTATAAATGGTTCTATATAGAAAATTGAGTGCTACATATGGCACACAGTTCCTATCCATGTATGCTTACATAAATATGTTCCAAACCACATAAACATCAATGAATGTAACCTACTTACCCATAACACCCTTTGTATGTATTTACCTCTAGCTAATTACCTCAATTTACCTCTTTTGGTTTCAATTGCATGTACATGAGTTTACTGAATGATTATTGTTTACATCAATAAGTAAGGTATTTGGTCTGACACACATCTAAAGTCATACTCTGATATACAAATCCAATTTTTTTTGGGTTGTTTCATTTGGTATCAAAGTAGTTTTATGTGCTATGGAACTTTGGGAATGGATATTTTCCTTTTGAATATGTAATCTACTAAGTTATTAATTTATAATTCTCAAGGTGGTTAGAATGCGATCAAATGGTGGAAACATCTAAAATAACCTATATGATGTTAACTTAGCTAAGGGAAGAGATAGAGGATGAAGAAGGGGTCAACATGGCTACATCCCCATTCATAACTAGGAAGAGCTACCCATAAACAGTGATGATAGTAATACTGAGGTTCCAAATGTTAATGCAGTTGATGGGAATCAAACTAACAAGCATGAGGAAATCTTTAGTAGAATTTTTAAAGCCTTAAATACTCTGTAAGGAAAGATTACTAGACAAGAATAAAGGCTGAACAATATTGAAGGGGTGCCCTAAGAACTATTAAGCACAAAATATACTGAGAGGGGGGGGGGGGGTAAATCAGTATATTATATATCTTTTACTTGATCTAATTTCTTTTATTTAACCACTTAATCACACATTCAAGATATGTAGTAAAATTGAAATAATAATATGCACCACATGAGAGAGAGAGAGAGAGAGAGAGAGAGAGAGAGAGAGAGAGAGTAGATTTTTATGTGGAAACCCAAAGTGGAAAAAACCATAGAGAATAATCTCAAGTATATGAATGAGCACCAACTCAAATCACAAAGTTCACAAGCATTAACTTATAGGAGCACTAACTCCTTTTCCAAGAACCAACACAACAACTATTTATTAACACCAACCCATAGGAGCACCAACCCCTTGTAAATATTTGTGAGCACTAACACATAGGAACACCAACCCCTCTTGTGTATAGAACACAACTATCTCTCAATGTTGCTTACTCAACAAATGATAAAACTCTACAATATCTCATTTTCTCTCTTCAAAAATAATACAAATCATGCACTCTCTTTCATTTTTTAAATGGCTTCTCAAGATTTTATTTATAGCTTTCTAAATGACCTTGGGCATTCACCCTTTGTGACCCTTCAATCCTCATAGAAAATGGCACCAAACTTGCATGACCCTTCATATACTTGCATTTGAAAATTCATATGGTGACCCTTCATAAGAAAATGCATCCTTTCCTCTTTTATCTTTATCTTGGTGACTTTTTTTATTACTCAAAGTGTCCCTTCATGGAAAAATGCTCCATACCCTCTTTTGTCTTCACATGGTGACTCTTGGAATTCCTCAGGATGACTCTTCATGAGAAAATGCACTATGTTCCTCTTTTGTATTTTACTCCATGACTCTTTGACTTCTCCATGGGACCTCTTTTGACTTATGTGCAACCAAAAAGATATTCATTACTATTAAATAAATATTAACACACATTAGTGAATATATGAATATTAAAAACATCATTAAATGCAATGACACCTTTATCACCAATAATGCTAGACCTTTGGCATCAATGATAATATTTCCAACAATCTCCCCCTTTGTCATTGATGGCAACCTCAAACTAAAACTACCATATTTTGAAACTTGCACATACTACCATCTAAAAAAGATATAGTAACTCCCCTTTACTACAACAACATGTACCTATTTTTTCACCTATACTTATACCTATTTTAATTCTTCTCCCCCTTTGACATTAATGATAAAGGGCCTACCTAAAGCTAACACTTAGCTCCCCCTCAACTAATACCAAACCTCAATGGTAGGAAGTAAAATAAATTACTCTCAACTTCTCCTACATATACTCAAATGTGTCTTTTGGTAGTTTCTTTGTGAAAATATCTGCAATCTACTCTGTAGTACTGATATATTCCATCTTAACCTATTGATCTACAACCTACTCTCTCAAAAAGTGATATCTAATAGGAATATGTTTTTTTCTTAAATGCATCACTAGATTCTTCAAAATATTAATAACACTTATGTTTTCACAAAAAATAAAAATAGGTTCATCATATTTTACCTTGATATCTTCCAAAGTTTGCTTCATTCAAAGCACTTGAGTATAACACAATAGCACTACAATATATTATACTTTAGCTATAGAAAGTGATATTGAATTTTACTTTTTGCTTAACCATGATACTAAGCTATCACCAAGGAAGAAAGCTCCTCCACTTGTACTTTTTCTATCATCCAAACAACCTACCTAATCTGAATCTGTATAAGCAAATAAAGTGAAATCTCTACTTGTGGGATACTACAATCCATAATCCAATGTCTCCTTGATATATCTGAATATTCTCTTCACTAACTAAACATGACTATCTTTTGGAACTGATTGATATCTTGAAACCATACCTACTATAGGCATGATGTCTAGCCTCGATATTGTCAAATATAAAAGACTATCAATCGTAGATCTATACAAAGATTGATCTATAATAGGTGAATTTTCATCCTTTCTCACTTTATTTCCTATACACATTGGTGTACCAACTAGTGCACAATCCTCAAAACCAAATTTCTTCAACATTTCCTTGGCATATTTACTTTGAAATATGAAAATTCCTTTATCTGACTGAAATATTTGAAATCTTAAGAAAAATGACTATTCTCCAAGCATAGACATATCAAATTCTTTTTTCATATTATCAAAAAATTATTTTGTCATCTTTTCAATGTTTTCTTCAAAATTGATGTCATCAACATATACCACAATAATCAATTGATGCTCACCTTCTATTTTGATATATATATTACTATCAGCAAATCCTTTCTTGAAACCTTGATCCTGTAGGTACTTATCAAGTCTTGCATACCAAGATCTAGAATCTTGTTTTAATCCATATAGTGCTTTCTTCAATCTACATACATGGATACTAATATTTGATAAAATAAATCCCTCGGGATACTAAATGTAGACCTCTTCTTCTATATTCCCATTTACGAAGGTAATTTGACAGCCATCTAAAATACTTCAAAAATTTTAAACACTAAATATGTAAAAAATATTCTAATAGCCTCTAGCCTTGATACTAGTGTAAAATTTTATTTAAAATCTATTCCCTCAATCTGAGCATATCCTTTACATACTAATCTTGCTTTATTCTTGGTCACTTCTCCATTTTCATTCAACTTATTTCTATAAACTCATTTTATTCCTATCACATTGTGATCATTTAGTCTAAGCACTAATTCCCAAGTATCAATTTTTTTCCATCTAATTTAATTCTTCATCCATTACTTTAACCCAATGCTTATCATGTCTAGCTTCTTAAAAAGTTATAGGCTAAATTATGGATAACAAAGAGAAATTAACTTGCTCAAATTCACTTACCATCATTCCTCTAGTGAAAATTACTTTATTTATGTCCCCAATGATGTCACTTTCATTATAATTTATTTATATTTATTTAGATGGGGTTTTGGTGTCCTTTTTCTCCTTTTTCTCATCTTCATCTCATTCTTCAAAATCTTCCTCTTCAATGATTATAGGAATGTCTACTGGATCACTAATTTTTTGTGTTCCATCTTCTTCTATCCTGACACTTGCACTTTCAACAATTTTCTTGGTTATTTTATTATAAAATTTATAAACTTTAATTTTTCAAGAATAACCAAGAAATATAACTTCATCTTCTCTAGATTCAAACTTACCAAGTTTTTCATCAATTTTTTTATGAAGCATTTACTGTTGAAAAATCTAAAATAATCAGCGATTACTAGTTTGTCTTTCCATAGCTAATAAAGATTCTTGTCACTATTTACTCTCAATAATTCTCTATTATAAATATGTAATACTATAGAAACTACCTCTCTCCAATATTTATCTAGTATATTAGATTCATTTAGCATTGTCCTCACCATCTCCTAAACTATTTTGTTTCTTTACTCAACTACTCCATTTTGTTGTAGAGTTTTGGTTGCTAAATAATGTCTATTTATTCTATGGTATTCAAAAAACTCAATAAACTGATTTGACATGAATTCTCCTCCTTGATCTAATCTTAGACACTTAATCTTCAAATTAGTTTCATTCTCAACTAATGCTTTGAATTGTTTGAAAGCTTCTGATTTTTTATTTAAAAACATTACCCAAGTCATACATGAAAAATCATCAATAAGTAACATAAAATATTTCTCACCTTGATTGATTTGATTTCTCATAGGTCCACACAAATTAGTGTGAAAAAGCTCTAGCATCTGAGTCATCGAGTATTTTTTTGTTTTGAACCACCTTCTAGCCTACTTCCCATGCTGACAAGGTTCACAAAGCATGTCAAATGGCTTTGTAATCTTTGGAAGATTTCTAACTACTTGTTTCTTACTTATGTTGACAATATTGTCAAAATTTATGTGTCCCATTCCCCTGTGTCATAGCCAAATTTCTTCAATCTAACTCAAACAACATCTTTGACTTTTAATATCTGATAATATATACAAATTATTGCCTATTCTCTGAGCATCTACAATCAACACATCTAAATATTTTATCCTAATTTCATAACATTTTTAATAAAACTTTAGTGTGTACCCTTGATCATGTATTTGACTTACACTCAAAATATTATGCTTAAGAACTTTTACATACAAAATATTTTTAGTTTTAGTTCTACCATTATCCAAACTTAGTGTACCTTTTCTAGCAATTCTTGTAGTAGTATTGTCTCTAAATTTCATTATGCCACCATTGATCTTATTCAAGGTTATGAACTTGATTTTGTCTTCTGTCATGTTCCTTGAACATCCACTATCAATAAACCATGGCTTTTCTTCATTTCTTGTATGCAAAGTTGTCTGTACCAACATAGATTTTTCAAGTTATTTCTTCTACCATGAACCTGTCTGAACTTTTTTCTTGATGAATGGAGCCTTGAAACTCTGGTCCTTCTTAGCTAACTCAAACACACTTTTACAGTACTGGGTTATGTATCCAAAGTTTTTACACTTGTAACATATTATATCCTCTTCATTAAATCTTGAAAGAGGAGCAAAAGGGTTGACTTCTGCTTGACTTCGCATGACTTTCTTTCTTATTTCTAAAATTATTAGCCCTTTTTTGACATTCTATTTTCTTATGACCATATCTATTAAAATAAAAATAGTAACCATAAAAATAGAATCTATTTGTATATCTCTGACCTCATTACCTTTTGTAACTTTAATCCCTCTAGCATTCTTTATTTGAGATGTCCTCTATATTCTTAACTTCTTCCCTTTTTATTTCCTATTTTGTAAGATCTTCATTATAGCTCTTTTATTTTTCCTTGACTATGAAAGTAGTGTCATCCCCTTTCTCTTTTTCAAATTTGATACCTGTCTTATCTAACATTGATATTTAACTTTCTAACATCTTATTCAACATATTAGTGTTATTCTCAAATTTTGAATTATTGGTTGCTCTATCATTGATTACTTTATTTATTTGCTCAAGATCTGCTTTTAAAGAAGCAATTTCAGTAACATACCTTGCACATTTTTTACTTACTTCTTGCAACTATTCCGTTAGATCTTATTCATTCTTATTGGCTTCTTTAAAGTGTGCTTGTAGATCTTCAATTATTTCTTTTGAGTCCTTTTCATTTTTCTCAATCTAGAGCTTTAATCTTTAATTTTATTTTTTTAAAGATTTTAACTCTTTTAAGGTACAAATGAGTTCTCCTTCCAGATTTACTTTGGCTTCATCTTATTATTTTTTTATCATATGTACTTTTGCTTTTGGAGGCATCTTCATGTGTGGACATGAATAGAATCTCTTCTTTTGAATCACTTACTCCACTATCTTCAACTGAGCTAGGATCTTTAGAATACAAACTCTTCTTCTCAAATCCCTTCTTAAATTTTCCTTTGAAATTCTTCTTATTTGTAGACTTTCCTTCTTCATTGTCACCATTTCCCTCATCTAGGCACTTAGCTACAAAATGCCCAATCTTTCCACAATTAAAATATGTAAAAGGTAATTTTTATTCATATTTACCTATGCCTTTTTTTGGCTTGTGAATAAATAGAGCTCCATTGTCATCTTCATCATCACTAAAACTGTCACTTGATTCTTGAATCTTAGCCTTCTCTTTCTTTAATGTCTTGAAAGCAGCTTCTCTCTTTGAGGGTTTCTCTTATTTGGTCTACATCTCATATGTCATAAGAATACCATATAACTCATCCATCTTTAGCTTGGATAAATTCTTCATCTCTTCAATTGCTAAAACTTTTGTATCATATCTCAATGGTAGAGATCTTAAAACTTTTTATACCACAATTGATTCTTCTAACTTTTCTCCAAGACCTTAAATCTGATTAACTATTTGATCAACCCATAAAAGATAAATTGCTATATTTTCTTCCTCTTCCATCTTCAAACTCTCAAATTGTCTTTTAAAAGTCTAAATCTTAACCTTTTGAAACTTTCCATCACCTTTGTAATTATTCTCAAATTTTATCCAAGTTTTATGAGTAAATTTACATTATATAACTTTAACAAATTATGATTCACATAAACCACATAAAATAGCATTTAAAGCTTTAGAATTATTTTCACTTGCCTTATTTTTTACCAGAGTATATACAAGTGTCTATGGCTCTTCATATTCCTCCACCACTACTTGCCAAATGTCGAATCCAAGTGCCATCAAATAAGTCTTCATCTTTATACTACAAAAAGCATAATTTTTCTCATCAAACAAAGGTGCTTTATTTTTAGAAAAACCTTCATGTGATCCAGCCATATGCTTTCCCAATCTACCTTCAAGCTGTTAAACCTTTTCTGAAGGAACCTGCTCTGATACCAATTATTAAGTATGAAATATACTAAGAGTGGGGTTTAATTAGTATATTATATATCTTTTACTTAATATAATTTCTTTTCTTTAACCACTTAATCACACATTCAAGATATGTAATAAAAGTGAAACAATAATATGCACCACATGAGAGAGAGAGAGAGAGAGAGAGAGAGAGAGAGAGAATAATCTCAAGTATATGGATGAGTACAAACTCAAATTACAAAGCTTTTAAGCACCAACTTGCATTAGCACCAACCCCTTTGCTGAGTACCAACATAGCAACTATTTTTGAGCACCAACTCATAGGAGCACTAACCTATAGGAGCACCAACCCCTCTTGTGTATAAAACACAACTATCTCTTAATTTTTCCTACTCAACAAATGATATAACTCTATAATATCTCTTACTTTTCTCTCTTTGAAAACAAATACAAACCATGCACTCTCTTACATTATATAAATGGATTCTCAAGCCTTTATTTATAGCTTTCCAAATGACTTTTGGCATTCACCCTTTGTGACCCTTCAATCCTCATGAAAAATGGTGCCAAACTTGCATGACCCTTCATATCCTTGCATTTGAAAAGTCATATGGCGACCCTTCATAAGCAAATCTATCCTTTCCTCTTTTGTCTTTATCTTTGTAACTTTTCATGTTCCTCAAAGTGTCTCTTCATGGAAAAATGTGTCATACCCTCTTTTGTCTTTAGATGATGACTCTTGGAATTCTTAAATATGACTCTTCATGAGAAAATGCATCCCATTCCTCTTTTGTCTTTTACCCAATGACACTTCTCCATGGACCCTCTTTTGACTTATATGCAACCAAAAATATATTCATTAATATTAAATAAATATTAACACATATTATCCAAGATATGAATATTAAAAACATCATTAAATGCAATGAGGCCTTTATCACCAATAATGCTAGACCATTGACATCAATGATAATATTTCCAACAAGAAGAACTACCCAGATTAGAAATGGGATAGGTAGAGGGACCTATAATAAAATAATTGTTTTTTACCATAGTTGACCCAATCATCAAAGAGATGAAAAATATTCCACCACTTACATTTTTGGGTGAGGGATCAGGTGATGCAATTGATGCATGGATGGTACACTTGAAAAAATATTTTAACTTGAACAACATGCCATTGAATGTGAAAACAAGGGTGGTAGCTTATCAGCTAGTTGGTCCTATATCATTATGGTGGAATCACCTTTGTGCCCTTAAAGGATATCAGCCCATGAACTTTAATTGATCAGTTTTTGAGACATAGTTTCATAAAAGATACCTGAATGATAATTATAAAGAGTAGAAATCCTTGATTTTCAACTTATAAATTAGGAAAACATGTTTGTTGATGAGTATAAGAACAAGTTTCTAAATTTTATACATCATATTAACTATATGCATGATGAGGAAACCAAGATCACTAAATTCAAACTTAGGATCAATGAAATATTGATACATGACATCAATATGAAAAACATAAGGACTTTGGTAGTAGAAATTTAATCAGCCTACAGAGCTGAGAAAAAATAGAATTCTTGCCAAAAGGAAAGACAAGAATTTAAATCAAATAGGCAACATTCTAAATCTAAAAGTCTTTCTCCCATGAAAAAAAACTTTCAAAAATCATATCAGAATCATAGAATTTTTGGTAATAATAAGAATTTTCACAAGTTTTATAATTAGAATAGAAATTTCAAGTCCCAAGGATCATCTAAATCTAATTCTTTTAATAAGAAACAACATCAAAACAACTAACATGGACCTACTTTAGGTGCTAATATTATTTTGGTAACATCATCTAGACCTGTTATTTGTTGGGAATGTGGTGACAACCACTATAAAAAGGATTATCCCAAACTAAAATTGGGTCAATCAACCAATCATAGGGTATATGTTGTTATTGATAATCAAAATTTTGACTTGGAGGCCATTCCAATTGAAATTAGAGGTACTGTAAATGGGTTTTCAAGTAATAACATAATCCTCAAAAAATACATGATGATTTTTTTTATAAAGGAAAAATGTGTATGCACTACTTATATATATATATATATATATATATATATATATATATATATATATATATTTTGATTACTTTCAATGAACCAAACTCAAGATATTTTGAGGAGAAAATGAAAGTGTATGTGGCCTCTTTATGCCAAAAAGTGGGATAAACTATTATACTTTGACCCTTAAACCCTTAACCATTTTAATTAATTTAGGTGCAACTGATTGTTTTATATCTTCTTTTGATGCTAAGAAATATAAAATTAAACCTATTTTGATAAGAAAAGGTTGGGAGGTTGAGTTCAGTACTAGAAAAATGGTACCTATTCTTGAATGATTGAAATAAGGTAAACATGATCTTAGTATCTTCAATACCAAGGTGAATTTTTCCCTCACACCTTTGGGATCTTATGATCTCATTCTTAGAATGGATTAGCTGCATGAACACCAAGACCCACTTGATTACATTGGTAAATGAGTGAAGTGCATTGATGACCTTGGGTAACTTGTAGAATTATAAGGTATTGAAGGACCATAAAGGCATAAAACACTTTTAGCCTTGTAGATGAAAAGGGTTATTAGGAAGGGTTGTAAGCTTTATGAAATCTAGCTAGAAGAATTACCCAAAGAAAAGGAACTAGTTCATGTAGATTTTTATATTTTGAAGGAGTTCATGGATGTCTTTCCTGATAAGTTACATGGTTTATCATGTAAGCATGAATTTAATTTTTAAATTGATATAATTCCTAGATCTACTCCTGCATCTAAAGCTCCCTACCTCATGAATGTGGTTGACCTACAACAATTAAAGGTAAAACTACAAGAACTTTAGGACAATGAAATAATCTAGATAAGTGTGTCTCCTTGGGGTGCTCTGGTAGTCCTTTTTAAGAAGAAAAATGGTACATTAAGACTTTGCATTGATTATCGCTTGCTTAAGAAACTAACAATTAAAAATCAATATCCTTTGCCAAAGATAAATGATTTATTTGACCAAATAAAAGGTGTTTCATTCTTCTCGATGATTGATTTGAGATCATGCTACCATCTACTGAGAATCAAAGAAGAGAAAATTCATAAAACATCTTTTATAACTTAGTATGGACATTATGCATTCACGGTACTCCCATTTGGCTTGACTAATGCTCTTGTATCCTTCATGAATCTTATCAGGCACATGTGTAGAGACTTTTTGGATACATTTATGTTAGTATTCTTTGATGATATTCTCATTTACTCCAAGAATGATGATGAACATGATCAACACCTTTTTTTAGTCTTAAAAAGACTAAGACAACATAAATTGTATGGGAAATTATTTGAATGTGTATTTTATGAATCTAAAATTTATTATTTAGGCCATTTTATTTTTAAGGCTAGCATTGTTGTAGATCCATTAAAAATAAAAACCATATAGGAATGGCCTACACTTACAAATGTACATGAAGTGCACAGCTTCATGGGTTTAGCTGGTTATTATCGATGATTTATTGAAAATATTTCCATCATAGCCCTTCCTAGTACTTCTTTATAGCACAAAGGCAAGAAATTCATATGGATGCCTCAATGTGAAAAGGCTTTGACAAAGCTAAAAGTGTTACTAACAACAACACCTATTTTTATCATTCTAGACCCAAATGATAATTTTGAAGTATGGGATGATGCTTCTAAGGAAGGATATGGAGGAATATTGACTCAAGATGGAAAGGTTATGGCTTATGAGTCCTGAAAACTCAAAAAATGTGAAAATAATTATCCCATGCATGACATGGATATTTCTTCCATTATCCATGTACTTAAACAATGGAAGTATTTTCTATTGAGAAAACCTTTTAAGGTGAAGTATAATCACCACAACCTTGAGTACTTGTTATCTTAAGATGATTTAAGTGCACACCAATGCAAATGGGTGTAAATTTTAAGAAGTTTTGGCATGGACATATCATATGTCAAAATCAAGGAAAATTATGTGGCTAATGCACTTAATAGACACATGTATCTTGTTACCTTATCAATTATACAAAGAAATTTCATAAATATTATTTTAGAACAATAGCTTGTTGATGAATTATGCCATATTGTAAGAGTAGGTTTTGGTTGATGAACCTATAGAAAAGAAATTTTCTAATTTCTTTTGTTGAACAAATGCCCTTATGAGGCATAAAAATAGAATTTATGTACCCAGGTTGGGTGACTTAAGAAATTTTGTGTTAAAATAAGTTGTATATCACATTATTATGCTCATCCAAGTGTCATGAAGATGATACATGAGCTGAGAAGGCTCTACTTTTAGTTTGGAATGAAGCATGGTGTCACTAATTTGGTGATGAAATGCTTAGAATGCTAGTAGGTTAAAGCTGAGCATTATCATCTAAGAGGGTTATTGTACCCTCATGATATTGTAAGAGAAAAGTGGGATATAATCTCACTTGAATTTATTATAGGGCTGACTAAATCATGTAGCAAGTATGATACAATACTTGTGGTAATTGATAAGGCCACTAAAGTTGGAAAATTTATTACTACAAATTTAATAGATGACACTTTGATGTTTGTAGAACATTCCATGAAAGAAGTGGTTAATCTTCATGGCATACCTGAAGTGATTATTTTAGACCATGACAAATTATTTACCTCAATATTTTGGCATACTTTGACTACAACCTTTAGAACGTGATTAAATTTCAATTTTACAATCATCCAAAAATGAATAATCAAATTAAAAGGCTTAACTAGGTGGTTAAGAACATGTTGTGCACGTATGTGTGGGACAAATAAACTAAATGGGAAGATTACCTCCAATTGGTTATGTTTGCATATAATAATTTTTATCATTTTGTGATAAAGATGACACCTTTTGAATCTATTTATGGGCATAAGTATAGAACTCCTCTGGTTTGGATAATCAAAAAATAGAGTTGCTCCTAGGCATTATTTGATGCTAAAATATGACAAACATATGGAATTGATAAGGTAAAATATGAAAGTGGCATCAGATTGAAAATAGTGTTATACTGATTAAAAGAGGATTTTTCATGAATTTAGCATGTACAACAAAGTTTTTCCATGTTTTAGACTATATAAAATCTCAATAAAATTTGGTAATGCTTCTAAGCTAGCTCAACATTTTGTCAGTCCCTTCAACATTGCGGAGAAGATTAGTCATGTTCCTTATCAGCTAGCTCTTCCTCCTTATCTACCAAGGATTCAAGATGTATTTCATGTTGTTTTTCTAAGAAAATACATACCTGGTCCATCTCATATTTTCTATTGGACTCATTTATAGATCATAAAAGAGAAAAAAAACTACTTAGAACTAGTGATAAACCTAGACATCACAATATTAAGCTATGAAATAGATACATACAATAGGTTTTGGTTTAATGGGACCCACCAGCAAAATAAGCACTACTTGGGAAGATGCACATCTTATCAGGCAACATTATGTATGGTTGTTTGACTAGTCACCAAAACAACTCCCTTTCAATGGGGGAGGATGTTATGACCTTGCCTTTTCATGATTTGATACAATATTTACAAAAAATATTGTTTTTGATGTATAACTAACTATTTTTTTTACTTAAGTTGGATTATGTGGTTGGACTCAATGCAATGATATTTACACTGAAGGTTGATGACTTGGCATGTTTTAATTTTGCACTTGATGATTTTATCGATTACTACTACAGTTAATATTTTATTATAGTTCTTTAATTGTTTATTGATTATTTAATTAGGTACTATTGATGTACTTCTATGGTTATAGGTACTATCATATGAGTTATACTGATGCTAGCATTAGTACATTGGGGTATTAAAGTGACTTATATGTAGTTGGAGAAGTCCTTATAGGTATTCCTATTTTTTTATTATATTCCCCACCATTAGATGATTTGGATTTATATGTTACTATGACTTTGTCTTGACATTTGTACCTTGTCATATTTTATTTTGTGTACTATTATATACTACTTTGTTTGTTGTCATATGATTGTCATAGAGTCAGTTAGATTCTGTTATTATTATTTTATCAGTTCATAATGAACTCCTCTTTTTGCCTGCATGAATAAATTACCACTCAAGACTCCATGCAAACTATGTTTCCTTGGACATGGACTCCCTAAGACTACTTATACCTACCAATGAGACACACCCCCTTGTAATATTACTCAGACTAATTGGTAAATGGTGGTGGCATGGTTATTTGGTTCAATAGAATTATCATTTGAATTATGTTTAAGTTTTTAGTTGGTTTTATTAATTCTAATTTGTTTCATTATGTTATTATTAATTGTATAAGGGTTTGACTATTATAGATGGTCATTTATGACTATTGCATTAATTGATTTTTTGGTGGGGGTTGCTTTGAGAAGTGTTCTGTGATAATGCATGAGGATTTCTCTCTCTTCACATTGAATATGGAAATTGAATGGGTATGGAGAGTTAGATGAAAGTAAAGGAGAGTTAGTCATTGGGTGGAAAGATTAGATTGGGGTAGGAATATGGAGTTAAATGGAATAAAATATAGGGGTGTTTGACTAGTTTTTAATGAAAGATTGCATGGTGTTTTGAATATGGCAAAAAGAACAAAGGTTTATTCATTTTATTTTTATCTCTGCTAGATTTTTGTGTTATTTTATTCTCTACATTTTAGGGTAAGATTATATACTATCGTTTGGTTATTATTTTTTGGGAAAAAAGAAAGATTAAAAATAAATAGAAGTTGTATTCATAGTTGAAAGTCTTAGGACTTCTAAATGAATGCCCATCACTCGATATGAATCGATATGCTCATTTTGCATGTAAATTTATAAAATAATTTTGATATATTATTTGGTATATATATACGGTTTCATATTCATTTGAATCTTGACTTCTAATCATTTTATTATTTGTGGTTGCATGCTTTCATTCTTCATCTAAATGGGTTGACTGTGTGCATTTTAAAGCTCTGTGCATTTTTAATTTGGTTACCCAATTGGGTTATTGAATCTAATACTTGGATTTTTTTATGAGGGGTTTAATATTTTAAATGACATACATTTTGGGTATCCATTAAATGGTTCAGTTGCTTAAATCTTACACTATTGGTTTAGAACTAGGTTGTTGTGTTCATTTGGTTTCTCAAACTATATGTATTATTTAGCTAGGCCATTTTGGTTAACCCTACACTTAAAGTTTAAATGCATATATATGGCTGAAATCTTTTCGTTTATTCAAACTAGCATGTTATTTGAAATGGTTCTTTTTATTAACACAACACTTTGAGTCAGAATATATGTGGTTATGTTTGTTTTGTTTCTCATATTAAGTATATTTTTTAATGGGTCTCAACCCTTATTTTAAATCGATTATGTATTTTATTTTTGTTGGTTATTTTATAGAAAATTTTTGGTGCCTATATATATATATATATATATATATATATATATATATATATATATATATATATATATATATATATATATATATATATATATATATATATATATATAATTCATGGGTTCTTTTGAATAAAGTCTTTGACTAGGTTTTATATCGATGGTTTGATTACTTAGGTGGTTGTGTTATTGGAAAGGTCTATGTATTTCATTTTGGAAACTCTCCTGCGTATTACTTAATAGCCTATCTATGTAGGTTTTTAACATGGATATTGTGTGTTATATTTGTTGGAAACTTTGAGGATTATGAATGAAGTCTATTGGAATTTCATTTATATATGTGTGAATATAAGGGATTGGTTTTTGGAACTTGTAAGTGTTTTTGGTGTGACAAAATGGTATTTACATCGATTTTGAGTATTATTAAATGTCTACTAGAATTATTGAATGTTGTTTGGGATGTTGTATGGCTGAGTTTAATGAATGGATTTAATGGTCAATATGATTATTTAGTTGTGACTTTGTTGTGTATAACTATTCAATTATATGTTATTCTTTCGATTCTATTATATGATTGCTTTAAGTGAATCTTTTTTAGGTTAGCATTCCATGATTAGACTTAAATAACTAAGAATTAATCGTTATGCTTGTATACCTAGGTTATAAATTTATATATGAGATAACTTAGGCTTACCACATACTTGGAGGGGATCTAAGTTGGTTTTTATGGAATTTATAGAATTGGATTTAATTGTTTAATCAATTACTATATCCTTTAAGAAAACTATAATTAGTTATCCCAAATTCTGATTTATATTGATGATGGTTTGGTTATTTGAATCTCACCTCAAAATAGTTTTAGTTGTCATCCATTTGTGTTATTATGTTAGGATGTCCAAGGGTTCAGAATCTAACTTGCTCAGAGCTCCCTTCTCATCACTATTTGTTGAAACCACCATCTAGTTGATGGTTGGGGTGGTGAGGGCCACCCATTGTTGGGATCATAGGGCTAGTTAGGAGGGTTTGTTCGATTCAGTTACTTTTTGTTCCATTCTTGGATGATCTTAAAAGTAATGTGAAGTAAGTGGTAATGAGTTATTTTATGTTAAGTATACATTCTTTACTTAGTTTTAATGTTTAATGATTTTTAATTCATCAACATAGTCAGTATTTATCTTGCTTCGATATTGCTCTATGATATGCTAACCTATATTGATAATGGAATGTGTTAAAAAGAATGTAACGCTTAAGTGTTTCTTATGATAAGATACAAAAGTTGTTTATGCTGCTAAATATAATTTATTATACATGTTATGTTATTTGGATGTTTAGATAGTTCTCATTCCTATTGTTAAATTTGAGTATTCTTTGATATTACAATGTAGTATTTGATTTCTTGATTTAGTTATATGATCTTGTTATTAGGTAAGAGTACTTGAAAGTTAATATGAGTAAGGGTTTAGTCAGTCATATTCATAGTGTTTACTTGATGTAAAACATACAAATTTCATTTGATAAGTAAATTAGATTTTTTATTTTATTATTGGTCATCATTGATTCATTTAAATCGATACTTATGAATTGTTATATATAATGTTGTAACAATTAGAATTTGTATAGAACATGGATATGTCTTAAATGTTGTTATCTATGCATGGATTACTCGATTTGTTTAATCACATTTGCTACTGACAAAAAACATAAATGAAATATTTTCCCTTATGAATAATTTAGACATACCTAGTTTCACACAAAGGTATGCATATTATATATATTAAATTTAAAAGTGTTGATTTCATTGTCTCACTTAATGTTATATGTTTTGAAAAAATGAGTAAATTTTTTTAGTTAGTTTATTAAAAGGTTATCTAGAATGAAATTAAATTGGAATTATTAAATAAATTGTATTAGAGATGATGATGGTAACTATATTAGATTACTTTAATGAATGAAATGATATGGCTGAATATTGTATCATACTTCATTATTTCTATATAAACAAATGATGATTGTGTGCATAATGACTCATTTTTATCCCTATATATTGCATGTGCTTTCCTCTCCTTCTGATAGGTAAAACTTGTTTTCCATGGCATGCCCAACATTACTTTTGTAAAATTTCCTTAAGTTTAACATTTTATTTGGGTTCCACTCAACTTGAAACTTAGCTAAATTTCTATTTGTATGAGTTGTATGCATTTAATTGCATGCAAATTTTATGTTGCTCATGTACTAGTAAATTACCTGATTCACTTAAAACCTATTGAATACATGCATAGATTATACTTATATAAATTTGGAACATGATACTTTATAATACTCTCATGTTGAAATATATTATAATTAAATGCTTGATCATATTGAAAGTGTTGTAATGGGATCATTCATTTAATGAATTCCTTCTTATATGAATGGTTAAGGTGACAATTGGTCATCATTTCAATAGAAGTTTAAATTAAAGTATGGCTAGAAATATTGGAATATATGTGAAGTTATATGAGTTTAATATGTTATTTCCCTTTAACCTTATAAATGATTTTATGATCAATGGTTATCTGAATATAAATAATATTGGCTATAATATGTTTTTATTTCATTGAATGGTGTCTTATTTTATTATATTACATTGGCTATGCCAATATAATGTCGTAATACATATTTAATTGTAAGCTACCCATAAAACTTAATTGATGAATACGATGTTGATCCTAAGTGTATCATTATTTGTATAGTCGAATAACGACATTCATACTTATTAATTGAGTAACATCTAAACTTAAAATGAGCATGTTGGCAATGGTGTAGTGACCTTTAGGCCATGAGGTAATTAATAACCTTAGTCGTTACCACTTAGTAGTTGTCTACAAAGCCTTAAATTTCAATTTACTCTTATTTGTGCTCTCTTTTATGATGTGATATTTTATGCTATATACTTGTGGGGATTTAACATAAATCTGCACATGTTGAAATGATTTTTGGTTGTTGTTTATGATTTAATTTTTTGAAATCATACTTGATCATGAGATTAGATCAATAAAATAACTTGTACTTTCAACAAAAACCTATTTTAACCTAGATGATAACATAGGCTGTTAGAGTTATCCTTTTCGATTAAGATTGATGCTAATATCTTAACCATCCTTGATCAAAATTGAAACCCACTAAGGAGAGTGAAGTATTTACCTAAGATTAAGGACCTATAAATAGTTCTTTGTGGAAGGATGAGTGCCACATATGGCACTCGATTCCTATCTATGTATGCATACATTGATACACCCCAAACCCTATAAACATTAATGAAGGTAACTTGCTTCTCCATTATACCATTTATATGTAACTACCTATAACTAATTGCCTCAATTTACCTCCTTTGGTTTTAGTTTTTCATATGCGAGTGCACTAAATGATTATCGTTTGTATCAACAAGTTATTGGGTCTAACACACATCCAAAAACATACTCTGATATATAATTCCAAAATGTTTTTTGGGGGTTATTTCAATTTGTTGGGTTTTACTAAGTAGTTTGTGTTTATATTCTAGATATCTAATTTTAAATTTAGAATCAAATTATATGAAACCCATCTTATTCAAGACATTGTTTAATATTAAGTGTTACATTTTATTTTGAAGTTGTATGTTATAAAAATCAACTTTCTTGTTTCATAATTTTAGAGCAATAGATGTTGTGCACCATCAAACCAATAATTATTTAGTATTAAAGTTAAGATATATATTATTTTTCATAAATTATAATTTATTTTATAAATTTATACTCATGTAAAAAGGTAACAATTGTAAAATAATAGACCCATAAAGAACACAAGCATCTTTAAGTGATATTAATAGAGACTTTCTTTATGAATATATTGTAATAATATCATTGGAAAAATGAATCATCAAAGTGATTACTTGAACATTAAAACTATTCCAAATAGTAAACAATATCACCACCAAATATATATAATAACAAGAAGTCAAGATACATGTTTAAAAGCATTAATTTTACCAATTTAGAATTTTATAATCCAAAAGCACCAATGTGTTGAGAATAATCCTCTCAACCAAATTATAATATAAAAAACTCAAATGGTTTTGTGGGAACCATTTTATAACTTTAATATTTAGATTTCAAAGTTTATTTAATATAATTTTAATTTTTTAAGGCTTAAAATAAATTGCTTCTATAGTAAAAAATAAAGCAAAGAATAATTTATACACCCTTAATTTATAATGTGTCTATGGATATTTGTGGTGAACTTGTGGTTTCCATAACCATTGTCCTTATTTTATAACATTTCTCTAAGTTATTTTATTATATTAGCATTGTTCTATGAAATAACCATGGCTAGAGCAAAGTATATATAGGAGGTCATGGTTAGTTATTTGATATAATATTTCTAATTTTGTATATATTACATTATATGGAGGTTTCCCCCTCAAAGTATCTTAGTCATACTTATCAAATATTATTCTCTTTTGTCTATTATTGTCGTGTATTTGATTAGTTTTCTCTTATTTTTGAAAACTATTGTTCTTGATTTATTATTAGTATTCCATTGATATAAGTTATCTAAGTAATTTTAGTACAAGTATTATCATAGTTTAAATTTTTGAAATATTATATAGCATAATATTTTTAGAGTGTAGTGATTATTATGTGAGATGAGGGATCAAAAAAACATTACTTGCAATTTGGGAAGAGTTTATTTTTTCTGTCAGTGTAATATTGATCAACTTTTATTTCTATAAAAAAAGTGTGGAAATTTTTTTCACACCCTTATGAAAATTATCACTTATAAGATTCATATCAACAAGATGATCACAATTGTATGATTCCCTAATACACTTTTTTAGGTCCTAAAACCTTAAAGTTTGTGCATGGAAGGAATAAACATCTAAGGATGTAGGAAAGAGAAAGATACTCCAATAAAAACACCTAGAAATCATGACATGGAGTTAGATACTTATGACTCCATGGTTACTGAATTGGTATTATGATGCAAAAAATAGGCCAATCTTCTAGAGGCCATAACTTTTCACCCCTAGCTCCATTTGAGCTAATCCATGTGCCAAAATAATTGTTTTAAAAAATTTGATGTTGTCTTATGTTTCCTTATCTATTTAGAGTTAATTTTGATATTTTTTGGATGCCATACGTGATCATCTAAGGGTTTGAAATTATCATTTAATGATTTTTTAGGGAAGTTTCTATTTTTACAAATTGTATATTTTTAGGACCAAATGTCAACATCAGTTGAATTTAATCCCATAGGATAATTATAATGTTTAATGTGTTTCAGGGTATTTTTATAGTTGTGTGCACTTGCATGTGAAACTTATTATAATTAGTAACTACTAAAAATAGACAATTTTTTTAGATTTATATTTTTTTTTAATTTTTGCACATCAACTCTAAATACTGAGTTGAGGTTTATTTAAGCATGGTTTGGGTTTGTAATATCTTATGAAGTGACCTCACTATAGGATATGATATCCAATATGCATGCTCTAATGATAAATCATTTAGTGACCTTGTCAAATCCAAATCTTCCACCAAATAACATGAATTTTGGTCATCAGAGGATCCTAACTAGAAAAATCATAGCATAAATACAAGTGCAAAGAGCTTGTTTCCAAAATTTTAAGTACACAAGTTTGAGGGTAAATATATAATCACTTGAATTAGGCAAAGAGAGAATTTATTTTACCTACATTATACCCCATGTTCACAAAATGTGGTCATGTAACCCTTGTATTTAGAATTAAATTAGTTCATTTCATACAAATGGCTTTGCAACCAGAATAAAAATAAGGGTCTTATTTTTACTTGGTCAACATTCACAACTGAGCTATAAATGCACTATTATAATAGTGTAACAAAGAACTAATTTAGTCAGTTAGCAAAGTTAAAATAAACAAGAAAAATCAAATATTATATTCAATAATTCTATAACCTTTCTTTAAATGTGGCTAACATCATAGAATTCTAATTAAACGATCTATCTTGGGTAGCCTAAAGGATAACATTAAATTAGATGTTCACATGTTTAATCCAAGTTATGTATCAAAAATCCATAGTATGTGCATGTTAGGTAAAAAAATAATATGATTCAAATGTGGGATTTCACTACTATCAGATAGCACATTTTTCAATGTAGTAATTCCTTCACCATACTAGATTGGATCCTCAAAAAATTAAATAAAAATAGAAAAGGTGTATGTTTTAATTATGATATAAAATGGGTAAAAGGTAATAAATGTGTTGAGAATAAATTATTCTACATTGAAGGTACCAATGAGGGATAAAAGTGATGAAGCATCTAATGAATAAGAAGAGGTACGAGAAGAAAAATTATAAGATTATTGGGTAACTATCTCATGCCATTCACTTTCTGACCAATATCACTACTCCCCAAACCATTAAGGTCATATGTTTCTTTAAGAATCAGAAGGTGACATTATTTATTAACTTAGGGGTACACATAATTTCATAATCAATAAATTGGTGACACATCTGAATTATTTTATTTACCAAGCTCTATAATTTTAAGTCATGATTACAGATGAAGACACAATCAATTGTTCAAGGAAATTCCATAGTAACAAACTTATTATGGGAGACTACAATCTAGATTCCCCTAGGTTTGTTATTCCCATACGTGATCATACATTATTTTAGGAGTCCGATGGCTTGCAACTTTCAACACAATAAATATGAATAGCTAAGAGTTTTTATGATTTCATTCTAGATGTGACATTTAAATTTTAGGGATTAAGAGAGAAATGCCAATAATTGGTTAGTTCCCATTAGATGTAGAAGATTATTATAAAATGGGTTGAAGGATTTATAACATGTTATTTTCCAATAGAATTTCAACCAAAAAACAATTATACACATCTTGATATACAACAAAGAGTTGATGGCCAATTAGATATATTTTAGAGCATTTCCAAAATGACTACTACCAAAAAGAGATAAGGATCATTCTTTCAACTAATTCCTCACAGTAAACCACAAAACATTAGACCATACACATTAATATATGCCCCAAAGATTGAAATTAAAAATATTATACATATGATGTTGGAGGCAAGTATTTTACAGCATAGTCAACGTTAATATTTGCCATTGGTGGTCATTGTACATAAGAAAGGATGATACATGGAGGATATTCCCAGATGACAAAGAACTTACCAAGTACAACATCAAATATAAGTTATTTATCCCTATAATTTATTATTTTATAGATGAGGTACAATGTTGTTGTCTATTTTTTAAAAAATATATATCTTTGTTCTATGTACTATCATTTTAGATTAGAGATGAAAATGTCCCTAAAATAGATTTTAGAACTCATGAAAGTTATTATGAGTTTTTGGTCATGTATTTTTGTCTCTCAAATGTACCATATATATTTAAGAGTTTGATGAACACTATTTTTAAGTATAAATACTAGAAATATCTAATATAAATAATACTTGGTTAAGTGGAAAGGAAGGCCTATTGAAGATTCATCATGGTTGTCCAAGGTAGAGGTTGACCATCTTGGTTTTCTTCAAACACCTAAGATGTGACTAGGTCACCTCTCAAATTAACTTGGGTATCTTATATAGGAGCGACCATGGTGTAATGGAAATCTTGAATTACCATAAATAATATTTTTGTTGCTTTGAATATTTTTTAGGCTTCTTAGTTCAGTTGGAGCACAAGTTGAAGTTTCCAATTGTTTAGGATTGTTAGAATCTTTTGAAGGCTAAAAATATAACATGTTATTTTTAGTACTATGGTATTTTTGCATATATGGACATGTAATTTTACACATAATATGTTATATATAACCTCAAAATATTTCCTACACAAGAAATGATTCATCAACTGGGTGCTCAATTCAAAAATTGTGCCTCTCAGAAGTTGTAGACTCTAGGGAATGTTGTTATTCTAAAAAATAGAAGTAATCAAGGTGGCATGGATTTTAGGTGAAGGAAACTTAGCAAAGTGGGGTGTGGTTATCTAAGAGAGGATGATGATGATTATTCCAATAAACTTATTAAGTTATTTTGTATGCTTATCCTCAATTTAAGTGGGTCACATTTGGGAAAGTTTAGAAATAGAAACTAAAGATGGAAAAAATAATATCTAAGTGAATATTAGGCAAGTGGATAAAAATGGGGACTAACTATTTTTTCTGACTCATGTCACCTTTCCACAAATCATAGAATATTGATTTTGGTGCCACTCTTGGGTATCTTGGGTATTGATATACCATGATTTCATTTTGAGAGGATCTTTAGCATTTCAACAAATTTTTGGATTTGCAAGTTCAATTTTATTAGTGTAGATTGTGACTCTAGCTTGCATAAATAGCATTGTATTTTTCTTTCTAATCTTGTACTTAATTTCATGCAGTAAATTTTTTTAAAAATAGTTTTTTCCTTGCATTTGTTGTGAGAATATATGATATTGTGTAGCGTGTGTAAAAGGTAGGTGAATTAATATGTCATCAACCCACAAACATCCACCCTACAAATATTTAAGTATTATAGCTACACTGTAGCACTTATTATATATGGATTTATTAATATTTAGATATATTTTAATTATTAATTTTAAATTATTTGAGTTTAACCATCTACATCCTATTTATATGTAATAAAGGATAGGAGCTATGTAATTTTATATTAACTTCACATTTATACTAAACACCATAGCATTCACATGGTCCCAAAATGTGTATGGGAAGGTATTAAGTGACTTTGGTAGTTATTATGACTTTATATAAATCCAATTTAAATTTTAGTTGAATATTTAAAAATGGTTTAAAATATGTTATCAATCATTGTGTGTTTGTGTGTGTGTGTGTGTGTGTGTGTGTGTGTGTGTGTGTGTGTGTGTGTGTGTGTGTGTGTGTGTGTGTGTGTGTGTGTGTGTGTGTGTGTGTGTGTGTGTGTGTGTGTGTGTGTGTGTGTGATTGAATTATTTACACTATTTTATTAAAATTATAATACTTATTTACTATTATTATTTTATATAAAATGAAATACACTTGAGAAATAAATGAGATTGAAAAACACATAAGTAGGATAGATAATGGTATATACCTTCTTAACAATGACAGAGAATATTATGCTCTCAAGTGTAACATTATATTTTATGCCATTCTTACGAGTATATATAACATTATCTATCTTACTTGGTATGTATTTATTTAATCCCATTTGCATCTCAAGTGTATTTTATTTTTATAATATATATATATAATAAGAATTATAATTTTAAGTAAAATATTGTAAAAATAATATGTATACACACACACATTATGTTTACAATATTTTAATTAAAATTATAATCCTTATTTATTATATATTTTATAATATACATATAAAATACACTTGATAAGTAAATAGGATTAAAGAAATACATACCAAGTACAATAGATAATGTTATATACCTTCATAATAATAAAAACAAAAATTATGTTGTCAAATATGTTAGATACCGTAAAATGGTTCCTAGGCGTTTATTGTTTATAAATTTAAATTATTTTATATACGTATTGTAACATCCCCACTGGGATATAACTAGAAATATGTGATATTTTTAAAAATTTATACAATGTATTCTTTCATTAGATTACACCATAAGAATATAATTAGTTATCTAGATAAAACATTCTATGTATGTCAACTATAAAATAAACATGTGACATATATCCATCACTGATCATTGTCATCATATGAAACACATCATAATTGAATATAGAAAGTAATTACAAATGTCCATCCATGGCTAGTACAACCATACAACTAGAGTTGTCAATTTACAATAAGTAAATAAACAAATCTCATCATAGATAATGTTTCAATAATAATAAATACAATATAACATACAAGATACATGGTTCCATAGATCACGAGTCCCCCAAACTCTAGTATATATGGCAATCTCAAGTGTTATCTCAAAATAAGCACTCCTATGGAGAGGAAGAGCATCATCCAATAACTTTTTCAAACCAATCACAAACCATATATCTCCCACACAGTCCCCCACTAGGGAATGGTCTTCCCTTGCCAGATGAGTAGATAGTGATGATGCAAGAATATAGAGAGACAAGCTAGTATATGTGTGCTATATGATTTTTAAAAACATGTACTATACCATAAAAAAGTATGTTCTAACATGATATCACACAAACATATAAATCATACATATGAAATGAAAATGTCTAATTAACATTACTTTTTCCAAAGTTTTCAATATTCATTAATCTCTAGGATCAGTGAATTTCAAACACACCACTTGATCAGATTACCTTTATCTTGCATTGGTGATGATAGTAAGCTAGTGAAGTCCATCTCACTACTTGCTCAGTACTAGTAAAGTGAGATTTGGTTATCACAAAGAAAACCAACAAATTAATATAGATTGCTTTCTACTATAAGTCATAAAACATTCTAAACATAGAAATAACTAAGAAACATACATTTACACCATCAAATGTATGAATGAATATTCACAATATCATTTATCCATAAATAATA
This sequence comes from Torreya grandis, assembly GCA_037957365.1. Classification (NCBI taxonomy): domain Eukaryota; kingdom Viridiplantae; phylum Streptophyta; class Pinopsida; order Cupressales; family Taxaceae; genus Torreya; species Torreya grandis. The sequence goes on along the minus strand of JARHVA010001114.1, from coordinate 2,213,405 downwards.
GACATAAAAATTACAAACTGTACCACCTAGATATAATAAACATTTAGACTACAATTATTTAATTCCTATAAGTAGTTTTCAAATATAATGCACTCTATGATAACCCATAATATCGTAATTCATTGTTCATGAGCGTAACTACTCAATTATGAATAACTAGTCTTACAATTTTAAGAGTCAAATGTCTCATAATCCTAAATTTATTTTGTATAAAAATGATCTTTCATTTATATGTCTTGTTATGTTTTAGGAGGCCGTGTGTATATATAGCTTGTGTCCTACTCTTCTATGACTTAGTTTTGAACATTTAGTAGAGCTATAATTACATATACTCATTAAAATGCACTGATATCTGCTATATATGCATTTGTACATATTAATATATTCATATTATATACTATACATAAGTCTTCCAAATGCATAAATATTGTATGTAATGCCAACCGTCTTTTATAATTTAATCAAGACTTCAAGCAATTAATTCTCCTAGTCACAAAATATTTTGACAATAAATATTCCCAGAATATATTTTTGTAATCTACTCTCTTTTAAGTTATCCAAACTCCAATTTATCTTATACAGTGTCTTTATAATGTTGATATGGTGTTTATACATTTTAACATATATAATCTAATCATTATGTATAATAACTTAAACACCACAGTTTATGTAAAATAAATATTAGTAATACACCATGAGCTACATTACCGAGTGTACTTATAATTATGGTATTTAATATAATCCCAACACTAGGTAAAATTATACCTAAATAAAATTGGTTTGGATTATAATTCATAACAAAATATAAGATGCATTTGGCATAGTTTCTAGTTTACTCAGTCGATACCCTGTTGTCTATATAAATTGTTATTTTTGACTAGCATTAAGCTTCACTATATATATAT